>VZRS01002124.1:0-41209 GCA_013398055.1 Ifrita kowaldi
AAAAGATTCCTGTGATTTTCCTCCAACATTTTTCAAAGTCAGTTTTTCTCCAAGTATAATCCAAAACTTCATCTGGAAGTATGTGTGTTTATTCCAATCCAGGCAGTCTTTGGGGGAAATGCATAAAACATCAAACTGTATCACAAACATTTTTGATAAGAAAAACAACTCCAATCTAGTTTGTTTTCTGAAAATAGGCATAGTCAAGCTTCTGTAATGGGAAAATGGCTGCATTCTCTAACAGGTCAAAACAAAAATGTACCCTAGTCAAAGATAAAGTCTGACCTGATTTTTGAAGCTTTTAATTTTAAAGCTATCCAGAAGAGCCAAAGGAATAATGGAGCACTTGTAAGAAGGAATACAAAAAAACCATCAGTGACAAATACACTGAGAAGGGAAATATGATGGAGACTCTGAATCTCTGAAATAGACTTTTGAGGTGATAGCCTGAGGATCAGGTTCAATATGGGAATAAGTTACCCAGAACTTTAACCCCACGGTGCCAAAGTGAAAGGTACTGAGTTCCTAGAGGGAAGTTCAGAACCTCTTGTTCTGTGTCTAGATTTCCTATGCAGAGCATGGGAAAAATTAGGCACCTCTGAGTACAGTATCTAAAACATCTGTTTCTGCATTTCATCCAGTGGCTGTTTACATGAAATATTTAAGAAGTAGGCTGGGAAGGGAATCTAAGGCTTTTTCTGTCAGAGGGGTGCCTTAACCAGTACAGCCATGCCTTCTCTTACGCTTTCTCTATTCCCCGTGACCCCCCTTCCCTTTCTCTGGACCAATGGACTTAAATTATTTTCTGCAGCATGGCACAGTTTCAATAGGAAGGGTGGAGAGTGCCTGCCTCCAAAACAGCTTGCAATCTGGTGGTCAGGCTGCTCTCCTGGGACGTGTGAGTCGGAGTCTCCTCACGCACAGAACATTCCTGTGCTCAGAGACAGGAAACAGTGAGGGTGCACTTGAGAACTCACCTTTTTTTTTCTTTTGTAAACTGTAGCTGCTATGATACAGATAATAAAAGGAAATATTTAACAATAACCATGAGAATTACCAACACTTATAGACATCTTCAATCTTTGAGATTCCAAAGCAAACAATGGTCTATGCTGAAGCAACTTTGCCCTTTGGACTTAGCAGAAGCACCCAAGAATGCAGAAATGGGATTTGCTGTACTTCTTAAAATGTTGTAATGCATGTTTTTTTGTGAGCTAGATCAGCTCTGTAGGCTGAGTCAGAAGAAAATTCTGCTTGCACAGTATCCTTTTCTGTCCACTCTATGAAGACTCGCTAATACCATGTCAGCTTTAACCTTCTTCAGCTCCTGCTTTTCTTGAGCAAAAGTACAGCAGTTGTATTTAAGCACTGTGCAGGACCTCAGAGGGGTCTTACCCTCAGGGATGTACATATGAATCACATTGTTTATCATCTCCTGGGGCATCATGCAAGCAACAGTGCACAAGCTTAGGCCAGGAGATGAAGAAAGCTATTCCAACTTGTTATTGGAAGTGCAGGAAAGAGCTTGAAGGAAGCAGAAAACAAAGCATGTTGGATTTTGTCCAAGACAGTAAGAATTAAAAACCTGACTTCCATCAGCATACCAAGGGATCTACCGTAACTACAGCTATGGCCAGTTGCCTGCCAGGTTATCAGTTTCACACAGATTTGACAGTTTTGCAGGTCAATCCACTTGGAATCTACTTTAATTCCTACTATATTTAAACAAAAGAAAAAAGAGGAGGAATTTCTCAGTCTGCACAGCACAGCTCCTGCTGGCAAAACTCCACAGCGCTCATAGAACAGTAGGAAGGGAACTTTCCAGAAAATGGATGGCTCTTCTTCCAGCCAAAGCAACACTTGCTGCTCAGATAATGACAGCCAGTCAGTTCCAGGCTGTGTCTGTGCTGCAACCAGCCAGGAGACTTAGCAATGCAGGTGCTATTTCCAGGGCTACTCTATCATCTCTCCAGCTCCTGCACTTACATGAGATGCAGTTATGATGGCCCCTTCCTGTGCCTTCATTTCAGTCAGCTTTTCTGTGCCAACTGCTGTGCATTAGCAGACCTTGTATACTGAAGGAACATGAGCCAAACCTATCTCAGTTTCTAGCTTTTTGACTCAGGAAGTTTATGCAATGCAGGAAGTTATGGTTTCCCAAGTCCTTTCCATAAATAGTGTCTTTGGTGAGCATTTTGCTCCTCTATGACCCAATCGAATCACAGGCAGTTGGAATATAGATAACTTCATATCTGTGTTGCTGAATATGGGCCTAAGTAAGATGTATTTAAAGATAAAAAGATTCATAAAATTATGGATTGGGAACCTTTGTGC
Organism: Ifrita kowaldi; assembly: GCA_013398055.1. Taxonomy (NCBI): domain Eukaryota; kingdom Metazoa; phylum Chordata; class Aves; order Passeriformes; family Cinclosomatidae; genus Ifrita; species Ifrita kowaldi. Next base: position 2,335 of record VZRS01002124.1, read on the forward strand.
ATACCTTAAACAATTAAGAACTAGTGATATTTTTCTAATAGCTCCATCAACATTCTACACCAATTCCTTCTTTTTCCTATTTAAATGTAGAGTATTTAATACTTGAGAAATATGTGCTTTTACTTTAGGGTTTGCTGTAATTTTTGCTTTTGTATTTTTTTGCCATAGAAACATATGGGGTTTTCAATGTTGTGCATTAAGGATGATCAGTTTTGGCTATGATAAAGGAGGACCTCCTTTAGAAGACTTCCCTTTACCAGAAGAAAAGCTCTAGCCCACAACAGGGGAGAAAAATGAATGTCACCTATTCTGTGTCAGCCAAGATTACATCCTAAAAGATTGTCAGCTAAGATTACATCCTTAGTATGTATTCTTTTTTCCCGAGTCACACAAATTCCTGCTGCTGTATCTTATTATGGCATTAAAGATTTTGAGTAATTTAGGTGTTGAATACCACTCAGTTTGTCTCTCACAAGCAAACATACAGAGACACACATGCAGTAATATATTCTCACCACTTGCAATTATGAGTGGCTACATTGGGAAAACACATATTCTAATTGCATCTTTGTTAGACATGTCATTTTATATACCTGGTCATGTGACATGGGCTGCACACACTATTCCAATCTGAGGACCTTTTGAGAAGGCAAGATGTGCCCACACTCTCTGAGCATACAGTGAGTAAGCAGGTAAAAACAACAGCATGAGAGCTATGCTCTGGCCCTGCCTCCCAGTAGCACCAGTCCCTGCAGCATGTGTTCCACTCTGACTCATTGGCCTCACACAGCCTGTGTGTATACAAACAAGACTTCAGCCAGCACTGTCCATCATCTTCTGCTTTGCAACTTTGATACACACACATGGCGCCTCGTGCTGCAATTTCTACTTCTGCTGCTATCGGTTTGGATGGGATCAGACTTTGAGGAACTAACTTAGACACGGTAGGAAGAGACACAAGGGTTCTCAATGACTAGAGTTTGGGGCTGCAGGACTCTCCCTCACCCCAGACAAAGGAACTGTTCTGGTTAGAACAGAACAACTCTGCTACATATCATCTAGCTTACTCCTATAGCAGAGCCTATCAAATATGCACCTCTCAAGCAAACAGAAGATGGGAGAAGATGAGCATGCAAGGGGAGGACTGCTTCACATTCTACAGAGAGAGGATGGACAGTGACTCCACCACTTTAGATAAGGAGTTACTCTGTGCAAACAATTGGAGCTTGGCCAGCATGATGATGGGCTTTATCCTCATGTCCATAAGCACTGAGATCTGCTCACAAATCCTGGACATTCCTGACTCCTGCAACCAGCTTTGCAGTGACAGAAAAATTAATTGTCAGCTGGCCAGCTCAGATGTGCTCAGGTCCACCATACCCAAATGGTGTGGACCCGTGTTGCCCTGAGATCTGTCATGGTTTGACACTGGCCAAATGCCAGGCACCCACAAAAGCTGCTCACTCACCCTCCCCTTCTACAGCAGGACAGAGGGTAGAAAAATTTAATGAAGAGTTCATGGGTTGAGATAAGGACCGGGACAAAGCACTGCAAGTGCAAAACAGGCTCAACTTAGAGATACAAAGTGAGTTAATTATTAACAAAATCAGAGGAGGACAGTGAGAAGTAAAACAAGCCCTTAAAAACACCTTTTCTTCCCACAACCCCTCCCTCCTTCCCACCGACAGTGCAGGCAGAGAGGGGGTGCGGGTCTTGGTCACTTCGGCACCCAAGGTTTGCTTCCACTGCTCAGGGAGAGGAGTCTTTCCCCTGCTACGCCATGGGGTCCCTCCCACAGGAGGCAGTTTTCTGCTAACCTCTCCAACACGGGCCCAATCTCAGGAGCAGCAGCCCTCCCCAAACTGCTGCAACATGAATTTCTCCCATGGGCACACAGTCCTCCCAAAACTGCTGTGCCATGGGTCTCTCTTTCCAGGGGGTGCAGCCCTCCAAGGACAGGCTGCTCCAGCCTGGAAGCAGGGCCCTCTCTCTCCACGGGGTCTCCCACTGGATCACAGCCTCCTCCAGGCATCCACCCGCCCTGGCACAGGCACCTCCCCCAGGGGCTGCGGGTGGATCTCTGCATCCCCCGTGGATCCCCATGGGCTGCAGGGGCACAGCTGCTTCACCATGGTCCTCACCACAGCCTGCAGAGGAACCTCGGCTCCAGTGCCTGGAGCAACTCCTGCCCCTCCTTCTCCACTGACCTTGGTGTTGCCATGTTGTTTTTCCTCAGATGTTCACACCTCCTCCTCTTGTCTGGCTGGAATTAAAACTGCGCCAACTACTTTTGTTTTGATTTCTTCTTAAATATGTAATCACAGAGGCATTACCACCATCTCTAATTGGCCCAGCCTTGGCCAGCATCATGTCCATCTTTAGAGCCATCAGGAATTGGCTCTGCCAATGGTGGAAGCTTCTAGAAGCTTCTCACAGAAGCCACCTCTGTGGCCCACCACCCGCTACCAAAAGCCAGGCCATGCAAAACCAACACAAGCTCATAAGACAGTTTCCCAGAAAGCATGCTCAGAGGGAAAGGGGCCAAGGAATTAGCTAATTGTACCCGGTGCAGAGGGCCTTCAACAAAGTGATTCGCAAGAGATTTCACTTCCTGACCTATAGAACCTTGCTGAGTACAAGGAAGAATACAAGGACATCATGACACAATGTAAGCACTGAACATAGATTCCTGTATTTTCTGCATTAGGATATTGATTACAGTTTGATCAGTGCTATCTATCTTGTGCTCTCCTGGTCATGCTGTCCTACCAGACAGGGAGGCAAACATGAGTATTTCATCAAGCACTAAACTCCTGAAGGGCAGAGAATAAATGAGCTTTCGATCAAGTCATCAAGGTTAGCACGTCCTCCAAAACTTCTATACTGGTGCCCATGAGAGCCTTTCCATTCAGAATGGATGCTGCAAATAGACTCCTCTCTAGCAACATCTTAAAAGCACCAGGGTAGGCAGTGAGTCTAACTTCTTGATGGGGAGAAAAGTCAGAGTTTATTTTGCAACAGACCTCACAGCATGCTCAGAAAGTACAAATATGTGGGTAAATGGCCACTACCAGTGATCATTTTTCTTCACCATTTTTTGTAGCCACTCTTTTCACTCCTTAATTTCCCTCATGACCCAGCCCTTCAGCCTCTCATGAGTGATGTCTTATTCCCCAGGAATGTGCATGGGCTTCAGCCCCTACAAGGAAGCCAAAGGCTAATAAGTGTGATTTTCCAGTCACTATGTTATGTGCATTTGGTGGGAGCTCCCTCCTACTATGCTAGAAAAGCTTTTCTCCTGTCAATGCAGTGTCCCTCTGGGTACTGTAGGGAGTTTTTCCCTCTCAAAATATGCCTATATTGGCACAAACACAAAGCCCAGGAAGGTGAAGCGAACATAACATAAAGGAAGTGTCAGCACCTAAAACTTCTGAAAAAACATAAGAGGCCACATTATTGTAGTGCAGTGTTCATTTTACAACTAGCTCATTACTTTGCAAAAAAGCCCAAAGAGAGCAATGAACTATTTACCCTCAGCAAACAAAGTAATTGAGGATTTGGGCACTAGTAAGAATACAGCAGAAGGTTTGGGAGTCATGTAGAGACCTATTAACATGACAAAGAGGGACAGAAATATCTTTACATTTTGCTATCTCTTCTCCCATCAATTCCTGCTTCTCACTGTCCACCAGCAAGACACCAGGTTTTGCAGGGAAGTATCTGCACTTGCAAGGCCAGAATGCATGTCAGAATATGTCTGGAGACCCGAGACTTGATAATGGTCTAGCACAAGTTCAATCTTTACTGTTTGCCTATAAGTCAAAGCAAGTTTTTCCTGCCCCAAGACCTCCTAGTTTCCCCTTTAGTAGAAAACCTTGGCATAAGTTAAGCTTGTATTTTGTAAAGATGAGTGAGGGATGAGGAGATCAGCATGAAACAGGGGTTCATGGTATACAGATACACACAAAATAGACCAGGGCATCTCTAATTTTACCATAGTCTGGTAACCTGTGCTCTTGCCTGGGTCATTATAAACTATAATGTCCCAGATTAAGCCTAGTACTTCTCAAAAATATCAATAAATGTCCAGATCTTCCTCTTCAAACAACTGTCCCATTAACTGGCAGATCATCCATTTCTGATGTAGCAGGCTAATATTGATACAGCTAGAAAATTAATTATACTTCTAATTAGTGGGGATATATGGTAACCATATTAAATTAGAACTTCTGATCTAAGACAGAACACAAGTTAGTATTTTGTTCAAAACTTAGAACTTCTGAAAATCTCACCTAATATGGGTAATAATAATATACTGCATATATATAATATTATATACTGCAACAGAGATTCCAATTAGCTTTTTTCATAAAAAGGAGCTGCCACTATATCTATTTTTAAAATTCAGTTATTTTAGTGTCTTTGAATAAATTGACAATAAAACACTTAATGATCAACAGCACTACATAAATGCTAGTGAACTACAGAAGATAGAAACTGATAGAAATAGAAATAGCAAGATATAATGATTCCATTTTACATTTGCCATATGTGGGTTTGTTTCCAGCCAACTACCAAAATAAGTAACTTGCTTTGCTGTGAGACTGTGTTTCATACAAAGGTCTTCAGAAATGTCACAGTTTATAGTGACTAAAAATGCTGAAAGGAGATGATCAAGATAAATTTTTCTGTTTTGAACGCCCCTGCTAACAAAATCTATTATACTGAATCCAAAAGCCCTTTAAAATATTATTTTGCAACAATTCGTCTGCTTAGTTTGTTTATTGATTTCCCTAAATACTGGCAGTGAAACAAAGCTGATCTGTGTCAGGGTTGGTTTTAATCAGTTGTGCTTTCTGAGTCCTGTGTATGTATGTACATGTATCCTCCCTACTACAGTCCCAGATCTTACTGGGAAAGTTTTGCATTTGTCAAGAGCTGGTTAAACAGTGTTAGTTACCTAACACTTGATGTTATGAGGCCTTGGTTTAGCTGCTTGTAACTGCCAAACTAGTAATTTGAATTTAAATTTTCTGTGCCATTGTGCCTCAGGCTCGTACATTTTACAATGTCAGCATAGATGTCTCTGCATTTTCTGATGAATAACTTACAGACAACGATATTGTTTTGTCAATGCTAAAAAATTCTTACACTTGTTTGCAGAAGTTTCAGTACCCTGATGCTTCAGAACTGTACACCAAATGCTAGAGTAGCCCTGGCAGAGAGAAATTATTTTTACGTTCCCTAGGTAATTTGTGCTGGTAAGGTGGAAAATAACCTGACATAATAAAGTCTACAGTGGCTAGCTGTGCGTACCCAGTACGTATTAGAGATTAGTACATAAATTTGTTGATCATTTCATCCATACTGAGCACATCCTACTAAAGGCTGAGCTGGGCTGATGAGGAGTTCCTTTCCAAATACAGGAGACAGACTTTAGAGAATTAGAGCAGAGGTTCTGTAGCCATTAGGCACTTACAGCGCCAGGACACGGCTTCCTGAGTTACAATGTTCCTCAGATGTCAGCAAATAGCCATGAAATCCCTTTGCAAAGTGGTTGTCTCATTTTGCCTTTAGAGGTTGGTTGTAATAAAGGATAGCTGCCTGTTGTTAAGGTCAGTTAGCTCAAATGGTAAAGGTCTGCACAAGCACAGCTAAGTTCCAGCTCTATTAATGATCCATATGAAACTTACCGTGGTTCCACATGATGGAATTAACACAGGAAGTTACACATAAAGAGATTATATTAAAAGAATATTATGGCTGCAAAGTCAAACACTTCAAAATTTAAAATACTAAAATTCACATTGCCATGAAATCTTAATTAATTCTTTTCCTGTTGTTCACATAGAGCACAAGACAAGCAACATGGTCAAAATTGTGGGTACAATCAGGTCCCAGGAAATCAGCTGCATTATTTACCTTGTACATGGCAGAGGATGCTTACTTAATTGTTGCACTGCAGAGGACTATGTAACCTAAAAATAAGGACAACTATATCAGTTTTTTATCAGCCATTCATGTACCATGCAAATATTTTGAAAAATAAAACCTAGTTTCATGAGTGATGCAAATATTCTCATCATCAGAAGTGCTTTTCTTTGCCTGTGTTTATCTCAAAGAGATAGAAAATGACTTCATGTTTCTAGGAGTGTGTGACTGGTATACCCTGCTCAAGACTTCTGATAATATGGTTAGCATACCTAGCACCATTTCATTAGGCTAAGCTGTTCTCTGTGACAGAGTGAGTCATGTATGAGTACCCTCTCCCCTCATTATCAGGCCCTGAAGGTCCTGTGAACCAAGTAGACAAACCAAACAGATTTCTTCTTCCCCTCTTTGCCAGTATCAAGATTCCTGGGCACCAGGCTGATTACTTCCCTCCTTACTGGCCTGCAAGGTCCCAGGTCCCCAGTTTTGTCACAGGACAGGGAAGCCTAACAGCACACAGAACACTGTCTACAAAATCAAGCAGTTGCAAGTCCTAAGTGGGGAACTTGGACAAGAACTGCTGATAGACAGTGAGACCTGCAACCTTCCCATGGCCAAAGACGTCTCCATGGTCATTTGCTGCCTTCGAGGATTAAATGACTTGGATTCTTTATACGATTTTTGAGTCTACATTATACTGGTTATATTGAGACAGCAAAATGTGTATTAAGATCTGATCTGATCTGCAGAGGGTCTAGGTGATTAGAAACCATAATTTATGTTAGGGTCTAGGTGATTTGAAATCATAAATTGTATTATAAATTCTGTATTAAGCTATTTCTAAATTGTACTACATTGATTCTGCTAATTGAAATCCTGTGCAATTCTAATAATAAATTCTGTGCAATACTAGTCATAATATCATGTTGAGAAAAGTTTTAATTGTAACTACAGTTTAGTGCCGTCATCACTCTGCCAAGAGTCCCTAAAAGAATCTGTCTGTCCCCTTAGTGTGTGGCAGCGTTTTAGTCACATCAAAATTATTAATAAATTATAATTATTGTGTTATTTAAACAATCAGCTTCATCCCCAAACAGAGGCTGGACTGTGAAATAAACTGTAAATTCAGAACAGAAAAAAGCGTAGATGCTAGGTAATACATACACTGTATACACAGCAGCTTGAACCCTGGAAATTTCAGCTCTAACATGTAGTGACTTGGGCTTCATTTCCACCATTCTTGGTGTCACTTCTCCTTGATGGAATTCTAGCTTTCACTTACAGTGGTGATTATTGATTTTACATAAGTCTGCATGCAAATAATTAAACTGATAATTCTAGCTTATACCTGACTGATGAACATTAAAACCCAGCACCTCCTGAACCTTGGAAATGTTTCTCTTAGTGACATTACAATTGATCTTGAATTGGTCATCTGAAGTTTGACTCCATAATTTCTTTAATGTTGTTTTCATCTTACTCACTACTGAACAGACTAGCTGTCCATAGATTATCACAATAAATTTTCCAAGACCAAAATCCTGGGTTCTTCTTTTGATAAAATAGGCACACTTTGAAATAACCCACTGTCTTCCAATAAAAAAATAAAGTACATATTGAAAGCTCTTTTTATCTGCCTGGCCCTCAAGGATTAGCTACCTTAGCTTTTTGTACTCTGCCAGCAGAAAATTAAATGCCCCAATCCGAATCTCAAAAATTATTAGTGGTGCACTGCACAAAGATGCATAATGGGAGAGAACTGTGAAATGCTCTTGAACCCCAGACTTGCATCTTAAAGGTGTGAACCCAGAGTTAGCAAGTCTTGCCCCTTCTTGTCTGCCATTTTTCTGCAACCATAAATCTTGCCCTCCTTTCAGAACAAAGGCATAGAGCCAACAGGAAGAAAACCACTGCCCCTACTTCAACCAGTTTGTTAACTGTGAGGGTAGGCTCCCAGGGAGGAAGAAGATGGCATAATTGAGTCTTCTTAAGCAAACCACTGGCTTAGAGAGTAAGACAAAAGCTCTAGCACAAGGTAAGGTAACTACCATATAAAAGGTGGTTACACCCTACAGTCGCATTTGAAGAAGAAATTAGTTATTATTCCTTTTGTAGTTTTCGGTCCTGAAACTATTGTATAGTATAAAAATCCATTGTTAAACAGCTGCAATATTCCTACCCAGAAGTGGCAGTATTTTAGCCATGAATAAGCAGCCACCTAGGATATATGTAACTGGAAAAAGGGGAGAGGATCTGATTATTTATGAAATATTTTTCTATCACCAGGATGAATGACAACAGCCAAAGGTAGTATTTTTTACCCATAGTTTCATACGCTGCCTAAACAAAACAGGTAAATCATAATAACACCCTTCCCTAACCTTCTTGTTCTTTCCCCTATGAGCAAATGCAGATATTTACAATGGGCTTAGCTTTGCTTTCTTGATAGGAAGCCATCTGCCCAACAAGAAAACAAGAAAATTATCAGCAGACTGGATTTTTACTTGGTGCTGTGATGCTTTTCATATTAAAGTCATAAGCTCTCCCTTAAAAGAGTCCATAATAAACTCAACAGGTAATTTGTATTTGAGGTTTGGCTTCTTCCCTTGTGACCATCTTTAACAGACATTTGCTTTTAAATTAACCAGAGGAATGACTGGCAACTAATACAGAGCCAGATACATTCTCTTACTTGATATTACCAGATACTTTATGCCATTTTTTTAAAATTTGAAAATGCAGTGATTTTTTTTCTTTCACTTTTTTTTTCCATTTCCCTTGAATCCTCTTTTCTGTGAGCCATAATAATAAGAGGAGTGGATTGAGAGCTGTCGCATAGAGACAGCCTCCCTCAGTACCTGCCCTGCATACTAATTAAGTGCTTCCAGTCTGCAGGCTGGGACATGGATTCAGTCTTACAAGTCAGCCCAAGGCTGAAAATGAAAATGAAAAGCTATAAACCTCACTCAGCAGAGTGGAAAGCATAAGGTTGCTGGGATGTTGTATTGTGTAAGTTACAATCATGAATACAGTGAAAACGACTAAAAGAATCTGCTGTGATAAAAAAAAGCAATGGAACAGGGAGATTTCTTAGGGGAGCTTGGTATGGACCTGAATTCCAGCTACTGATATGCTTTCATGTCATCTGCAAGATCTGCCATCTCATTGTTCACTCTCCCTTTTATAAGTAACTGCTCAATATATTACACACAATAGGAGTAGATAGTACTGTACCTTGTGGCTCTCCACTATTAACCTTTTGTCATGTGGAAAATCTAACAGTTCTGCCTTTTAATCTGCATCTAATTCATAAAAGTATTACCTCATAGCTGTGATTTTAATAACCTTAATAACTTAGACTGAAGCTTTGCCTGTGAGATTAATGATTAGTGAAGGCATAACTCCTTTGCTCTACAATATCCCTTCCTACCCTGAATCAGCAGAGATCCAATGGGAAGACTGAAAACATCAGGCAGCTAGGAGTTTCCTGTGCAATTTCTGTGCAGAGAAGCTCAGACTAGGCGAAGTTAAAGCTCATGGTTGAGCTGGGTGGAGAATGCAACCAGGGAGAGGTAAGGCACTGCTCTCAAATATTGTATAACTTAGTTACGGAAGACTGAGTTTGCTTCCTTGTTCAGAATCTGAGAAGAAGGAGTGAGAGATTTTGGCTATTTACATTTTGTTTCAGTTGTGTCTGTCTCTTGTGCCTGGAAAATAAGCTCTAGATCCTCTGTTTTGCAAGCAGAAGCAGCTTGGGGTTCAAGTACTCTCTTGAAGAAAAAGAAGATGACATTTTTTCCTTCCAGCAAGGAATGTGGAAGAGCTCTGTTAATGTGCATGTTTACCACAGATCCCGAAGACATAAATCTCTTTTGATGAGCTGTTGGCAAACCAGAGCTAGGGTAGAAACCTCCTCCCACCTTTGCGGTGGAAAGATGCTCTGGATGTCACAATTTCTAGAGACTCTTCTGGGCATAAATCTGGCAAGTGGACTGCCCTAGAACCAGAGATACCATCTCAAAAGGCCTATTGTGATGATGTTTGATCCCTAAAGCCTGGGATTGGATGTCTTCAATTTTTTTTCTTTAAGGGGAAAAACTCTGTGAGAATGAGCACATTTTACCATGTAACTGATGCAATAAGATCTTCCTGGTGCACAAAGGAGCACTGTAGCCTGGCTGACAGAAAAGGGAGCTGGTTAATGTAAATGGCAGCCACAGAGTACTGACTGCAAAGTTTTCTCTATGTTGGCATTTTTCTCCTGAGAAACATGGAAGTTCAAAAACAGTTCATTACCCTTTAAAAGTAGGGGAAGTAGGCAGCGCAGTACCCCCCTTGGCTTATCTGAGAGCTTCTCAGTGTGCTCAAAACCAAAAGAGAAGCATATCAAGAGAAGGAAAAGCAGACAAATACCCATTGAGAACTACAAAAGCATTTCCAGGGTGTGCAGAGGTGTAGTTAGAAAAGCAAAATCTTAGCTCGAATTGAAACTACCCAGAAATGTCAAAAAACACAAGAAAGTGTTCTTCAGGTACGTAAACAAGAACCAGAAACAGAAGGAAAATATTGGCCCATTGTTAAACAGGAGAGGTGAATCAGTCACCAACAACACTGAAAAGGAAGAGGTTCTCAACGCTTTCTTCACATCTGTGTTTACCAGCACTGTTGGGGTGCATGCCTTGGGAACAAAAATCCAGGTTGATGCAAACACAAATCGACCACCAGTAAAGAAGGAGTTGGTATGTCAGCTATTACAAGAGCTTGATCCCTAAAAATTGATGGACCCTGACAATAATCACCCAAGGGTAAGAGAGCTGGTTGATATCATTGCAAGGCTGTTCTCCATAATCTTTGAGAAGTCATGGAGACCAGGGGGCATCCCAGAATACTGGAAGAAAGCTAACATCACTCTCATCTACAAGAAGGGCTTAAAGGAGGATCCAGGAAGTTATAGGCCCATCAGTCTTACTTCAGTCCCTGGGAAAGTTATGAAACAAATTATTGTGGGGGCTGTCACAAATCAGATGAAACGTGATTGGGAAAAGCCATCATGGATTCACCAAGGGCAAGTCATACTTGACAAACCTGATCACCTTCAATGACAAAGTAACCTGTTCAGCTGCTGTAGGGTGAGCAGCGGACATTGTCTACCTGGATTTTTCCAAGGCTTTTGAAATGGTTTCCCACAGCCTCCTCCCAGAGAAACTGATGTGATCTGTGTGGTGGGTGGGGAACTGGCTGACAGGCGGCACTCAGAGAAGGTGGTGGTGATTAGCTCCCTTTCAAACCAGCAACCTGTCACAAATGGGGTTCCCCTGGGATTGATATTAGGCCCAACACTGTTTAATATCTCCATAAGTGATCTGAAAGATGGGATCAGGTGTACTCTGACAAAGTTTGTCCGTGATACCAAACTGATCGGGGAAGTGGACCCCTCAGAAGGAGAGCCAACCCTGCAGGAAGATCTGGATGGGTTGGAAAAGTGGGTTAACAAGAACCTTAGAAAGTTCAACAAGGACAAGTGTAAGGTCTTGCACTTGGAAAACGTAATCCAGGAGTGCAGCACAGGCTGGTATCTACTGGGCTGGGGAGCAGCTCTGTTGAAGGGGACTTGGGGGTCCTGGTGGACAAGAAGCTCAATCTGAAAGAACAGTGTGCTGCTACAGCAAAGAAAGCCAACAGGATAAAGAAGTCATTATCCCACTCTACTCAAGGTTTGCCAGGACACACCTGGAATACTGTGTTCAGTTTTGGTCCCTGCTATACAAAATAAAGACGTGGACAGGCTGGAGAGGGTCAAGAGAAGGGCCACAAAGATGATCAAAGGACTGGGAGAAGGGCCATAAAGATGATCAAAGGATTGGGAAGCATTCTGTGGGAGGAAAGGCTGAGAGAGTTGGGTTTTTCAGCATGAGAAAAGAAGGCTTAAAGGAGACCTTATCACCATGTTCCAATATTTAAAGGGTGGATACAAAGAAGATGGAGACTCCTTTTTTCACAAGGAGTTCCATGGAAAAGACGAGGGTTAATGGGTACAAATTAATTCTGGGGAGATTACTGTAAAACATAAGAGCAAAGTTTTCACTATGTGAACAATTAACCATTGGAATAATCTCCCCAGGGAATTTGTGGATTTGCCAGTGTTGGACAGTTTAAGATTCAGGTAAACAGAGTGCTGGGCCATCTTGTCTAGACTGTACTTTTGCCAAAAAAGGTTGGGCCAGATGATCCTCAAGGTCCCCTTCCAACTTCGTATTCTACAACTCTTATTATTTAAGAATTGCTCTGGTTTTTTTGAATGGAAACCAATTATGACTTTTGGAGCAGGCTAAAAGAAGAACATGTTCATCAAAGTATATTTGGTCAGTATTGGATCAAGTCTTTCATGTGTTGGTGGAAAATACACCAAGTCCAAAATTCAAATGCTTATTTTGTACTTTAAACTCTCTTTCTCTGGTATAGATCATATCCAAAGTGCGTATCACTCTTCAGTATAAAATTAACAAAATAATGTAACCTGAGTATTCTGTTGTGGACATGGATTGATCTTCTGTCTACATTAAATTTTAGAAGTTGTCCAAGCACAAGTAAACTAGAGCCGTTTTGAGACCCCAAGTGGCCACTGTCAAAGGAAGAACCTGAAAAGGGGCAAAAAAGGTCTTATTTTGACAAAGATTCTGAAAGTAATGCTCCCCAGAAGGCATGAACTATCCTACTGTAAAATGATCTCTAATAAGCAAGTCCTCTAGATAACTAATGCACCTGCAGACATTAACAACAAAGATAAGATAAAACTATTGCCAAGCATTTAATGATAGCCTAAGGAGTAATGAAGATCTGAAGGATTGCAACTTGAAAGGCAATGGTCACAGCCCACCGAGAACATGATGTACTTTCTTGTCTTACTGAGAAATAGGTGGAAATTATTCAGAAGCCAAGAGATCCAAATTCATCCTGAATATTGAAAGGATGCATTACTGTTCTCTAGTAAAGCATGCAGAATTTCCTTTTACTGAGGTATTTGTCCTAATTGCAGAAATTTAAATCCAGTGGATATATATATTGTGTGTGTGCATTTGGGAAAAGAATATAGAAATTGAAACTCTTCCTCCTGGCAATGTCTTCTATGATTCACATTTTCAAAATGGCCATATATTACTCTTTCAGGGTTTTTTCACAGATAAAGGCAGTTCATCACAGATTATTCTGAATTGGAAAGGACAAGGATAACTGAACCCAACTCTTACACAAAAGGCCCATACAGCGATCAAACCTATAACACTGGCATTGTTAGCACCATGTTCTAATCAACTGAGCTAATCTCAGGGGTTTCATGAAAAAGATACCAGAAGCAGAAGGGGACAAGACTTTGGTTCTGTTTCTAGTCACAATCCTTACTCTTTTGAACCTTTCAAACCAAACAACCAAAAGAAATGGCAAGACAAAGGATCATCATGAAAGAAATAAAACCATCTTCTCTCTTGCTTTAGAACTCTCACTCATAATCATAAATACAAATATATTTATATTCAACTTTGTCTTTAACTTTGGATATCAGGGGCAATTTTGATTTATTTTAGAAGAGGCAAGAGGAGGGAGAATGGCAAGAGGGGTATTGTTTTCTGCATTCTCTCTTGATTAGGTCGGACAGATTCTTGTTGTCTTTGAAAGTAGCCAGTTCCTAAAAGAGGACTGCTAACTGCTGTTAATCCCAGAACTCGACAGACTTCCTGCAAAAGCCAAGTTTCATTCAAGCCCTGAAAACAGGCTGTGAACTCAGTGGCTTTCAGCTCTTCCTAAAACTTGCTTTCCTTGGGCTGAAGCGATCTCAGTGAATTCAGTTTCTCAGATGAACAGAAAAGGAATTATCATTTCTCTATTTAAGGTCCTATACTAGCCCAGTCTCTGAGATATGAGCCAGAAATGTCTTCTGAGAGAAACCATCGTGTCTAAAGGCCATCAGCAGCACAAAATATCAAAGGAACATTGAGGGAAAGTTTGGGCACTTCCCTAGATTTCCTTGAAAAATTCCAGATACTTCTGAACCCGAGAGCCAGCCATGAACCACAGTGAGTCTGTCTGGCCATAACTACTCAGTAATTGGCAGCTGCAAGTATTGAGAGAGCCAAAGAATAAACCTTTCCTCCAAACATGTTCAATTGTTTGGACACTGTCTCTAGAGGCTGATGACACTCCTCTCAGTTTTAGACTTGCAATCTTGCAGCCAAAACCACAAGAAGACAGGATAGGATGCAGGAAATAAATCAGATGCCACCCTTTTCTGGAAATTATTTTTCTGCAGCTATTTGGCAACATTTTTAGGTTTGTGGACCGGAAGGTTGTTAGACTGAACAACTCAGGATACAGGGAAAGGAACAAATTTCATCATTGGAATTGCTATGCATTCCTGCCCATCTTCTCCCACCCAGTTTAATATCTATTATCTCTCCTTTAGGGCTTCTTTAATATTGTCTTTGAAAAAGCTACACGAATGGTTGGGTGAGGAGAGAGTACTGGATATCTGTGCCACCACACTTAGGTGAATCTTAAATGAACAAAATATTTAATGAATCTTTAATATTTAGAATATGAACTAAGATTCCTATTAACATTTTCTTCCCCAAAGTAGTGGTGTGCTCAAATTTCTCCCTCAAATTCTTTTCTGGTCTTTCCCATCTTCCTTATGTTTGCTTTCTGTCTAAAGAAGGTTTGACGCAGGTAGCCACAACAATCCTCAATTTGCACAATGTTCTGTGAACCAGCAACCAGAAAGTGGTGCCTTAAACAAATCAAAACTAGGAAAAGTCTGTCTAAGAGGAATGCTGGACCTACCACTTTCCAAAAATTACTCTGGGTGCTGTGACACAAATGAAAGTCACATTCACCCTCTATGCTATGTTTTTTTCCCCACCGATCTTCATTTTTTTAATTGGTAAAGTAAACCAATGAACAAACCAACCCAAGGCATCTGGTGCCAGCAAGTCAATTCCACCTGGCTAATTTTTTCTACTTGTCCACTTTTTTGTTTTCTGGAAGGCACACTTAATACCACCTTTTAAAGCTTTATATAGAATGATTAAACTTAACTGTACACACCTGGTGCACAAAATAAAGACCTTGCTTTGCTTCCTTTTTTCCCCAAGTCAAAACTCTTTCCCCCTCTTTCTTTATCTAAGGAAAAATGAAAAGGTTTTTAGTGATCACTTGCTGGTGAGTATACCTGGCTATAAATACAATAGCAAGGCATGGTCACAAGCCAGTCTGAAAATCATCTGCAGAAATGTCCCCCTGAAAGAGGGTAATGCCTGAATTTCTACACACTGAGAGGCGTAGAACCAAAGCTTCCTGCCAGAGGAATGGGTAATAGACAAGTAGAATCTTAGCACCAACAGCTCATGCTACAGAATGACTGGAAGAAAATTGAAGTCAGAAGGTGAACTCTAGAGCTATCTGAACTATCAGCAATGGCTTCAAAGTTGTTCTCTTGCTTAAATATGATTTTTATTAAGTGGCGTTTCAAAAGCTAGGCCCTCGACTCTGAGTGGTTTATGACAGACAGCAAGATAGGATCTATATGTTTCAGAAATTTGGTGACCTAAAGTTGTCTTTAAACTTTGACTTCCCTTACACAAAGTAGTCATTTTCCTGGACTCCCATTTAGTCCAGACAAAATGCTTCCTAGAGATGATAAGGCAGCAGTAACTGATTATTTGACATTTCCTTCATAAGTACCTCCAAAAACATCAGCTGATGGTATCTTGGCCAGGCAAGGTTAAGGGGCACATTTCTATAGATGAATGATCCGGTCAGTCTAGATGCAAGAAGCTTTTGTCCCTGAGATAGGATCCAAGGTTGTTGACTAAACAGATCAACAGATCCAATACACTGTTGGAGCACCTTCTCTTCCTTTCTTTGCTCTATTACAGGAGTTGCTTTCTTTCATTTCTTCTAACAAAATCAAAACTTCTGCCACTGGAAACCCCTTAACAGTTCAGTGTCAGGGATAACACACATAAACCTCTTCCTGGTTCACTTTGCATTTAAATTCTCCCACTGTGTGAAAACAGGAAAGTAGCTCCTTCATGCTGCTTGAACTAACAGCTGTGACTTGTTAGACTACTAGAAAGAAGAGATGAAAACTCTCTTCTTAGTAGGGGAGGCTATAAAATAGCAAATCTGGGTAGAGGGGAGAAGGAGTACATTCCTCCCAGGGAAGGGAGGATGAAACTACAAAATAAAAACCTATAAGCCAAGGAGGCAGCCATGGCTTCCCTATAGCTTCTTCTAGACTCACTTTAAAAGAGAATTGCTCCTTTGAAAGATTTCATGAAAAGCACTGTATTGGCCACACCTACATGATCTCTTAGGAGATGTCCTATTTTTTTAGGTTTAAGTGGAGAGGCTTGAAAGACAAAGTTCTTAAGTTAAGAACTGTCTGCCTGAATACAATGTATTCTGGATCCCTTAGGGAAAGGTTTTCAACACCATATCCCATTAACAGCTTTTAATGGCATAAAGCCAATTTCTGTGTCCTGGAACGACAAACACTGGGAATGCATCTGCCATACTGAGAAAGGTCAAAATTTCAGAAACCTGCCCTTGAGAATTTTTTTTTTAAATAACTTATAATTTTACAAATTTCTTTCTTCCATAAGGAAGGTTTCTTCTAAATACCAGTCTCTAGTGCGGCTACCTGAAAATAAGGTCTCTGAAAATAAGGTTTCATTGCATTTAGACTGTAAATTCAGTATGCTTCCCAGCAGCATTTTTAAATAGGTACAACATTTACCTCTATGCAAATGTTTGGAATATCGTGGAGACTTATTTCAGATTTTTAAAAGTAGACTGAATATTTTATTAGTAGCTCAGTTACTTCAAGAACTCTGTAAAACCTAGAAAGTGGGAGAAGGTAATATTTTTGTCCCATTAAAACTGCTCATATGTCTTTTAAATTCTTCCTTACACCTGGAATTTCGGTTGCATTTTTCTTTTCTGGGGGTAAAAATACTCATTTGTCTTAAATTACAATGTGAACTACTTCACTTAATATTTTCCTCTACTATTTGTCTGGTTTGGAGTTTAATCATTACAACCCCTTTTAAGGTAGGATATGCTTTTATACTCCATATCATATTTAACAGTAAAGTCATAATAATTTTATAAAAATCTAAGATGATAAATGTTAATGTCTCAGCACAATGTGTCTTAGAAACTGCTCTCTGCAAGACAGCGTGATAAGGATTATAAATTTATCTGTCCCATAATTTAAATGCATCCAAACTCTCAAATGCAGAAAAGCATATAGCAGTGCTAAACAGCAGTTCAGGAAGTGATGAAGTATATCATGCCCAGTTCAAACTTTAGAAGGAATGCAGTCAGTCAGCTGGTAACTCATCACAAAGCTGTAATTAGAAATTCAGTTCTTGAGAAGGATGCTATCAAACTTTAATAAAATCAAACAGGAACTTGGGTTTATACTTCATCAATAAAACAGTAGTTTCTGAATCATATCAATATCATGTGTCAGTTCAATCCTGGAACACAGAACAGAGAACTACACTACAGGCACAAGAACATGTACAGTTTCCATCTTCCAGAAGTCACTTCTGAGGCCCCTATAATGACAGAGGTTTTGTTAGGTTGAACTCAAATGACACTAAAGTGAAACACACTACATACAAGGAAAGGGACCCCTCCATCCCATTCTGCTCCCTCAAGAAGATCCCTCCCAACTTGACCACTAAAACAATTTTCATTCTGACTTGAAATCACTGCATCAAAACTAAAATCCCATCAAAGTGCATTTCATGGCCAATCTCATCAGAGAAATCTGGGACAGGGAAAAATATTTCAAAAATGAAATTACACTATCAAAAAGGAGAGAAGAAAACAATAAATTTTTTCTCCTCTTCCTCAGGCAATGAATGGAAACTCAGAAGTACATGATACATTAATTAAATACAACAATTAAAAACAATTACTACCAAAAGCTCATGATCCAGCAAGAGATAAAGAACGTTACCTAATAAGTGGGTGTGGGTGGGCTCAATCCTCTGTCCTTGCACATATCAACCACAGAAATCCCTGGATTTCATAAGGAAACCTGGCCTTGAACAGACAGTCGCTTTGGTTTCCTGGATGTGTCTGATATCCACAGGACAGAAACCACGCCAGTACTTAGATTTCCTTTTGCCTGTGCCATTGTATCTCATCACCAACTTTTCTGGCCCTCTTCTCTTTTACTTGATAATTTTACAGCAAAGCTTGTGCCACCAAACATTTCCTGACACAGCTGTACATGGAGAGCAAATCTTCCTTTAGTGCTCTTACAGGAATGACAGAAAACCAAGAGCACAAAGCCTCATTTCACAAGCTTTGCTTTTCAACTTCATGACCATCCCTAGCCTGCTCTAAATTTACAAAGCTTCACCTTGTAAGCCATTAAGATTCCTTTCACCCATTACTGTGTCTGGGAGACAGTTCCAGAAGTTCATTTTTCTGATGGCTTGAGAACTTCTGTCTAAATGCATTAATTCATATCCATCTGATCTTATCTTTTAACTTTAATCAATCATTCTTCTCCCTACTTGCTATTTACCCCCAAAAGTATTTCTAGAAAGTAATCATATCCTCTTTGAATTTTCCTCTTGGTCAGCCAAACCGAGCCGTGTTCTTGTAATCTCCTCTCAAAAGACTTTTTTACCGTTCCATTAAAGGTCCTTGAAGACCTTTCCTGGGTTTGTTCCAGTTTAAATTCACTACTTTTTTCCAGTAAAGAAAGTCAGTCTGATACCAGTAATCCAGATGAGATGTAACAGTATTTTGTCTTAATTGTATCGGTATTTTCCAATATCCAAGGAGAAATCTGGGCTTGACATTTACAAAGCCTTCTTCATGGCTGAAAAATACTACCAGTGCATTTATCATATTAAACACAGAGGTTTAACTTCCTGCACTCCTGCTGACCAATGAGCCTCCAGCTCACAGCAGAAGGTCCTAAATGCATAACTTTGCAGTATTATTTTTTTTTCTCCTGATGATTCCTGCTGACTGTCCTGTTGTTCTTCCTACCTCACAGGCAGATTCTCCTCAATATTACTAACATCTCCTAACTCTCCATTATCTGCAAATTTCATAAGCACAAACTGGGTTTTGAATTAGGGCCACTAATGTGGAACAGTAAAGAGAATCAGTCATAAGATGAATCTTTGAAAAACACCACAAATAAATTCCCTATGTTTTTACAACATCTCTTTCAAAATAACATCACTGGAAGTCTTCAGGTAGTTTTTAATTCAAAATCCTGTGCTCTTCTGCTTAAATAAAGATTTCCATGAACACAGTTTCAAATGTTTTGCTTAAATACATATATATCGGCTCCACTACACTGCACTTTTTGAAGAAAACCCTTATCCTATCAGAGAAAGATGAGGTTTGTCTGACATGATCTACTTTTGCCAAAACCATCTCACATTATATCCCATTCTCTATTTACCTCTACTTCCATGATCTTGATTGCTCCTTCTTTTCAAACATTTTCTAAGACCTTGCACAACATCAAGGTCAAAACAGGAATCCTGTAGCTTTTTTTCTCTCTTTTTAAAAACAAACAAAATTTGATATATGCTAATCCCATTGTACCACCCCAGAACTGAAAGATTAATTAAAAATCCTTGCTAGTGGAGTTGCAATTTCAAGTGCCTGTTCTTTCTGGCACATAATACAGGTTTCTTGTTTTCTCAGGTAAGAACTCTAAACTTTTTATATTCTTATACACTGGTGATAGTCATTCCTATTACCCTATCATTATTCCCATTGGGTATACTATCCTTGTCCTCTGAATGTAATTATCTTTATTCTCCATCTAATTCTCAAATCATGAAGACCACATTTGTGCCTTATAAAACCTATTTTCATATTTAAATACAGTAGGTCACCAAAACAACAGAAGTTCATGTCTTATATTAGCACTATGGTTAATGTGATATAAGAAATGGTCAACACAGTATAAAAGAGTATAAAGGAAACTCCATTACCATAATTTGGCTCAATGATATTAGAAGAGTATCACTGAAATCAGGAAAACATTCACAAGAAGGTATAATTCCCACCACTGCTTCCTAGTAGAGGCACCAAGATTGTTGCAATCTTTCCATTTACTGTGGAGAAAAAGTTATGACATTGGTTTCATTCCTTATTTCATGAACAGAGGATGAGGAGGAAGATGTTGCAAAGGGAAATGAACATCTAAGATTTATGCCATGAAATTTTATCAAACAAAAAAGTGTATACTTTGTAAAATGTAAGTTTATAGACTGTAAACAGAAGAGCACATGGATTCACTGGTTTGTTATATTTGCTTCTTATTTGGTATTGCTTTCTTTTTGCTATTACTATTCCATGAGAAAAGCCCATTTAAGTTCTTCCTGAGGCAGCATATGTCAGAAAAAAGACATCCCTATGCCATTATATGCATCTAAGAACAAGGAGAAATCACTAAAATTAAGTTCTTATTCTCTTTTTATTCACAGAGTTATGACATTTCTTCTATCTGCCTTTTCGCCCACAGAAATGTGAAATAAAATGTAGAGTTCTCACAGCTCTTCAATCATAGTTTTCAATCATCCTTGAGACTGGAGAACCATGTACAAAATTTGGAGAAATGGCATCTCTTTTCTTTCATTCCGGCATCTCCAGACTCCCATCAAGCTCTGCTCAGCCAACTTAGTATGCTTGGACAAACAAGGTAACCGATCAACCTGACAATCAGTTAAACATAATAGCCTTTAGGATTTCTTCCAAGTTAACCTAAAACAGAACAAAGGAAATGAGGAACTGGGTCTAAATAATTCTTTTGAATGCAGAAACAGACCCTAAAAGAGGTATTTTCCTTCCACAATACTTTTAAAGCACTCTATAGCCATCTCAGAGAGATCAGCCTTCAGGATACTTTCTTCCTATTTAACTGCCTTGGCCTCTTTCTCATTCCCTTCGATCTCACTGTTCCCATAAAGGGTCACACATGTTGCAGATACAAGCATTCACAAGCTTGTAAATGACAGCAGTAGTTTTTTTCTTGTATATTCATTAGAATAAGTTTATAATTGTATGTTCATATAGTATTTCCATGGTACTATTCCACTGCTCTATCCAGGCAGTGCCTTTTGCACATTATCCGTTTTCCACACGACTTCAAACATCTAAGAACGTGCAATTGGACTATTTCATAGTCCAATTCATAAAACAGTTTGGAGGAAATTTGCCCAGGCAGCCTACATTCTGTTTTTGCCCCTTCTGAATGCATGACGTAGAACTTTAAAATTCCTTTGAGGTATTTTTGTTAGTAAAATGTGTTTTTTTAATCTGAATTCATAGGTCAGAAAAGACTTTAAAATCCTTTAGTGGGATCTCTGGCATATCACAGTCTATTAAATTTTATTTCATACTAAGGCTACTAACTTATTTTTCAGGAAGTCAAGAAAATAACCCCCAATCCTGTTTTAATTTGAAGGTTATTCATATTTCTTTAGAGAAACTTTCAAATATTCATCTTAGGGGTTGAAGAATCTCCATCTTCCTCTGTAGTTTATTCCATCACTGTTAAAAACTTCTGACTTTTGTTCCTAATGTGAATTTATTAGGTTCCAGGTTCCAGAACAAAAGGATGCTACTGTAGTATGCCTATCCTCCCTAAAATGAATAGCTCCATAGAATGTTGGATTTTCTCTACAGGAAAGTATTTATACATTGTAATCAAATAACTTCTGAATAATTTCTCTCTCCCTCTCTTTTAAAAAAAAGTGAAAGAGGCAGACTGGGCTCTTCAGTTTTCAAACTACAAAGTAATTCTCCACAATTATTTCTATGGCTCTCTATCCACTCAAAGTGCTCACCAGTCTCTTTAAAATTCAAGTCTCATCGTTAGTCAGGATTCCAGCACCAATTCCATATGCAAAATTTAAATGACTTCTCAAGTGGTCCATTTCCAATTCAATTTACCTATTTTTGCCAATTCATTACAGTAGGAACCCGCGTTGAGTCATTTATCCACTGTGACCTTGAAATCTTTTCAGAATCACTGTTTTCCAGGAAACAACTCCTCTTCCTATAGACAAACAGACAGCACGTCTTCTGCTCATAAATATATGATCTTGCTTTTGTCAGTGTTACAATGCAACTTCCTTTGAATGGCCACAACTTACTCAACCAGTCCAAGTGGTCCTGTAACACTGCCCTGGCTTCACTCAGTATTCACTATTTCTCCTATTTTTATATTACCTGCAAATGTTACCAAATGCACTTAGTACCATTTATTTCTTAAAATAATGGGGAAAATATGGATTAGCATTAGCCGTCCACTAGCCTACTAATAACATGTGTCAGTCTTCGTGCAAGGTAACCCCATTCATGATGATTCCCTACTAATAACTATATTTTTGTCTTCCACGTTCCTCAACCAGAGCAGCATGTGCCTTGTTAACACTGTATAATGTTCATTCATGAATTAGGGTGGATTTTAAGTCCCAATTCAACTGCCTTATAAGAATCTGTATGTATGTTCTCTATAAACCAGTAAACATATAAACATCAATCAGACTGACTAGACTGATATTCTGTAAATCGACTTTGACTGGCATTCATTATATTTCCATTATTTAATTCCTTTTTTAAAAACAAATTCTTAATAACTTTCCATTGTATTGGCATGGATTGATGCCAGGGTAACAGATCTATAATTACGTGGGACAGTCTGCTTACCTTCTGGAATGTAAGCATAACCTTATTGCTCTCCCAGTGTCATGGAATAAATAATTAAATAGGGGTGAATGCAAATCTCATCATATGGACCTATGTTGATCTCTATAATAATACGGTTCTAATCTTTAAATTCATAGTACATGCTGCTGTCAGAGTCAGACAGCACTAATAAAATCACCAGTATAAATGCAATATAGGTCAGAGCATAGAAGTGAATAAGATGCACTTTGCTAGTAGATATCAGACGTATTTGATGATAGCAAAAGAACACCAGGACTCCGGTTTAATTACATGTTCTGCTAATTAAAGAACTTCTTTCCCTCCTTTTCTGTTTACCAAACCTAGCTGGTGCTGTGATTCTTATGTCCTGACAAATATTGTACCCCTACCTGGCCCATGACTATCCTTTCCTCCTCATTCTTTTTTAAGTCAGGTAGCTTGCTTTATCAACTCTATTCCCACTGTTAGCAAGAGGAAGCAGCTTTAAGATGCAAGGAAAAAGGTTTTACCAGTTTTCTCTCTGGTACCATGGCACTCCAGAATAACAGTGTCTGGAAAGGTCGTGGTCCATGCTAGTCTGTTCAGAGAGTTTTTGGAAACGGACCATTTGTGCTCCATTTATAAAGGGGATCCATCAGGAGGAAGGAAGATGAGTAGAGACAGAGTACACTCAGGGTATTTGGCAGCTGCATTCCGACAAGCCATTCCAGAATATTTTAAAAACTGTTTCTCAGAGATTAACTGTTCAAATAAATCCGAATCACCAGAGACACATACTGAGCTTGCTGAACAGAACTGTATATATTTTGCAAAACTGACATCTGTCAGAATCTGAGTATCTATTCACTGTGATTCATCTCCCAAATTTCACTCTTTTGACATAAATTGTGGCATCACTTCTTCCCATACATGTCATGTACAAAGCCTGTTAGTGTTAAGAGAAGGAAGAAAAGTAGGCTTCGAGTCTACATTCCACATTTCTGCGACTTTTTCCTAATTTGGACAAAAATCCAGCAATTGTATGAATAATCAATGATGCTGGTTAGATGGCATTTCTAATTATAAAAATTCTAGTAATAATCAAAGAATATTGTTTCTCCCTGTGTGGTTCTAGCTGTGAAGTAGATGTGCCATTTTTTTCACCATGACCATGGCTGTAGACTTGCATGTCCATAAAATTTCTATCTGCCGAACTCACATTGTAATATTTTTTGTAAATGTAACATCTCTGACAAAAACACCTCAACAGTAAAGTCTGTTGTGCTTTGACTACACTTTGAGCTCAACACAAATTTGAAAGCCTGTGTTATTTCTTATGAAAGTATAGACTTTTTAGATCTGATTTCCTTTGACCAAAAAATGACATAATACTGCTTGGATGCTGTAAAATAGACTTACAGGTTAGTTTAGGTCACTCTATGCTGTGCAAGTCATTATCTTTCTGTAAATGAAAATCAGGCCAAAAATTTTGCACAGAGTTCCTGTGAATGTTGTTGAGAAGGTGCAACATCAATCCTCTTCTTTTAATCAAACAAATATGAGATAGATGGTTGCAGGAAAATTTTTGAACTGTCAAAATATGCCATATGATGGTGTCAAATGCCACATTATTTCACAACTATACTTTCAATGTATACTGAACACCTGCCATAGAAATTTTTCAAGTGATTTTTAATGTAAATAGCTTTATTCTCTTTATTTCCATCATTAGAGCAAATGAAAATATCTATTCTCTGGTTTTCTTTTGAACTAGTAGGCAACATCTATACCAAACTGGACACAATATTCTTTGCTTTTCTTTTCAGACACAAAATCGATAGCATTAAGTAGGAACCCAGTTTTCTCTATGGATACTTGTATCCATTATTGGATCATTTCTCATGTGCAACAAACCATCTGCTTTAATGTCAAAGTTGATTCTTTTAGTTGTTCCTTTAATTTTTTTCCTCTGTCTCTTCACTTGTAGTATCTAATATGAAACCACAAATTTAAATCTGTCTGAATGAGAGTGTTCAGGACAAAGTGCTTCAATCACTTTCAAATTGCTCATTTTGTGCTACACTGAAGATGATGTTTTCAGAAGAAAAGAAGGTTGCAACTTTCTCTCAAGTTCAAGTCTTTGACTTCATTTCTTTCTTTTCTTCCCTTTTTTTTTTTTTAAGTGCAGTCACCAATTGATCTGTCATATTGTGGTTTTCAAAGATGAACTGAGAATGCCCTGAAAGGAGTTTCCAGTTGAAGAGCTGCAGGAAGACCTAGAGTAGGGAATTACATTTTCATTGTGGCTAACTTTCAATGACACTGAAGATGTCTCACTTGGAAGATCATCAAACCCATTTTTTCTCTTCCTCTTCAACAGACAAAGCTTCATTCATTTGATGTAGAAACTCTGAAGAAACTAATTTTCATTTTGAAATAAGTGTGAATTCTTTTTATCTTGTGATTTAACAACTCTTGACGATGCTTACATTTCACTTCAGAAAAATGAGCTGTTTTCATAACTTCAGCCTTTCCAATCACTTTTTCCCACTAAGTCTTTTAGTATTCCCTTTCTCAGCCCAGGTTAATATACATGGAATTTTAGTAATAACTACTTCTAAGTTACCTATTTGTTGTATTAATAAAAAACTATCCCATTTACTAAAAATAAAATAAAAATAACCACTTCTTGAAGTTAACACTGTAAAGAATTGAAAAAAGATTTGCTAATCATGACCTTCAATGATTTATCTTCCATTAATTTCTAGCAGATCAAATTCATCCTTGATTACATGATACTCTTACCAATTTTCTCCTTCACTATATCTAATATTTAGCTCCATCTCTGTTCTCCTGTGACTAAGAATATAATAAATTCCACCCATAAGGCTTCCAGTTCTGTAACTATGCTTAGTACAAAGAAATTTTTTTTTTAATTTTATAGTATTTATTTGACAAAGATTTAACGGACTAAAACGGAGACAGGAATAAAAGCAAAACAAGGCCTAACTTCTGGAAAAGTATATTATTTGGTTCTTTCTTTTTTTAAGAATACTCATTTTTTTCAAGTAGCTGTAGGTCTGAAACTTGTTTTCTATTAACAGTTCACAGACCGTTCTGTGACTTACCATGTTACTGGGCAATAACAATAACGCTCTAAGTTCTTATTTTGTAAGTAGGACAGTGCTAAGGCCTTGTGATGTCCTTTGTGAGATGGTGCTTTACACAGACATCACAATTTTTACCTGAACTACAGATATGACCTTCAGAATTTTGTTAGGTGGAGCCAAAAATTTCTAACTAAATTAGAAGTCAATTTGAAGCTCCCAATACAGTATTTTGAAAAGCTTGTGGAGGAGCAACATTGGAAAAGGAAAAATGAAGATGGCTTACAGTTGGTTGGTGAGTTTTGCACTGAAAACATGAAAGTTATTTTTGGTTTAAATATCAACTGCCTAGAAGTCTAATAGTTTCTGCCCCCAACTGTACACGGATACAGAGAAGCTCTTTCTGACATTTGTATTACAAAAATCAGAATACCTCTGTCCTTTTTACAACATGTCACTGAAGTGAATGTTGAAAGTGAATGGTGAAAAGTGCTTGGTTGCCGTCACCGTTGTCTAAAAAGTGTTTGACATAGGCACAAGACTGGGACACCCAAGGTTAGAGAAGGGCAAATTTCTGACATACGATGCCACTGGAAAATACCTTGAAAGCTCATCTCATCTATCTACTGTCCTGATGCAGGGGAAAAGTATCAGTAACATTTCTGAGCACAGGTAATGTGAACATAAACTCCAGTAACAGAGATTTGACATCATCTCTTCACAACATATGCCTGTGCTTCATAATTTCTACTTACTCCTCCCAATATCTAACCTGAATTTCTCTAGCTGCATTTTAAAACTCTTATTGCTTGTTGTCCTATCCATGCTGAACATGGAGAAAAATTATTCTCCTTCTTTCTGGGGTAGCTTAGAAGCCTTATCTGAAGACATGTTTCACCTCAGACTTTTCTCATAGACTAAACACCATCAGTTCTTCAAACTTTCCTCATAAATCGTGAGCACTCTCATTGTTCTCCTTTGGACTCATTCCAGTTAACCCACCTCCTCTGTGAAGTGTAATGCTAAATGCTAACTAAAATATTCTAGGTGAGACCTTACTGATGCTGAGTATTATAATTTCCTGTATCTTACAGGCTACATTTCTAGTTTTGCATCCAAGGGAGAGGTACTCTATCCCCCAGATCCTTTTTTAAAGGACTAACCAGTCATAATCCAAGCTGCTAAAGCTGTTTAATCCCACCCAAATATGAAAATTCTAATTTCTCCATATTGAACTGCATCCAATTTTCCAGATAGCTTCTCCAACCAAGACCATTTTAAATTTGAATTCCGTCCTTCAACTTGCTGTGGTCAGCCTACTGCCATCTGTAAATGGAATAAACATACTTTGTACTCCCCAAACCACTACTGAAAATAGCAGATAGTATGAGACACAGGAGAGATGCCCATTCAACCCAACTGATACAGCCCTCCAATTTGACAGTGCTGATTACTTTTGCTGTTTTGCTACTACTGCTACTGATAACAATTGTTTGAGTGCACTTTCTGAATAATTCAGCACTAATCTTACCATCATGATGTTCATACCAAGTTTTCCTGCTTTGCTTAGGAAAATGTGGCCTATATATGACATGTAAAGATGGTTAGAAAACCTGCTGAAGTCAAGATACACAACATCTATTATTGCTCCTCTGTTCACAGATCTGTTAGCCCAAAGCAGAAGGAAAACAGATTGGTTTGATGTGGGCTGCTCTCAACAGATCCATTCTGTCTGTTAGACATTTCTTTGCTATCTTCCAGATGTTTACATATAACTCATTTGATTATTTGTCCATTTTATTCTAGCATGTTTTTAGGAATTGCAGTTAAAGTGGCTGATGAAAAATTCCATGGCTTCTTCTCTTCTAACATTTAAGCATTACATTTTTCCTTTTTCAATCTCTTAGAGAGAATTCCCTATGTTATCAGAGATGCCTGCTGAGAGCTTTAAATAGTTTTGGCTAGTGCTCTAAATAAGCTGGAGTCCATTTTACTAGTCTGTAAAATCATGGTCCTTAGTTTTTCATAATAATTATATTAGCCACATGATTACAGCAGACTTCTGTAGTGAATACTGAAATTAAAAAGGCATTTAATTGATCTAAGACATTACTAGTTTTGTCTCTCAGCTTACTATTGAATAGTTTATCAGTCTTTCTCTAATTCCTTCAAGTAGAAACTTCATAGTCATAAACTGTGATGTCCTTCATAAAACCAGATTTTTTAAACTGGTCACTTATAAAAGCTTTCTCGCTCCTCCTAATTATAACTTCTTCTGCGCCTTGTTCTTCTCGATTTCTGTCCCCACAAACTTATGCATTCCTTTATACTAATCCTAGTAATCCCACATAATTTTCATTTCCTGTATGACTCACATGTTTGAGGTCAATGTATAGGATTTAACCAGATGATTTCTTGCTATATACTTGCTATTCTTCCCTTGCATTGGATCATTAAATTCCAAAGAGCATGTTTTTCATCAGGAAGTGCTTAATTCCTTTATTCCTTCAAATTTCTCTTCCATGACATGCGATCTCCCAGTATCCTGAGTTTGCTGAAGTCTGCTTTCTTGAAATCCTTTTTCTTCTACTTTGCTGTTCGCCCTCCCTTCCTCCAAAAGGATCATTGATGCTTTCATTTCATGTTCACACAAGTTTCTCTTTTGCTCTCATGTTCTCATCCACATCCTATTTAGCACAAGACTGCTATTCTGACGTCTCCAGTTGCTTCCTCTACTTTCTGTATCAAGACTCTCACAAAATATATGTATTTTTTTTGCTCTCTCACTGTAAGCTGTTGTATTCCTTTCCAGCTGAAGTCTACATAAACTTTTTTCCATGTTTTTAGGAAGTTTAATGCCCTAGAGCATTTGGCTAGTTTCTCAAAGAAAGCAAAAACACCCCAAAAAAGTGCCACCCCACAAAAGCCAAAACTGAACTCGAGCCTTATACAACAGGTATTTCTGGTTTGGGATTGCAATGGAAATCTCCCTGTTTTCTCACCAGGTGTATGTATCCTCCTTCTGGACAAGCCACCATGTGTGCCCTCGTATCTCCATCAAATGAGCCATTTTAACAATCCATTACTATGTTAGTTGAGTTGGAGTTTCATATTAAGAATCCCAGCTTTTCTGCTACTATTTTCTATTCCCAGTTTCTATGTTTGAAGAAACATTTCTAGATTTGAAAGGAGAGCAGATCACTCAGGCTTCAGACTGCCTGCTTAGCCTGTCATCAAGGGAAAAACACCTGCTCTCATGGAACTGTTTATATTAGTTTTTTTCAATGAAAACCCCAAACTTTTCCAAATGTGCATTTACCACTTGGGTGTTTTTCTGCTGACTCTCAGTCTGTGATTTGGAGTTTGCTTCTATCTACCATAAAACGAAGAGAATGGCACCTATACTCCAGATTTAGGAACATTTGCTATTTACAGAAGAAAAATGGGAATATTTGGTCTTAAAATTGGAAAATAGGGTTAGAAATCTCAAGTTATTTTCTCACTCTTCTACTTGTGCAGATACTGTGTTTACTAAGAAGAACATGTACTTTTCATGTGCTTTAAATAAAGTACAGGTATAATCCTAGTGAAGGTAAGAGAGCTATAGCATGAATCCACACTAACTGCTTGAAGTAAACCCTTAAGACTAAAAACTCTTTCTGGTGGTGACAGTGCCCTGGTGTGTGAATTTTGGCAACTCATTTATCGATCCTTTAATTTTTGTTTTCCCAAATGCAAAATGACTACGACAAGAGTTATCAAATTCATGAGATGTTTGTCTTAGAGAATATTTATAAGACCAAAAAGGTCCCTAGATTATAAATGCTACCGAAAGCAAAGAATAATTATTAATGATCCCCTCTTGGAATGATGCTTGTATCTTAGTGATAACTTCATCCCTAAAATCACTAAAAGAAGATTTAAAAGCTTACAGAAAATGCTGAAATGAGGCAAATTTTCTCTCATCTCTGTAGAGTAGCAGCATTGAGAGTTCCAGCACACATCTGTCATCTGGAGGCCAAGCAGGCCTTCCACAATTCCAGGAAATCAATTCCAAAGACTGTAGATTGTCAGTTGCTTGTACACTGGAGGCCATCCAGGCAGCAGATTAAATTGTATGAGAAAATTGTAGCAGGCTCTAGACTGCGTGTAATGGAGACCCTCAATGACCTTTCCGAGGACTTGGGAAATATGCATTGAAATTGCCAGTGGGCCCTTTTGTAGCACCAAAACGGCATACTGAATTTCTCTTACTCATCACACAGGGTCATTCACAACTGAGCTGTTTCTGAAGAGGAAAAACAAACCAGAAAATGTAATCACCATCTTTTCTTCTTGCAGAAAATGTACGAGGTTACCAGAGATGCATTATCTGTATGACCAAAAAAAAAAAAAAAAAGTTGGTACTTGTGAAAGCCACAATCTGTAGCAGCATTTAATGAGGCTACTGTTCCTGAATCTTTCACCCTGAGAGATTTTGGCATAATACATGAAACACTGGCCAAAATGATTGCTGATTGAAGAAAATTGATTTAGACAAGTAAAGGTTTCAGTTTTGCTGTTTTATTCAGACCCTTGTTAGCCACCCCCTAGTTTTTAGGTTTCATTTTTTCTAGAGTAGACCCTGACAGTTCAAACTGCAAATGTGAGCCTTTCAATGCTGCTGACCTGGAGATTCAGGCTACAGTATGCAACTCTCCTTGTCATGAACAGAAAAGGTGCATGTACACAAAGAATGTAATCCCCTTAAAAAATATAGATGAGCCACACAGAATCCTGTTTCTCACTTCTGACCAGCCTATGGTTTCAAAAACTGGGGAGTTAACACCCCTGACTTCTACTTTCCCATTTATCAGTGGCAAGGTGGGCTGGTCATTTTATGTCACTCCTTAATAGTATTTCTACTCTTTAGGAAAGCTGCATGGCTTAACATAATTTGTATTTTTTATTTTTTAAAAATCTATTAGAAAAGACTTTCGGGGCATTTTAAGCAGATGGAATGAGTAGATTTGTTGGTGCGGAGTGTAGTTGTGCTTCTCTGAATAGCTCCTTTACACTCACTATGACAGATAAACATGTCCTTTTGCTTTGCTAAGAGATCATATGGAATCATATCCCAAGCTGCCCATAACTTAGAGTTTTGTGTTNTTTACACTCACTATGACAGATAAACATGTCCTTTTGCTTTGCTAAGAGATCATATGGAATCATATCCCAAGCTGCCCATAACTTAGAGTTTTGTGTTTAACCTCCAAGCAGCTTTTAGGGCATCAGATTAAGCAAGCTTTTGGTCTGACAGCAAGGCTCTACAATCTCTGTAAGGCACATGATCAGAGAGGGAAGTGGTGGACAGGAACTGCCCTTACTATTCTCATGTTTTGTTGACTCTGCCACAGACTTCCTACATGACCTTGACCAAGTTTCAAAAACTATTTCCTAATTCCCTGTACAGTATTCTGGGGTAATAATTCCCCATGTCAGAAGTATCTGAATAGAAATTTAATGCTAAATGTGTTTTATACTAAGACTTCTAAGTAATATACTCTTTCAAAGAAAATTACCTTTCTGCTAAAGGAGCAGTTGCTCTACAGATTATAAACTAACCTTGTTTAAATTTTTAACTTTGCTTTATCAGAGATCTTGTTCTGATACTTCTGTATGTTGTACCTTATGCTTTCACTTACACAGCAGTATTTTTCTGCCACTTATATTTCATATTTTCACAAACATTTTGATCAGCTATAGCACTTTTGGTGCTAGGTACTGTAGAATTAGACCTCCTATGTTCTCGGAAGGAAAGATGGGGAGAAAGGAATGGAGCAGCAATCCTTGCACACACACAGAAAGGAAATCTATGGGCTACATGACTGAAGAATGGAATGAAAGGCATATGAATATAAAGAGCAGACTTTCAAAGACTGTTTTAGCCACAGGCCTTTTCATGTCAAATATCTGGTGTATCCAGGCTGTAAAAAGCAAAGCAGGAATTTCTAGGATTGATTTTCATCCCTTTGACTCATCCCTTTCCTTTGCCCATTTGCTCTCGTAAGACAGGTCCAGAGTGTGCAACAGGAAACCAAGCAAAAACAATACAAGAAAAACGCATTTTAATTTTAGCCACACAGCTGCTTCTGGGTTCTTTAAATACACTCCTCTCTAAGTGCTTCCATACACCAAGATATCCAAGCGCTCTAGACAGGCTGAGTCTCAACTGCAAACTCATTCCACAACTAATCCCTGTCTGGCATTGTTACAGCAACCAAACCAAGTTGGTCAAATGCCCAGTTGGGGCAAACTGGGTGCTTATCCAAGGGCTCTCTGTTATGTACCTTGAAGTGATGAGCTACAGTCTCCAAGTTCTTTGGGCAGAGACAAGTTTGTGGATAGGAATTAAACACAACCTCTTTTTTTCCTTATCCTCTCCTTCTGCACATTATTACACAGCATAAGAAACCAAAAATATCTTTTGAAGGCATGCCTGTGAGTGACACTGTGCCCCAGTATAATGTGACAGGTGACCTATTCTCCTTGTTCCAGGCTGCATGTAGTCTTGCTGCCTAGAAAACTATCTGGGGAATTTAAGGACTACCAGGAGAAAAATGGGAAATCTAAAAGCTCAGTCACACACTCAGTTCTTCATCTTGGGTTGTTTTTTTTTTTCCCTATGGCTTTTGAAGGTGAAACAAACCACCTCTGAATTCCAGAGGTTTTTTACTGCCATCATGTGGAGAATTTCCTTTAAAAAAAGATTAAAACTGTCTTCCCTGACAAGATATGATTTTTCCTGCCCTTGGCAAAACTGAAATAATCTAATTCAGTCTTACATCTACACAGAGCTAGTCCTGGCGCCTCAAATGCCATAACATCTGGTAAATATTCAACTGTCCTTAGTACATTTTGCTTTTGCCCTATTGAAGCAGTTTATTTGTTGGCATAGCAGAGCTGGACAATATTGTGACAGCCTGGGTATGCTTGTCATTTCTGATATTCCATTACAGGTTTCTTTCTCTGGTCTGCAGGAACATACAAGCATTTAATATCAATGCTATTTCTCTCCGTGCAGCAATGCTACAAAGAAAAACAATATTACAGCAGGGTTATCACACATCAAATTACATAAATTATCTTGGGATCAGAAATGTACATTTTTCAGGCATTCCTATTCCCACTATGCAATCCGCCATTTTACCTGACCACTATAACAATCACGCTTGAGAAATCTGATAAACATAATACTGTTCTGGAGGGTTGGAAATTTAGAGGGCTATATTCATTTTAATAAAAGAAGAGTATTTCTACATTCCAGGAAAGCCCAAGATTTCAAAACTTTTGACCAAAAACCAATGACTGTATTTCAGTTAGGAAAACCACCACATTTTATACCTATTTTATTTAATTCTGTACTGTGCTGATTAACATTGTATTTACAAATAAACTACGTATTTTTTCAGTGAACTTTTCAGCGATATTGACAGATTTTCCTTAAAGGTTTTCCTTGTATTAAATCAATACAATCTGAAAGACAATTACTGTCAGGACATTTAATAGAAACGGTTATTTTCCCAAAGACATGCAAACGAGTGGTCCCATTTTCAAGCCTGGTGAGCCCCCAGTAGCTCCTCATGAATTCAGCACAACGGAAATCAGCCTTGCATGTAGATTAGGAATCCAATTTGTGTCTTCTGTCCATTCTGCTGTATCACTTAAAATAAACACTGGTTTTCAGTTTCTCCCTGACCATAGGTTGCAAACAGTAATTAAGGACCTCAGCAAGGCCCATAAATTACTCCAGAACAAAATTATGTTTTAATTGATACTGACATCCTCTTAAGAAGACTTCTTCAGAAGAGCTGCTACACCCACCAAGTTTTAAAAGTTGGTCTGAAGGTCTGCGAAGTACTACCACCAAGGCACTGCCTTTTTTTAGTGTCATAAAAATCTGTTCAGATTTGGCTACATTATACACAGTCCACTGTAAAAATCAGCACTTAGCAGATTTTTCTTGATCTGCTCCTATAAGCCCTCACAATTCCACTGGACACAAACTGTTCAGTGTTTTGCTGTGATAGTCAGTGCAGTACAGCTTTCTAAGTTAAAGGTAAAATATACCCCACTACTGTTCCCTACAAT
This sequence comes from Ifrita kowaldi, assembly GCA_013398055.1. NCBI lineage: Eukaryota > Metazoa > Chordata > Aves > Passeriformes > Cinclosomatidae > Ifrita > Ifrita kowaldi. Next base: position 36,240 of record VZRS01002124.1, read on the forward strand.
AGGGGAACATACTTTGCCCTGCAAAGCAAGAGCCAGTTCTATATTTGTCTTTCAAATGGTTCTAGTAATTCTGAACATTTCACAATCATACTGTTAGGCAAAGCTTCAGCCACTACTAAGAGAAGCACACACCAGATTAGTTCAGCCATCTAACATAACAAGCTCACAGGGAAAGCAACTGAGTCACAGTGGCATCTGAGATTCTCGGAAAGCCTACGTCCAGTCTATATCCTTGGCTCATCTATCCATACTGTGAGGCACAGCACATGGCTGTATCAATGTTACCACCTCATATGATCTCCTACTGACTAGTCTGTCGGAAATGTAATCCTTCTATGTGCAACTAATATGGTCGGTCTTTAATCCTCCACAACACAGGTCTGTACCAAAGGTTCAAGATTCAAGTTCTCTTCTGCATGAAGTATGTTTTTTATCCTTGCATATAAAGTTACAAGTTATTGCCCTTTCATTTGCTTGCAAAAATGATGAAAGTAACACACCAAAATCTTTACCAAAATCATAATCTCAAACACAGCCATGTCAAATATAGTTCCCAAAAATTAGGAAAATACATATTTGAGATCACCAATTCATCTTTAATTCTAATACATTATACATTTATGATATCAGGATTTCTTTAATTACCTACTGACATCTTAGTGTTTTTCTACCAAACAAGGTGTCATTCAGTTGAATGGCTAAATGGTAACGGGAATAAATCATGTAGAGAATTAGGCTGTTGCTTTTAACATTCCTATCTCTGACTAGTTGCCCTTGGTACATAAAGAAAGAATCACAGAATCACATAATATGCTGAGTTGGAAGGAGCCCACAAGGATCATCAAAGTCCAACTACTGTCCCTGCACAGGACAGCCCCAAGAATCAGACAGTTACCTAAACAAATAACATTATTTTAAAGTAAGATTTGGGACTGCTTATTGTAATTCTATGTAAATTAGACGCAGGCCTTTTCACCCTGAAAAAAAAGTCCATAGGCAGTCCTTGATTGGACCAAGTTTGTTCTCCTCTATATCCTGTAATCCAAAGAGAATCACGACACCCAGTGGTTATCAGAAATAACGCAGGCATACAGAAGCCATGTAGAATGTGAAGATGCTTATCTCAATTCTCAGGTTCACAAAATTGACGCAACTAGAAAAATGAAGACATTGGACAAGGTACAACCCATATTAAAGAGTCTGTAGAGATGGTCTTAGCAAACTCAACACTTACGACACAAAAAAACTCGCACAGCCACCACCACCGCCTGAAATACAAACCCAAGTAATTTTTGAACTCCAGGAAAACATGACATCTAGCTTACTTTGGAGCAAACAGCAGCTCTTCCATGACAACAGTGTAAATCCTGTAGATTTTTCAACCAGAGAAAACCACTATCATGAGGAGATTTCCCTGACAGCATTGCACTGATTAAGTAAATCCATCCTACACCCTGTAGCTTTCCACACACTATGTTGAAGACTAGACAGAGAATATGACTGTGCTGCGGAAGTGAGGGAATACAAAGGGACTTGCTGCTCTCCAGAGTACTCTGGACTGCTGCAATGCTCTAATGCTGCAAGAGTTAAAAGCAGTCACTGGGGCTGCTCTTTTGCACAGCTTCCCCAAATCCTCAGGTGGCCCAAAAGTCTAGGAGTTGCAAAGAGGATACTAAATCCACCTTTGTTCTCCTCCAACATAAAACAGTACAAAAGAGTGTAAGACCTTTATTCTTGATTTGCCATCTCTGATAATCATTTGTTATTTTTAAATTAACATCATTCTGCCTTCTCTTAAATTGGATACATTTATGGTAAAGATGAAGTTGCAGATGGATATAACAACACGAAACGTGTACTTTGAAAAGAATACATACCTACAGTTGAAATTTAGAAGAAAATGAGCCATCACTAAAATACTTTCATTAGAGAAAAATCTTGTTAAGTCAACTGCTGGGTGAAATTCTATGACCTGTGATAGACTGCAGGTCAGAGCACATGATCACACAACATTTCCTGCTTCGATATTTATTAAATAAGATATTAATTATTTACAAAATCTATATGTGGAAAGTCTTTTCAAAGAGATTTTGAGCTTTAATATTGTTTTAATGTCCAACAACACACTTTATCTGCATGAATTTGTTCTTCTGTGGAGACCAATGAAAACTTAAGAGGCATCATTTGAACGATATTCTTCTATTTATGTATTAAAATTACAGAAGTGAATAACAGAAGGAACAAAGATACCTGTATTAAAATATCATAAAAATTAGACTGGTTCAATGATGTGAGATGAATAAAGCTATTTACTTGCAGACTAACTTAATACAATATAGTACTTGTTAAACTGTATTTTGTCTGTGATAGCAAAACAAAGCAGTGAGTATATGAAGAAAAAAGATTGAGTACATGGTGTTTTCAGACCTAACCTTTCCAGTTCAGACAGTGTAATGTGAAACCACATTCTTTTGACCTGGCTATGCTTTACTTCCAAAGTTTGCCAAACATTTCTTTCTACTGCTGTGTTAGGACAAAAGATTCTTTGTCCCATAAGCATTTATGAAGTCCATGCATCAACACCTTTATTAATCGTTCAGTAAGCACACAAGACCTATTATTTAACCACCTCATTGGATAAAAACTTGCCTTTGTCCCTCTTAAGCCATGAAAGATGATTTCTGCATCTTCTGCTGAAAGAAGAGATTCAACACCTTTTTTTAATAAGTGTTGAAACACCTACACTGAATAAACACGCAGTCATACCTCACTCACATTCTTTTCACTCTTTTCCTGTTGTACGACCAGAATAAACAGGGAAGTGAACAAAAAGTTAATACTTGTCAAAACACTCACCTTTAGGATAAACAAATCAACCACTGTATAACATAAGGAAAAAGGAAAACATCCTGTTGCCACTGACTGTAATCACTGAACTCACACAGTAAATAAGACCTGGGATCAATGGAGAATCAAATGAAAGGAAAAGGGAGAGTAGGGGCAATGACAGAAATATTATTAAAACTACAAAAAGGGGGTATTTGGAGGAGGAAGAATTTAGATTATAACGCCCAATATAAACCTAAGGTTTAAGCCAATTTAATTCAGGGACAATCCAGGTGATAAAACTTAATTTATTTAGAACAGAGGTTTACCTTGACTATCCAAGATATTTCAGTTCTCCTACCTGCTGCCCCTTGGATGAAGGCCTGGTATCACAAATTCCAAATCTGTTCTGAATCACCTGAACTGAACAGCAGGTTGTCTGTCCCAAACACAGGCTACTTGCCTCTGGTGAGCTGTTTTCACTGAGCATCCACACATACTCCCATATCCTGAGAAATCTGGCCTCTGTGGAGGACAGTAAGGGTTGTTTCTGGGTATAAGGCAACCCAGGACCAAGCCTGTGCAAATAAGATGATACAACAGCATTCTTCGCATGCTTTTCCTCAGAACTCAAAACTCCTGAACATTAAGGCATCCAAATCCAGAGTCTAGAGATCACACATCTCACACTACAGTTGAGATGTAATCAGAGCCAACTCTGGCATTTAAGTGCTCAAAAATACATCCTAAGAATAAGAGACACTAGTGCTCTCTCACAGCATTTCAGATTGGTAGGACTGGAACCCATCAGTGCCACATTTTTCAAAATGATTATGTCATTTAATGTAATCTCAGCCATTTTTGTGTTGTATTTGACAAGCTGTTTATGAGACCATTCTGAGATTAAAGGCCCTTCTCTTTTTCATTCAGGAATTTATTAGATCTTGTTGATCTCTTTAATCAGCATATTTCAGGTTCTTTAACAAGACTATCATAACAATGAAAGTGTTTCTTTCCATTTCTATTTAAGGAATTCATTGTGTCTTTGCTCAGGTCTTCCACACAGCCTTTTCAGTTTCCTCTAATGAAATGGCTTTCATGTCCAAATGCAAAATATTCTGACAGATTTCTGGGTGCTGGTAGCATTTATGCAGCTCTCAGAACAAGAATAGATACTCTAGTTACATTCACTGAACCAGGGACTCACTTTCTCCTATTTATTTGCCCTTGATTTATATGCAGTTCATGGAAACCACATCCACGTATTTCACATTTTCCAACCACGTAAAAGGTGGTTTGTTTTGATGGTTTTACTCATGGCAGGAAGAAGTGATTCTTCCCCTGGATTTGGCACTGGTACAACCACACCTCGAGTTCTGGGTCCAATTCTGGGTCCCTCCATTCAGGAATGGACACTGAGGTGCTGGAGCGAGTCCAGAGAAGGGCAATGAAGCTGGTGAAGGATCTGGAGCACAAATTCTGTGAGGAGCAGCTGGGGGTGTTTAGTCCAGAAAAAAAGGAGGCTCAGAGGTGAAATTATGACTCTCACAAGGAGGCTGAAAGGAGGCTGTAGCCACGTGGGGATCGGCCTCTTCTCCCAGCAACCAGTGACAGGACAAGAGGACACAGTCTCAAGGTGTGCCAGGGGAGGTGCACGTTGGAGATTAGAAGGAATTTCTTCACAGAAAGGGTGATTAGACATTGTAACAGGATGCCTGAGAAGATGATGGAGTCACCGCCCCTGAAAGTGTTTAAGACTGGATGTGGCACTTAGTGCCATGGTCTAGTTGACATTGTGGTGTTAGGTTATAGGTTGGACTCGATGATCTGAGGTCTTTTCCACCCTAACTGATTCTGTGATTCTGTGATTCCTCTTTTTGCCGTGTTTCCCTCTTTGAGACAAGTTTGAGACCTCTTTGATGCTGCTTTCCTCATATTTGAAGTGTCTGTCTGTGTTTCAGCTCTCATTCAGAGTGAAAGAGGCTGCACACCTTCTGTGTGGGGAAGAACCGTACTTTTTTGCACAGTATTCGGCAGGCCCAGCACTATCCCAAACTCCTGGCTCTGCCCACCCTGCCCGGCCCCCTCACACACCCGGCACAGTAAGTACCCCCTGAGGGCCCGCACTCCCGCCAGCCCGCTCT
>VZRS01002125.1:0-71375 GCA_013398055.1 Ifrita kowaldi
CGGCATTCCCTATGAGCGGCGGCTGCTCGTCATGGCGGACCCCAGAGACAAGGCGCTGCAGGACTACCGCAAGAAGCTGCTGGAGCACAAGGAGATCGACGGCCGCCTCAAGGAGTGTGAGCGCGGGCACGGCGGGCGGTGAGGGGAGCGGGGGTGCGCCCCGCTGAGCGCTCCGCGGAGCCCCGAGAGGGAGCGCGGCGACCGCGGCGCTGCCCGCGCTTCGTCATGGGCCTGGCCGGGCCCCGGGGAGCGGGGGGTAGACGGCGGTGGGCGCTGCCAGCGCCGCGGCTGGGTCCTGGTCCCGTTGGGAGGGCTCCGGAGCGTCACAGAATCACGGAGTCGTTTAGGTTTGAGAAGATCATCGAGAACAATCTGTGATTGTCACTGCCCTGTCAATTGAGCAGAGCACTGAGTGTCACGTCCAGTCATTTCTTGGACACCTCCAGGGATGGGAAGTCCACCACTGCCGTCAGCAGCCCTTCCCCAGTGACTGACCATCCTTTCCATGAAGATATTTTCCTTAAATGTCTAATCTAAATCTCCCCGGTGCATCTTGAGGCCGTTTCCTATTGTCCTGTTCCTTGTTCCCTGGGAGCAGAGCCCGACCCCCTGGCTGCACCCAGCGAGTTGTGCAGAGCCAGAAGGTTCCCCCTGAGCCTCCTTTTCTCCAGGCTGAGCCCCCTCATCTCTCTCAGCTGCTCCTGGTGCTCCAGACCCTTCCCCAGCTCTGTTCCCCTCTCCACACTCGCTCAAGAGTCACTCACTGGGTTTGCTGCTGTCCCACAGTCTTGCTTTTCCTTTGCTTTGCTGCTGGAAAGGAGTCGGGTGCTGTGTTCTTGTGGGGTTGAAGGTTACCAAAATCTTGTGTTTCTGTCCTTTTCTAGTAAGGGAGCAGCTGAAAGAGCTCACCAAGCAGTATGAGAAGTCAGAAAATGATCTCAAGGCCTTGCAGAGCGTTGGGCAGGTATGTGAGGGAAACGAGGTGTTGGCATCCTGTGCTGCTGGTTGACAGTGAATCTGCCTGGAAGTAACCTTTAAATCCATTTTTGGCATCAAGAAAGAGAAAGTGGCAACAGTCCGGGTAAAACAAACAGGGACCTTGGCATCAGGAGCTGAGTGTTTGGGTTAGGGGGGTTTTCTCTGTGTGTCTGAGTTCTGCAATGTTAATTTCTCTCTAGGCTAATGCTGTATTTGCTCTTCTACAGATTGTTGGCGAGGTTCTTAAACAGCTGACAGAGGAGAAATGTAAGTATGCTGAACTGTTATATTCTCTGAGATTGTGAAAATCATGGAATCATGGGATGGTTTGGGTTGGAAGAGACCTTAAAGCCCATCTCATTCCACCCCCTGCCATGGGCAGGGACACCTTCCACTCTCCCAGGCTGCTCCAAGCCCTGTCCAGCCTGGTCTTGGACACTTCCAGGGACAGAGCAGCCATAAAATAATAAGCTTTTGAAGTTTAAATCTTGTTAAAGTTACGGAGAAGCAAAGAATTAAAGTATTGGTGATCAGATTACTGACAGAAAAACATTCTGGATAGGTCAGAAACACCACTCAGAGGGTGAATTGAGTAAATTAGGGGTTTTTTCTCCAATTTTCTCTCTCCAGTCATTGTGAAGGCAACAAATGGACCGAGATACGTGGTTGGCTGTCGCCGTCAGGTAAATTGATGTGTGTGAATATTTATTACAATTGGTTTTAGTCTGGAGTATCAGCATTGCATTTCATCCACTGGGTCCTTGGTGGGGTGAAGCGTTTTCTTCTTCTTGAGTGTGCCCACCACTATTTCACACTGGTGTCTGCTCCCCTCTCCCTTTGTAGGTGGTGTTAGTGTAACTTCCTCGCGGAGACAAAACACTCCACAGCACTCCTGGGACCTCGCATGCCTTTTATTCTTTTGATTGAGTCAAAACTCTGTCCTTCTGCCTGATTTTGGACTCTCTGAAAATGGATTATTATGAAAATTGATAATTGTATAATGTCACCGTTGCTGTGACTGTTGCTGTCATAGTGCTGAGCTTTAGATTTAATATTATTTCAGTATTTTTCATAATCATAGAACATGGTTGGAAGGGACCTTCAAGTCCATCCCATTCCACCCCCTGCCATGGGCAGGGAGACCTTCCACTATCCCAGGCTGCTCCAAGCCCTGTCCAACCTGGCCTTGGACACTTCCAGGGATCCAGGGGCAGCCACAGCTTCTCTGGGCACTCTGTGCCAGGGCCTCACCACTCTCACAGGGAAGAATTCCCACTTCCCAATATCCTGTCTAACCCTACTCTCTATCTGTTTAAAGCCATTATCTTTATCCATATCTTTTTTTTTTTCTCTTTCTGGAGAGAAACAGATGTTCATTACAGAATTTTGGGACATAAGTAAACTTAATTCCACTGTGGGGCATGTGAGGTAATCTTGATGTTCTGTATTGAAACAGAGGTGAATCCTAAGGAATAGGTTGTCCTTGGATGAACCTGGCATTGCAACACTTTAGGGTTTATTCTTCACTAAAAACACTCTTTTATCTTAAAAGATCCTTGATTTGCTACCAGAGGCTCAAAATTTAAAAAAAATCCCCTGATTGTTTTCAAAATGTCAAAATATCAAAGACAAACAATTTCTCCCAGGCTAGAAGGACGAGTTTTTGATCAAAGCCCTCGTGGCTGAGCTGTTGCTGCTCAGGAGGGAGGAGAGCAAGGCTGTTTAAGTGGGAGCAAAATTACTTCCCTATCTCAAGTGCATTACCTAAGAAGGTCAAGTGGTTTCTCTTTGTTTTCTTCTCACTGCAAAATAACTTAAATCTGTTGGGCAGAGTTGAATCTGAGAGAATTCCAAGCTGTTACAAAGTTCTTTGGATAAGGGAGCTGGAAAGAGGCCTTAGTAGTGACCCCAGTAAGGGAGGAGGGACTGCTTGATCCTAAACCCTGCCATAGGGTCAAGAACCCACATGGCAAGGGACCTTATAAATCCCCCAGCAGGGAAAATGGGAAGCTTCCAGGAATCCTGGGAAAGGGCTGTTGAAATCCTTGTTGTGCAGATGCCATGTCCCAGAATCCCAGAATGGTTTGTGTTGGGAGGGACCTTAAATCCCATCTTAGTGCCACCCCCTGCCATGGGCAGGACACCTTCCACTGTCTCAGATTGCTCCAAGCCCTGTCCAGACTATCCTGGGACACTTCCAGGGATCCAGGGGCAGCCACAGCTTCTCTGGGCACCCTGTGCCAGGGCCTGCCCACCCTCACAGCCAGGAATTCCTTCCCAATATCCCATCCAGCATGGGCTGTGTCCTTGTCCTTAATGCTCAGGAGAAATTCGTTTTTGAAACACAAGGTGAGAAACTCTTTTCATTCCAGCAGGGTGTACTGGAATGTGTTTAAAAATCCCATAAAAATGGAATAAGCAGACAAAAACTGCTGAGGCAGGAGAGGAGGCATCCGAGGTGAAAGAGTAATAATCAAACAGCTGACTTCAAAGATGGGAAGTAATGACACAGGAAAATGTGCAAGTTTTTGTGAGCGTTGTTTAGTTATTCTGAAGCAGCTGGTTCTGTGTGGAGCAGAGGGGAGGATTAGATCCCACTGATCCAGTCAGATTGACAGCAGTAAAATTAAAAATTAATGAGGGACTAGAAAACAGTCTTTATTTTGAAAGTGGTGGAGCTAAGTTAATGACTGCTTGGCGTGTCACACAGGAGCCTTGTTTTTTCTTGTGTGGGATGGAGCAAGGAGTGCAAACTCCAGTGAACATCTTGGCTAAAATCAGGGATTGTGTTGGAGTGGGGTTCTAACAGAATTCCTTTTTTTTTGGGACTAGCTTGACAAGAGTAAGCTGAAGCCAGGGACAAGAGTTGCTCTGGACATGACCACTCTGACTATTATGAGGTAGGATTCTGTTCTTCTCATCATAAAAACGGGGAAAAACATTACACAAAGATTGCAATAATCAGTTCTGTAATATTTTGTAAACATTTTCTGCAAAGCAATGCTTAAATAAGGATAATTACTTTGAGGGAAGACTTGTGTGTCTATTTTATATGATTTAAAAAGAAATTGGTTGTCCTTTAGAAAAATAATTATGGTATTTTCAGCCATTTTTTAAGCTGTTTTTTAAAACTTCAAAAAGTTTGCTAGGTTTGGGGTTTTTTCTGTTTTTTCAGCACATAAAGTGGGAAGAGAAGAAATAATTTTCATATTGCTGTAAAAATGATGGGAATAACTTTATAAATTTACCAATGTGTCTGCACAATGAAAAACATCTCGTGTTAACTCTTGTTTTCCAGATACTTGCCCAGGGAGGTGGATCCACTGGTTTATAACATGTCTCATGAAGACCCAGGAGATGTTTCCTATTCCGAGATCGGAGGGTTGTCGGAACAAATCCGAGAGTTACGGGAGGTACCCAGTGCCTCAACCCCCCCACCAGACACTGATAAATGCTCCCAGTGAAGCTTTTCAGGGCTAAACCAGCTTTGTGGTGTTTGTCCTACACTACCAGCAGGCTGTGCAAGGATCCTCTCAGATTAGTGCTTTCCATGCTTCATTTAAAGTGCTTGGATTGGGACTAAAATGAAGATAATCCTATCGTGAAGAGGGTTTAAAGGATCTGAGACCCTTTAGCTGTGGGAGTGCATTGAAATCAAGTGGGAGGGCCAGCAAAACAGACTGGAATTTTGCTCATAAACTACCAGGATTGTTCCAGGGAGTGGAATTAGGACAGTAGGGATGTGATTTGAGCAGAGAGCATTGAGAGGAACGGGTTGATCCATAGGATCTCTGACATTTTCTGACTTAACTGTTTCTCACACAAAAATGCTGCCAATAAATAAAAATGCAGATCCACAAAAAACAGGCTGGCAGGTGCATCATTAACTGTTTTAAAACTCACAGTCTCAGTTTGTTCTCTGTCCCTTCACAGGTCATTGAACTGCCACTTACAAACCCAGAGTTATTCCAGCGTGTGGGAATTATCCCTCCAAAAGGCTGCCTGCTGTACGGCCCCCCTGGTGAGTCTCAGCAAAGGGGAACGAGTGTTTGGTTGTCACTTTCAGACTGTGGGAAGAGCTTTCTTTATTTCTCCTTTTTTCCCTTTCCTTTTTATTTTTTCCTTCCCTCTCTCTTCCCTCTCTCTCCTCTCTCTTTTCTTTTTTCTTTCCCCTTTTTTCTTTTCCCTTTTTTCTTTTCCCCTTTTTCCTTTCCCTTTTTTCTTTTCCCTTTTTTCTTTTCCCCTTTTTCCTTTCCCTTTTTCCTTTCCCTTTTTCCTTTCCCTTTTTCCTTTCCCTTTTTCCTTTCCCTTTTTCCTTTTCCCTTTTTCTTTTCCCCTTTTTTCTTTTCCCTTTTTTCTTTTCCCCTTTTTCCTTTTCCCCTTTTTCCTTTCCCTTTTTCCTTTCCCTTTTTCCTTTCCCCTTTTTCCTTTCCCTTTTTCTTTTCCCTTTTCTTTTCCCCTTTTTTCTTTTTCCTTTCCCTTTTTTCTTTTCCCTTTTTTCTTTTCCCTTTTTTCTTTTCCCTTTTTTAGTTTTTCTTTTTTCCTTTCCCTTTTTTCTTTTCCCTTTTTTCTTTTCCCTTTTTTCTTTTCCCTTTTTTAGTTTTTCTTTTTTCCTTTCCCTTTTGTCTTTTTAATTTTCTCCCTTTTCTCCCTTTCCTTTTCTCCCTTCCTTTTCTCCCTTCCCCTTTCTTTTTTCCCTGCTTCCTAAGTCACTGGCTGGCAGTGTTGAGTCAGTAATCAAACAGCTTCAATCTCTTGTCTGTCCAGGTACAGGAAAAACCCTTTTGGCCAGAGCAGTTGCCAGCCAGCTGGATTGCAACTTCCTCAAGGTGTGTAATGGCACTGCCCTCACACACATCAGGTCTGTTTGCTCTCCAGCCTCCTCATCCATGTCCTCTGTGCTTCCCAAGGTGGTGTCGAGTTCCATAGTGGACAAATACATCGGCGAGAGCGCTCGGCTGATCCGAGAGATGTTCAATTATGCCAGAGATCATCAGCCCTGCATCATTTTCATGGATGAGATCGATGCTATTGGTAAGGCTCACGGTTTGGGGGGTGACTGGGCTCTCCTTTTAAGGCTGAAATCAGCTATAAAGCCAATTTCCCCCGTTTAAAAGGCAAAAGACAAATAGCAGAACTGATGAGTTTGGTGTGCTGCAGGTGGGCGCCGCTTTTCCGAAGGCACATCAGCTGATAGAGAAATTCAGAGGACTCTGATGGAGGTGAGTGTCCAGTTCCTGACTGTGTCCTGAACAGCCACGTGAAATATAATACAGGTGTGAATTGTTACCTGGTTTCTGGCTTGGCAGAATGTTTTCTGGGTTCATAATCTTAAACTAGAAGTGAACTAAGTGCTGCTTTTACAAAAGGCAGCTGCACATCCTGATAACTCAGCCATGAGTTCAATGTGGATATTAATTGAATCTTTTAAATTGCTGTAATTATTTGGGATATTTTCTTTTGCTTACTGCTGCTCCCTGCATGTTTGAAGGTTGGAGGGAACCCCTTTCTGACCCTTTTAGTCCCAAAGACTCTTGTCTATAACATTTTTGGACTGTTACAGTTGGCTTTTCGAAGCTAGGAGGAGCAGTTGTATTTCTTTGTTTCTGTATTAATTGCTTTGGTAAACTGGGTTGTGTGAAGAGAATATTAAAACCACTGGTGACAGTTAGGAATTCTGAAGCTAATGGGAACCTTCCTTGGCCTGTGTTTGCAAACAGTTTGCCTGGTTCAAAAGAATGTGTCTGCTTTCCACAGAGAATGAAATCACTGTGATCAAAGTACTTTGAGTGCTCACAATGAAACGCCTTCCTGTGTGTGGATTAGTATTCCAGAGGCTGTTCTTCAAGTCTAATTGGAATGTCCTGGTCTTGGTGCACTACAATCCAAATGTGTCAGGCAGCCATTGGCTCCTTCAGTCCTTACAGTGTTTTCTTTGCCTCATTGTTTTAGTCAAGTGTTTCACGTTTGAGCTCAGCTTTGCTCAATGTCCTTTTTTCTGGGCAAAGCATTTGCAGTGTCTCTCTTCAGCTCATCATTGCTTGGAATGGAATATTCAGGGAGCTCGAGGCCTTGTAGGATTTTTTTTTACTTATCTTCAGAGCTTTTCATCTTGGTGAAAATACTTAGGCAGGAAAACAAATCCGACTGGGAAGGTTTGGGGTAGTTTGACACCAAAGTTCTGTTTCCTGTTAGTTGTTGAATCAGATGGATGGATTTGACACTCTGCACAGAGTTAAAATGATCATGGCTACGAACAGACCTGACACCCTGGATCCTGCCCTGCTGCGGCCCGGAAGGCTGGATAGAAAAATCCGTGAGTTTCTGCTTCCCAGTGGCTGGAAGGAGGATATATCCCATGGGAATTGTGGGTTTCTGCTTTTATTGAAGCTGTAATTCTTTCTAGATATCGATCTACCAAATGAACAAGCCAGATTAGATATTTTGAAGATTCATGCAGGTCCTATCACTAAACATGGTGAAATAGGTAAGTAGGAAGTTACTTGGATGTCATTCCTACTGCTGTTTGTAAAGATGGGAAGAGGATGAGTTGTTACAATGATTCTGACTGTATTCCCATGTTTACACTCTTTGTTGTACCCACACAACTTCCCCTCTTGGAATTCTACTTCTTTTATTTTTTAATGCATGGTGATTGAACTGTTGTTAAGTCTTTGAAAAGGAAAACTGAATATAAACCCTTGGAGCACAGCTGGAAACTGGAAAATCAACGTGGTTCTCATCAGGCAGTTTCCTGTTTCTAAAGGAACAGCTTTTAGTGCAAGTAAAGAGTGTTTTCATTCACCCCCTCAATGAAAGAAATACTGTTAATGAAGAAGTCTGAAAGCAACAATCTTTAAAAGTCAGGGAGAAACCTTGGGAGTTTAGAGATGGCATAAGGAAAATTGTTGTCTGGGTAGTGGTGTGGATCGTTCTCTCAGGAGCGTAAGGGGAGAATCGTAAGGTAAAATGGGGAAGGTTTATTTAAGGACTGTGCTACTCTGAGCTGCCCAGAGTCCTGCTTTCACAGTGACTGCTCACAGCTTTCCTGGAGGAAACTGGGGCTGGGATTTTTCCTGGAGGAAACTGGGGCTGGGATTTGCCTTTAAAGCGGCGCTGGCTGCCTGGGAGCGCAGCAGTGCCCCGGGGCCCCGTGCCATCCCCACCCCCTGTGTGCTGACACCAGCGATTCCTGCAGCCCCTGGAGCTGATCCCAGTCACCATCTGGCTGCATCAACAGCTGCAGCTCAGCACAGGGAGAGCAGGAGCGAGCTGGGGGAGGGCCAGGCATGGGCATTGCTTTTAGCAGCAGTGTTGGCTTAAACCTGCACGTGACTGCAGGCTAAGAGAGAGAAGGAGCTCCAAAGCAAATCATGAACCTGAGGTAAAGTTCTTGGAGAGAAACTTTTTACAAGGCATGGAGTGGCAGGACAAGNGGATTTTTCCTGGAGGAAACTGGGGCTGGGATTTGCCTTTAAAGCGGCGCTGGCTGCCTGGGAGCGCAGCAGTGCCCCGGGGCCCCGTGCCATCCCCACCCCCTGTGTGCTGACACCAGCGATTCCTGCAGCCCCTGGAGCTGATCCCAGTCACCATCTGGCTGCATCAACAGCTGCAGCTCAGCACAGGGAGAGCAGGAGCGAGCTGGGGGAGGGCCAGGCATGGGCATTGCTTTTAGCAGCAGTGTTGGCTTAAACCTGCACGTGACTGCAGGCTAAGAGAGAGAAGGAGCTCCAAAGCAAATCATGAACCTGAGGTAAAGTTCTTGGAGAGAAACTTTTTACAAGGCATGGAGTGGCAGGACAAGTGGCAGGACAAGGCAGTGCCAGAGGACACAGTTAGATGGGATATTGGGAAGGAATTCTTGGCTGAGAAAGTGGTGAAGCCCTGGTTACCCAGAGAAGCTGTGGCTGCCCCTGGATCCCTGGAAATGTTCCAGGCCAGGTTGGACAGGGCTTGGAGCGAGTGGAGGGTGCCCTTGGCCATGGCAGGGGTTGGAAGGAAATGGTCTTGAAGGTCTCTTCCAATCCAAACCCTTGTGGGATTCTCAGATTCTGCTTCATCCTGTTGTGTCTTTGGCACTGGAGTGGAGCAGGGTGGGATCATTCCTTCTGCCATCCAGCAAGGTGAGGTGTCAGGTCCTTGCTAAATTCCTGAATGTGATATGGAAAGACTGTGATACTCAGCTTTGATATCCCAAAAAGAAGGCCAGGACTTAGCAGCAGGGTGAAGTGGGAATTGCATTAAAATCCAAAGGACCTGCTCAGGTTCCAGCATGAGATTCTCCTGCTTCAATCCTGGTGTCTGCTGAAAACCCTAAACTCAAGAACCTTGCCCAGTCCAACCTTGTTCATTCTTCTCACTTACGTTTTTTTAACTTTCCAATTACAAAAAGAATTTTTTATATGACATTTGTACTACGTGGAATTAAAATACAGCTGAAGAACTTCTCATCTTCAGGAGTTTTTGGATTCTTGAGATAAAAACATTCAGTTCAAATGCTTTGAATTTTATACAGAAAGGAAACTGAAAAGTTTTCCAGGGAGTTGGTAATTTTAATAAGCAGCCTTGCAAAAATCAGAACTTGCTGGAGGCTCAACAGACACTGTGGTTTAGAAATTGATTCCCACTGAACTATAACCATGGCCACTCTTTTAGTAAATCTATGTGCATAAAATAACAGGGTTAATATATTAAGACATTAAATGCCTGTCTTAGATGGAGTGTTGGAAGTGGAAAGGGACTGAGTTATGATCACTTAGAGATAAGTTTTCTGGGTTTTTACATCATTTAAATGATAAGAACATTGCACTGATGGAGTTTTTACACTTCATGTTGATTCTTGTCACCACAAGTTGGTAACTTTGGGATTTAATTATATAACATGAGCTTCTGGCTGCCACACATTTCTGTTTTAATGGAAGGGCTGATACAGCTGATGATTCCAGTTAATTTATCAGCCCAGTGGGCAGCTCTCTGTTTGCACTGAAATCCAAGTGTCTGTTTGGTAGCTGGATATGTATTTCATTGGCATCCCTAATGGGAAAGGTGATTTATTCCTAACGGGCATTGGTGTTTTATGAACAGATTATGAAGCAATCGTGAAGCTTTCAGATGGCTTCAATGGAGCAGACTTGAGAAATGTCTGTACTGAAGCAGGTAATTCCTTAACTCTTCATTTGGATGTGCTAAATCTTGGATAATGCTGAATCTTGGAGCTGTTCCTCTGTGGATTAAACTCAGGAGCTCATAAACGTTCTGCTGGAACATTTCACTTGAGCTCATCTGAGCCAACCACTTGTTGGCTGATCATGATGTGTCCCACTGTCTCATTAGAACCAGAGACATTCCAGAAACAGTGATTGTACCCATTTTTCTCCTTTTTGCAGAGAATTCAGGGCTCTTGGTACCTGTGTGCCTGGAGAGTTGATGCTATTTTATGTTTTTTCCACATGAAAATTTTGTGCATTCGGGCTTTGCCTGCATGGGCAGGCTGAGTAACACACTAAATGCACCCTGAGTTTAAACAAGTTTTCTTCTTAGTAATCCCCTAGTTCAGAAAGGTGAATTCCCTCCTCTTCCCAGCATCCAAGACGTGGGAAAGTCCACATGCAGACAGTGTAACCTGGATCAGTTTTCACTTGAATTTGAGTGAAACTTTATGTTCTGTTTTCACACTGTTAAATCCTCCCTGCCAGGGATGTTTGCGATCCGTGCCGATCATGACTTCGTAGTTCAGGAAGATTTCATGAAAGCTGTCAGGAAAGTGGCTGATTCCAAGAAGCTGGAGTCCAAGCTTGACTACAAACCTGTGTAAATTAACCATAGAATTTGTGATTGATTGTACAAATCCTACTGGGTTAATGCCTAAAAAAAAGAGAGAAATAATGTACCTCTTGATTATCATTGTAAAGTGTTTGTGTAGCATGTAGCTAGTAATTTTGGGAATGCTAGTTGCAAGTTGGCTACAGGAGTGTGTTTTCTGTACAATTCCGAAATGCAATGTTCATTACAGCCCAGGCTCAGTCAAATGTGTGGAGATGTGTTGTTCCCTTAGCAATTATGGTGGGAATTTATAAACGTGCCTGAAGGGATTTGCAAACACAAGAAAGTCAGTTCATTTCTTGACTTTTTGTATATCAGTAAATCTCCTTTCCCCAAACAGTTTATGAATAAAACCTGTTTAAATCTGTTTATCCTGGTGAACTTTGTGTGTAGCTCTCATAGGGAATTTCGTGTCTTCTGAGTTTGAGGAGCAACTTTTCTCTGGTGTAAGGATTGGAGTCCTGCTTGCTCCCATTCCAAACAGAGGCAGCCTGTCCCTTGGAGAGAGGAGGGACTGGCAGGGTCTGAACAACCCTTTCCATGAAGGACTTTTCCCTAATATCCACTCTAAACTTCCCCTGGCCCAGCCTGAGGCCGTTCCATCTCCTCCTGTCCCTGTTCCCTGGGAGCAGAGCCCGACCCTCCCCCGGCTGCCCCCTCCTGTCAGGGAGTTGTGCAGAGCCACAAGGTCCCCCCTGAGCCTCCTTTGCTCCAGGCTGAGCCCCTTTCCCAGCTCCCTCAGCCGCTCCTGGTGCTCCAGACCCTTCCCAGCTCCATTCCCTTCCCTGGACATGCTCCAGCCCCTCTGTGTCCGTTCCATGAGGGGCCCAGAGCTGTCCCCAGGACTGGAGGTGCCTCAGCAGTGCCAGCAGAGGGGACAATCCCTGCCCTGGTGCTGTGGCTACGCTGTGGCTGGTACAAGCCAGGTGCCTTTGGCCTTTTTGCCCACCTGGGCACACTCATTTGATGCTGAATCCTAAGATTCAGGATTTACCTGAGCTGGTGTTTAAGTAAACAAGGTGGTGGTGTTTTTAAGGCCATCTGCTTTATTTTTGTTTTCCAAGCAGTTCCACCCCGAGGGGTGCACACAGATCCACTGCACTGTGCAGCTCACCTGAATGCCGGACTGGAGTAGCAGTGCACTAAACCACTTCTGGCTACCTCTAATTATCCTAATTGGATTGCTCTGGGCATGCTCAGCTGACAGGCAAGTACATTAGATTAGCTCTTGACTTCCCAGGAAACACACAGCATCTCCCTGGCAATTTTAACAGCTGTAGTTTTATTTCCTTTCCCATCACAGATGAAACAGGTCGTGTAGGGTATAGAACAGTTCAAACAGGACAGGCAACAATATTTCCCTGTTTACATGGCTGTTACAGACCTTTCTTCCTATTGTGGCTGTGTCAGGAGTGTAAAGATGAATATCTCAGGTTTAGTTTTAACGCCCTTTTGAGTGCAGCTTGTACAGCCAGCGTGCCTGGAACAATGAGAACATGAAATAAAAGTCCATTTCCAAGCACTACAGTGATGTGAAAAGCGAGCTGAGCCTTTGGCTGAGGGAGTGGTTGCTGAAACGTGATTGTTGAAGGTTTCTCCAAGTTTTATTTAGTAAAAACAGCAGAAAGGTGCACTAGAAATAAAAACAGAGACTAAAATTCCAGGGCTAGTATTTCCAAAAGGCACTTCCAATTTTATTTAAGCAACCAACCCATTAACTTTGCTTGATTTGACTAAGCTTTCCTCAGAAATTCCAGTGACACCAGTGTAGGTTTTTAGTTCAGCAAAAAGCACAGGAATGAAAAACTGCAGCTTAAAGTGAATCACAGAATCATAAAATGGTTTGGGTTGGAAGGGAGCTTAAGGACCATCTCATTCCAGCCCCTGCCATGGGCAGGGACACCTTCCATTATCTCAGGGTGCTCCAAGCCCTGTCCAAGCTGGCCTGGAACACTTCCAAGGATCCAGGGGCAGCCACAGCTTCTGTGGGCAACCTGTGCCAGGGCCTCCCCACCCTCACAGAGAAGGATTTCTTCCCAATATCCCATCTAACCCTGCCCTCTGGCAGTGGGAAGCCATTCCTCCTTGTCCTGTCTCTCCATGCTCCTGTCCAAAGTCCCTCTTCAGTTCTTCTGGAGTTGTCAGAGCACGGGACCTCAAAAAGTAGAGAAACAGGTTCTTGCCCCAGCACTGAGGTGTCTGAGGGCATCACTCACACAAAGAGGAGCTGACTGGAGATCCCAGAGTCATCCCAGGCTGGAAAACACCTCCGATATCATCGAAACCAATCCGTGACCAATCCCCACCTCGTCACCCAGCCCAGAGCACTGAGGCCAAGTCCAGGCGTTCCCTGGACCAGGGATGGGGACTCCACCACCTCGCTGGGCAGTCCAGACACGACCCGCTTGGCGTTGCCAGCAGAAATGCGAGGCAGCAGCCGCATTCCCACGGGCGGTAGAGCCAAGATGGAAGCGGGCGTGTGAGAAGGAGCCCTCGGGAATGTCAGGGGACGGCGACAGGGAGGGTTCATGGCCGCGCCATGGCGGGAACGCGCCCGGCCTGAGGCGCTCCGAGCCGGGCTGTGGTCATCGTTAACGGGCGAAGCGCCCCTTACTGAAACTTTGGGGTGAATTACTCCGAATTTAAGGGTTACGAGCGGGTTCACTATACGAACCGGGAAAGTAGGTGCTCGGGAAGGGACGGGAGAGCGCTGAGGGCGGAACGGGGCGGAGCGGGGCGGGGGCCGNCCGGGCGCGAGCGGCTGAGCGCGCCGCCGCCGCCTCCTCCTCCGCCGCCTCCATCTCCTGCCGCTCCCGAGCCGGAGCCCGCGGCCTCGCTGCCCAAATAGCCGCCCTGCCCCGGGTCCTGCCCCGCCCGGACAGCGCCCGGCCATGGAGCTCGCCAAGCCGGCCTTCCCCGCGCTGCCGCAGGCCAAAGAGGACTCTGAGGTGAGCGGGAGCTCCGGTCCCGGCCCCCTGCACACGCCCGGCCCGCGGCCCCGCCGGGGCTTCCCCTCACAGCCCTGCGGTGCCTCCCGCGCCCCTTCCCGCGGGATTCCCGCTGGGATCCATCGCAGGCCGCGGGTCCGTGTCCCGCCCTGAGCTGGTGACACCCCCTGCGACCACCGACCGCATCCTCTCTTCCCGGTCGCTGCCGGGCTCTGCTCCCTCCATCGCCCTCGCAGACCCCCGGCCCTCCCGCATCTCCCCTCCCTGGTGCCTCCGGCCTGAAGCCTCCCACTATCCCAGCTTGCTCCAAGCCCTGTCCAACATGGCCTTGAGCACTTCCAGGGACAGGGCAGCCACAGCTTCTCTGGACGATCTTGCCGCCCCTTACATTTAGGGAACGGAGCACCCCCCCGCTTCATCTCCTTTGGCTTTTGCCCACCCGTAGCAGCCCCCGCTCTTTTTTATATCCCCTTTTCTGCGTTCAGTGTGTCACAGGCTGTGTAATCCGCCCTTTCGCTCCCCCTGCGTGTCCCTGTGCCTTTGTAAGGCCAGCGGCCGTGTCCCTGTGCCGCTGGCTGTCCGTGTGTGAGCAGCCCCAGCAGGGAGTACCTGCGTGTCCCTTCCGAGCACTCGCTGCCTTCCACCTCTCCGCTCCTCCAGAAACAATCCGGCGCTCGGGTGAGTCCATCGGGGAGGTATTTTCACGGTGTTCCGGAGCCAGGACTTCTCTGCGGACGAGGACAGGTGGCAGCGTGTGCTCAGACTGAGCTGTGCGGTGTCACAGGAGCCGGGTCAGCGCGGTGTCTGATTTCTGAACTTGGCTGAACTCCCCGGCGCTGACCCTGGACGCTGCTGATTCGTTTTTGTGTGTCACAAACAGCCCCGAGTGTCCCCCCCCTTTTGGTGGCCTCAGATATTTAATGCGAAATGTCACAGCCTGCGTGAGGGAAGCTGAGAGTGTCTGAGCTCTTCAGAGGTCTGTAGATTGTCATGTATTTCTAAACATCAGCATTTATTTCTGTTTGAACAGCATTGCTCAATGCTGTTATGGTGGTAAATTACCTGAAAAATGGGAGTGACTCTTTTTTTTTGTTTTTGTTGTCAGGATTTAATACCCCTCTCATTTCAGAGCTCTGGAGGTGTTATAAGTCATTTAGTTGTTCTCACAAAGTTATAATCGTTTTGTATCTCAACACAAATCATCTACCACCCTGTGAGATTTATAATTTGTTTGTTTTAAAATAGCTTTTCTTTCTGGGGAGACCAATTGTGTTATCCACAGTTTTGTCTGAGAGTGGTTAACTAAATTAGCCTGGATGGCTTTTCATCTAAAATGGCTAAAGAGGAATGTGGGGTTAAAGTAAAAATAAAAACAGAGCTCACGGCCAGTCTAACAACTCTTAACTGATGAAAACTGAGATTATAATACAGTGTCTTTCAGAGTAGCTTTTATTTTTGGCTTTTTTCGTGGTCTGTCTCTAAATAATGTCATGTGTAGTGTGTCAGAACTTCACGTAGTGGGGATTTTCATGAACTGATTCTAAAAACTGTAAGCATTTCTTTCAGCATACTGCTTTTGTGTCTGACTTGATCTAAATACAAGATCGTGTAAATAAATTCCAGGCTCTGAATACAAGGTAATAAATAGTTGCAGTATGTGGAGGAAACAGAAAAGTGAAAGCCAGTGGTGAATGTTAAAGTTCTTGTGGAGGTAAGTTGTTAAAAGCAAAGTGTAAGAGACTTAAGCCCAATCCTTAAGACAGCGCTTTGGAAAAGCAAACTGAGGAAACTAAAATCATTCTGCCCACAAAATGTAGATTTTCCTGGAAAGCAGAAGACTGTCCCTTGTACATTGCAGCAAGGAGGCTCTTTAATGAGGAGTAATTCCTAATATTTCAGGAAGTTGATGATGGATGATTTAATGCTGGCTTGGCAGATTTTTTTTCGAGATACTGGGAAGGGGAGGAGGGAGAACTTGGGGAATCCCTGGCTGACTTCCTGCTGCTCAAGACTGCAGCTTTGCCTCTTCTTTAACTCAATCCAACTGCCACCCGCAGCTCCCTTCTCCCAGCTGACACTCGTAGCCATGTGACAGCTTTAATAATAATAATAATTAAAAATAAAGCCAAATCACTGGTTGGCTGCACAGCATCACATTCCTTCCTGGCACATGGAAAAGTGTTGAGGGGAGGCAGCAGCCTGGATTGACTGGGGCAGGCTGCAGGGATGTGCTCTGGATAAATAGGTCACTTTTCCAGCCTGGATGTTGTTTGTCCTGTCCCTAATCCATAGTGGTGTTAGGGATTGCTGGATTTTTAAACCTCTTGGCTGTTGGTACTTTTGGGAGCTTGGGAAATGCCAGAAAACCTGGAACTCATCATTGTGGCAAAGCTTTTCTGGTTTATACCGGGAATGTCTGTGAACTGTGTGTTCTGTTAGAGACTGGTGATAGTGAATATGTCAGTTTTTAGGAGTAATACTGATTATATGTGATGTGGAACCATTTCTAAGCTTAGATGTTTATGGTTTTTTTCTAAAATCAGCACATTTTCCAAGGTCAGGCCTCAAACTTTCTTAAATTTGAGAAGTTCTGTGTTATGTGTTTATACTGGGGGGAAAAATATGGCTAAAAACCCATTT
The DNA here is from genome assembly GCA_013398055.1 of Ifrita kowaldi. Classification (NCBI taxonomy): domain Eukaryota; kingdom Metazoa; phylum Chordata; class Aves; order Passeriformes; family Cinclosomatidae; genus Ifrita; species Ifrita kowaldi. The sequence goes on from VZRS01002125.1 coordinate 16,389, forward strand.
AAAAGGGTCAGGTTAATAGCAATTAGTGCATGTTGGCTTGTTAGTACTGAGACATCTTAGTACTTCTAGAAAGAAGGTCAGTAAGGACTGGAATAATTGAAGGAATTTAATAGAAATTATTTTCCCTTTAAATTTTAAACAAAAAAAAGAAACTAGGATATATATATATATAATGAGAACACAGCAACAATTACCAGTTTATTTCTTTGTTAAAACATATTTGCTTGCAATCAGGCTGAGCAAACCAAGTGTTCGTGATTAGAATTTTTTTAGGACTCTCCATGGGTTTTGTAATTAAATTAGCAGCGTATTGACTGAGCAGACATATTTGCCTTTTTATTATGCATAAAAGCTGAGTTCTTTTTAGCACATGGGGTTTTATTTAAGAAAGAAATTTACATTTTTGACAGCTATATTTAGTCTGAAATGCTAATGTATTTCTGACTGCTTTTTTTAACTATGAAGCGATGCAGTCTGTCTAAAGGTGGAACAAATCTATCAAACTTTTTTTACTCTCACTTTTGATAGGAAACACAAATAACCCCCTTAAAACACAGCTTTTCCCCTCCTCTGCAGACTCTTTAAAATAAGTAGGAAGCCTGTATCATTAGAATTACTTTACCTGCCCACATAATAGAGCCCAAAAAATGGAGAACAAACGCTGTGTTGTGCTGGGAAATGTAAATCAGGTGACAGATTTTGATCACAACTCTGTGGGATACTATCAGAGTGCTTTGCATAAATCAGAAAAGTGCTCTGTGGCAGCTGAAGTTGAGCAGTCTGTCAGTCCTGATTAACTTGTGCCTCCCAGCCAGGGGAAGCCTGGTGGGATCCACACAGGCACAGCGGGGCACGTTGTAGAATTTGGGAATTAAAGTGTGTTTGGGGTTTTTTTATCTAAATGAGGATTGCAAAGAGACCTTGATATAGCCCAAAACACGAGTTAGAAAAAGAAGGGGCATGAAAAAGGCCATTTTTGCACCATTATAACCAATTCTGATAATCTGTATGAGTGTGGCACTCCTGGCACTTGGCTTTGTGCTTCTTGTAAGCTGAAGGATTCTGCCTCCCCTGTTTTATTTCCAACTTTATTGGAATAAAATTGTATGATAGAAGTTTTTATCAGTGCTGCTGATCCTATGTGCTGATGGTATTTAACGAGATGTCTTTGGGACCAGTGTTAGAGAGTGGGGCAAATAAGAACTGTTCTGTTTCTACTTTCCATTTCTACTTTTCCTTTAGTTTTACCTTTTATCCTTTTCTGTGGTTTGTGTTTCTCTCTGCTAAAATAACCTTTCTTTCCCTGTTGTCCACTTCTTCCTTCCTCCGTGTGCTCTATCATTCCCACCTGCTGTTATTGCTCTTCTCCACCTTCCTGCTTTTGTATTCCTTTGTATTTTCAGTAGCAAAAATGGCTCTGGTGAGGCCTTCCCATTGTCTGAGTGCTCCTGACAAATACACAGAATTCCCTGTAAAACTGCTTCCATCCCTGTATCGTTTCCTGAGCGTGGTGGCCATGGGATGTAACAGCTGTGCAAGGGTGGGAATGTCACCTCACCCTTTCTCCAGCCTCTTTCACCAGCCCTCAGCCACTTTTGGGGTAGCAGCACTGTCCAAACCTTCCCTAAGCTTGTTAGTGCCGTGCCCACACCTTGAGGGGACAAAAGGATTTGGTCTAATTTTGTAAATTTAATATTTCTGTGTGGGGAAAAATACATATATTTAAGCCACACTGGTCAGGCAGTTGCACTAAATGATAGTTATAGGTCTCTTCCAACTGAAATAATTCTATTTGTATAAAAACCCCCATATTTTTAATGTAACTGTCCAAGAACACAAAGCATGACTGAAACTGAAGATACAACCTTTCACTTCATTCCTGTTTGTAGCTAATTTTGAGGCTCTTAAGTACCACGTTTCACAGTGATAGATGTGACAGGTTTCAGTGATACTCAAATATTTTACTTGAGTGTTCTTTCAGTACCTCATTTAGTTTGTCTGCTTTCTGATTAAAAGATGGCAACTGAGCCTGCTCTGCTGCTGCTTTACTATTTCAAGTTTTCTTCTGCAGTTGATTGCAGAAGAATCAATTACAAATTGATTTAGATTTTTGTGTGGACCTTTAATGATAACATCCCTCTCCTCCACTTTGTTGGGCTGTATAAAATGTGTAAAATGCTTTCAAACCCAAGGTGTGATCTCATTTCATCGTGCAAATGACACTCAGAGCTGCCTGTGAATTGAGCATAAAGCCTTTGTGTCGAGGTCATTGTTGTGGGATCAGGACCCAGCCCCAGTCCAAGCTGCAGCCTGGGCAGGGGGATGGCAGTGCTGCTGGCAGTTGATGTAATCCTGCCCTCGGAGTGCTCTGATACACCACTGTCAGGCTGTAATTTTAATTTCCTGTGCAGTGGTTAAAGGCAGAGCCAGGAGATCTCTTGGCCAGAGCAGATGCAGGAACTGGAGCAGGTCAGAGCCCGTGGCTGGCGCTGCCGTAACAGTTTCTGCTGCTCCGACTTCACAACTTGTGGGAGAACCTTGTAGCAGGTTTGGAGGAGAGACTTGGAGTGTTACAGCCTCACTAGACAGGGAAACAGCTTCAGGCAAGAGGATTCTGACAGCCCTGGGTTTTTGAGGTGCACAATCCATCATAGGGGAGTCCTGCTGTGATGAACTGTGATGGGAAGAGAAATCTGCGTGGAGAGGAAAGAGATGCTATAAATCAACAGCGAGAGAGCTGTCTGGGAGCTGGGAGAGGGTTGGACACCTGGAGTGGTCAGGGAGGTTTTACTGGGAGCTGTGGGCAGCTTTTCCAAAGGATTTGAGTGATGGTCTGGGAAACAGGAGGAGTCATTGCAGGGGGTGGGTGATGCTGAGCAGGTGAGAGGCAGCAGTGGAAATCTAGAAAAGGCTTCCTGATGTCTGATTCTGGAACTGCTGATTTGATTTCTTTTCCTGGTGGTTTTTTCAGCACCTCTGAGAGCGTCTCCCTTCACCTGGGCCAGCCTGTGGTTTACAGGCTTTACTAATTATAAGGCAGCAGGAGTTTAACCATCCTAGCTGGGACTGCCTTTCAGCCAGAGCTGAGCTTTGACAAAGACTGGGGATGTACCTTTTATGTGTGAAAATCAGATGGGTCTGCAGGCTTCAGCTCTCAGTGAGGGACCAGTTAAGCTGTGTCACGTGGATCCATTTCAGTGCATTCCTTCTGGAGAGGCATATGCAGGTTGGGTGCTGTGTTTAAAAACCACACTCTCTGCTTTGGTACAGAGGCTCCATGTCAGGGCTGCTAAACTCATTTAAAAAATCATAATATGATTTTTTTTTAGATGAAGTCCCAGCCAAGGTTGCTCTTACAGAAAAAAGCCCACATGTCACTTTTTGCCATTAAACTGTTCTAAGGAAGAACGGGGCTATCCCTGGCAAAATATGGACAAAATAACCCAAACTGCTGGCAGAGCTGCTCTTGGTGTAGTTTGGATATTGGATACCAAGAAGCTCTATGTAGTGTGGACAAGTCTTACCTATTAATTCACAGCTTCCATCTATTTCAGCTGGAGATGGGATGGGGAAGGGAGGGCTTTGGAATATGCTTTTTCCCCCCCTTTTCCTGCTTGTTTAGGGAGATCTGTCAGGGGGGAGTGGCTCATCTTTAAAACTTTGGTGTTTTGGAGGTTAGTTTTTGCACTTCATCTCTTTAGTGTCTTGCAAATATTGATGAGTGAGACTTCCAGTGAGTTGTTGCTTGTTCTGGAGAACCTCCCAAATCCTTGGCAGCAAGGAATGCTGTTCTTCCCTCCACCTCTGGCATCCCCAGTTGTTTTCTTAGCAAAATTCTTGCATTTGGTCTGATCAAAAGAGAAGCTTTCAGTTGGTATTTGTCTGCTGGGGGTGTTCCAGACAGTGTGGAAAACCTGGCTGATGAATGAATTCCTTAAATGGAACCTGTGCTTGGGTTCAGTCTCCATTAATAGATTGGCTTTTTTACATAACTTTGCATAACATTTGAATAATCTGGCATTGTTGGTTTGAAAAGCCTTGAAGGGCTGTCAGCAATCACCAAAATCACTCTTTCAGTAGTTTGTGTACTCATCTCAGGTTAAATGTTTTCCTTAAACGCTGTCTTTCAGAGAGTTATTTTGCAGACTCAATCCCATTGGAAACTGTATCTTTTTTGCTTCTTGAAGGGCACTGAAGACCAATGGCTGGGGCCTGTAGTGACATTTTATTCTTGTTCAGAACATCTGTGCTGTCTTTTGGGATTTGATTCCCTTTGGACTTGCTCAATTCTTACCTATTTATTTTGCCCAGTTTACAACTGTTGGGACTAAAAAATTCCTGCCTCTGATGCGTTTGAAAGGAGTATTTGCAATGTGGTGTTAAGCCAAAATAGTGATGAATTTGTGTTTGCATTGTGCTCTAGATTAAGAATTTAAATTCTACAAACAGGGTAATAAACCCACTAAAGTGCTTTTATATTCCTGGAGTGCAGCTTAAGCTTTTCAGAGTTTATTGCTCTTAGGGTTGGTTTTAAACTGGGACAAACCTGGGGTTTTCTGGCCTTTGGAGGAGTGAATGATGCTTCTGTGTACAGAGCACGCCAGCAGGGTTGTGCTGAACCCTCTCAGGTCAGCCTTCAAAGGATGCAGTTCTGTAAATACCATCCTTTTGTCACAGCATTTCTCCTTTCTACTTCCAGGAGTTTATTATTCCAGCTGGAACATGCGGAAGGAACTCAGCTACTTGTGTGTCTTCAGCAAAGCCCATTTCGATGCATTTTATTTCCCTGTTTGTGCTGCCACTTTAGGTGGTATCCCAAGGATTGTCTGCAGTGGCTTAATGGTTGTTTGCTTTCTTTTCCAGAATAACTTCACTGATATTAAAATCCTTCCTAATTCCACTACCAAGAGCTGGAAAATCCTCCCTGTGCACTGTGGGGGTGTCTGAGGGAAGCACAGGATTTTTATTGTGTTGGTAAAAAGAGGTTTAATGTGAAATTAATGCTACTGGGGCAAGCATAGGTGCTCAGGTGGACAGTGCTTGAGTTTCCTGCTGTACTCCAGACCTCTCCTCCCAGCTGGAATATTTAAAGTTTAACTTCCCCATACTTTTGAGGACATCAGAACACAGGGGAAGTTTTTTCTTAGCTGCTGGTGTGTGTGTGAATCAAACAACAGAGTTATGTAAATAAATGGATGCAGTCTATTGGATATATTTGACTAGTCCCTTTTTTTGTTGTTTTTACCTCCAGATGGTAACTGGGATCTCAGCTCCAACTCCTTCATGTGTGAGGGTCAAGGAATGAGTAAGAGCCTGTTAATAGAGGCCAGTGGGAGTTGTAGGGAAGGAAAGACAGGAATAGTCTCTGCCTGAGCAGTTTTCTGTTCAGCTTTGGCAGAGCTGCAGAATGGAGCAAAGGATGGAAATGTTGATCCTGGGGCATTTGCTCTGGGCAGTTCTGGTGGTAAATGGACAGCTGGGAGTGGGAGCTGAACCTTCCCAGTCCTGAGGGTCTGGGATTCTGTGGAAGGGGTGTTGGGCTGTAAATGACCAGCAGGATCATGGACACAAGTGTTTATTTACTGTGTGAGGAGCCTTCCCAGTTTACTGTGGGATGGGGAATAGTGGGGAATGCTTGCTGTGGTCATGGAGAGCACACATTTCTGGCAGTGTTCAGGCTGAATCCAGAATATTCATGGTCAGAGTTCATTAGATGAGGCAGTGTGGATTTTAAGGGAGTTACCTGCTCCACTTGTTATCTTCTGTTTGTTCAGTGGCTGCAGGAATGCACCAGCCAAAGGAATTCCTTTGCTTCTCTGACTAGTACAGGATGTTCTAAAGCTGTTTTCCTTTCTCTTTTTCCCCTCCTCACTTCAGAGGGAAGTTTCTAAGCAGAAAGCTGAGGTGTGGATGTACAGCTGATAAGGATCTTTTCCAGCCTTCAGGATTCTTTGTAGAATACTTGAGGTTTCTTCACATTAACTTTCCAAATAGTATTCCTTGCACTTGGGTGGTGCTGGCACCCGTGTGGAAAGGTAGCAGGGATGTGCCTGATGTGCAGCAGGGAGCTTGTACAGAACTTAGAGGGTGGTTATTTCCTATGAAATGCATGTCCACATCTCTGCCTGAATGTTTTTCTCTGTTGTATATATAATTATTTTTAAATTTTTTTTTTTTTAAGGATTGGACCTATCCCATGAGGAGAGAGATGCAGGTAGGACACTTTAATTTACTGTTTGAGGCAAAACTCATGGAGCATTTAATGAGGAGAAAAAAGAGCAGGTATCAAAATCAGTCTTGGCCTGTAAAGTGTCAGGCAGCACCATGGGTGACAGAATTAATTAGTTAATTAAGGTGAGGATTTGCCAGCTTGGAATACAGGTGTGTTTGCATCTCTGCTGTGCAAGTACTAAAACAGAAATCCCCCAAATATTACATTTTTGTCTTTCTGAATGTTTTTAGATTATTACTAAAAATGTATCAGAGCTCTGCCTTCTGCCTTAAACTTGGGAGTGTTTTCCAGTGGGATGGACAATTAAAATTCTCTACCATGGTGTCAGTCAAATCTTTGCACAAGATAAGATCTACACACCTGCATATCTTTATTGTGGGGAGATAAATGGTTAAAAACTGATGTTTTCCCCCTGCTAGGCCAAAGCTAGAGAATTTCCATGTGTGCATCTCTTTCCATGAGAGCAGTTTGGAGTTAATTACAAGACAGGATTATAAACCAAGTTAAGAGTTCCCTTCACTTGATCCAAGGCTGGGTGAGATGCAGGAATCAACCTGGAACTTAGTCCAAATCAAGGACTTTGTTCCTGGTCCAAAACAAGATCTCCTGCACCAAGATCATGTTTCTTTTATCCTGCCAAACCATTTTTTTTTCCTTGTCCTGCTATAAATGACATTGATTACACCTCTCAGTAATGTGTAAATTATTTGTGTCCATGCCTGTGGTCTGAGGTGAGTGAAATGTGGTATTTTGAATCATTTTGAGTTGGTATTAAATGTCTGTTCTTCTTCTGCCTCCTAGGAAATCTTACCTGGGTTATTTTTAGGCCCATATTCTTCAGCTATGAAAAGCAAGGTATGATTTTGAGAATATTCTCTCCCAGGGAAGCTTTGCTGTGGTGATTTGATTTGTTACTGTGGAGATCTGCTCGAGTGTATCTATAGAGGTGTAAATTTGGTTGCAGTTCTGAACTGGAATGTGAAAAATGCCAGAGTGGAAGGAATCTGTGGTGCATTTGTGGGATGGTCTGAGCTATTTGTATTAAAATTGAGTCTTAAATATAATTTTTCTTACAAAATTTAAACCATTTGAGACACTTTAGCAATTCCTATTTCCTTTGCTGAAGGGTTGCAAGACAAATAGAGCTGGGAACTCACACCTAGATATTAAAACAAGGAAAATTAAATCTACAATAAAGTCAAACACAGCTTGGCTCTGCAAATTTGCCTCATGGTTTAAAGGACCTCATTTTCATGGTCTGATTCCAGCAAGAATCCAATGCTGGCTGCAAATTCCTCCCTCATGTAGGGACTTGCAGTTTGAGGCAAAGTGAAAGGTGGGCAGAGACAAACATTTATTGACTGCCTTCCTTTTTTGTCATTGTTAGGGATTTTTTCTTTTGGAAAGACCACATTTTCACACTCTGAATTCTAGAAAACCAGCTCAGATTTTCCTTGATATAGCCCTAGTTTGTATCTAAGTATAGCTTTTCTTTTTATTACTGTGTAATAGATGAATCTGCAATTTAAAAAAGATATTTTTTCTCTTTCTCCACAGCTACCTATACTCCAGAAACATGGAATAACCCATGTAATATGCATACGGCAAAACATTGAAGCAAATTTTATTAAACCAAACTTCCAACAGTTATTTAGGTGAGAAATGATCAAGATTCTTTTGTGTCTGTGTTCTTTCCAAATATTTTCACGTTGTCAGAACTATTTGAAAAATGTGCTGAGGTGCAGAAAGACTTTCAATCCAAACCATGAATTTTATTCATCCTGAACTCTGGGTGAGTCTGCAAATTAGAATTATCCATAATTTGCAGTAACTGTCTTCAGTTTTAAGTGATTTCTGAGAGGGAAAATCTGCCAGGGGATGTTGGAGGAGATTCCTCACTCCCTTCCTCACGGATTGAAGTTCTGGAGTTTAGACCAGGAATTCAATCCAGGGAGTTGTGCTGGGTTCCTCCTGCAGGGGTGAGTGCAGTGGAGGGGTTGTAGCAGCTCTGTGTGTCCCAGTAGTAGCAACTCAGTGGTGTTGTGTGCTCATAGTAACTGTTTTCATTGCAGGTATTTAGTCTTGGATATTGCAGATAATCCAGTGGAGAATATAATCCGATTTTTCCCTATGGTGAGTGTATGGATGGGGCATGGAGTTGCCCAGGAGTTTTCTGAACTAACAGATACCAGTTTCACATTTGGGATACTCAACCTGAGGCACCTGGAAGTGCAACCAACTCTTGACCTTATTATTGACACTTTAATAAGTGTAATTAACTCCTTTTTACAAGTATGGAAACAGGTGGAGTTGTAAGAGCTGCTTCTTGTTGTGGTATAAAAAAAAAAAAGAAATAAAATTTAAAAAGACTGGCACAAAACAGAGAGATTTGGTCATGGGGGGAATTTTGGGGACCTTGACCTGGGGGAAATTTCTATATGAGCCCAAGAGTATTTACATTTCTTGTAGTGAATTCTAAACTAAATTCAAAATAGTAACTAAGTTTTACAGTGTCTTAAAACATGTTTACAGCAGAGGAATTAAAAAGTAACTTGTAAATTAAACAATGCCCATTGCCAGAACAAACCCTTGGTTTGAGCTGTGGGTTTGTATCTTTATTTTAGTTTAGTTTGCAGCTGAGCAAAAGCATTTTGCTCCTTCTTCCACCAAAAAACCCAACAGTGCCTTCATTTTCGGAATAATTTAAAGTACAAAAGAAATACAAATGTTCAGTTGGAGTGAGGTTTAAGTCTGCATAAAGGTGCTTTATTGTCCCTGTAAATAAAGACTGATGTAAAAATTGTACCCAATTTAGGTGGTACTGCCACTTGCATTTAAAATAATCTGAAAGTTTGAGACCTGTAATTTTTTTTTTTCTTTTCAGACTAAAGAATTTATTGATGGAAGTTTACAAAGTGGAGGTAAAATCCTATTAACTTTTCCTTCATTTATTAAGGTGGTGTTAAAGCTTTAAAACTAACTTGGGGTTATGTATTAGAAGCTCTTAAATATGAGCTTTTCTTAAATCTGGGTGTTTATTATGCTTGATTTGAACTATATTAGAGAAATTCAGAGCCAAGTGTTCTTTCCTTTTGCCTCTAACTGGAAAATGAACCTCTGGGGTTTGGGGTTTTTTCACTTGAAACTCAGCTGTGTTCTGTGCATGAAATTTTTCTTGTCCCCTCTCAAATGTAGGACCTGAAATCTGCATTGTGGTCATTCTGTCACTCAGAATCCTCCCTGGAGCAGGAATCCCAGTTCCTGTGTCCCAGTGGACAGAGTGTAGTTAGAAATTCAGGATGAAGGAAGACAACACCTGTTTTTCATGGATGTGCCTTGCTGCTGCCTAGTTCTCCATAACAAGGAAAAACCACTTTTCAAAGAATTTTATTCAATTTATACAAGTATGGTTGATTTGGGTTTTTGGGTTTTTTTTTTTCCTTTCAGGAAAAGTTCTTGTCCATGGAAATGCAGGGATTTCTAGAAGGTAGGAAATGATCCACCCTGATATTAATATTTTTAAACAATTGAAATCTATTTTACTAATTTTTATTTGGGTTTTTTTTTCCAGTGCTGCCTTAGTTATTGCATACATAATGGAAACATTTGGGGTGAAGTACAGGTAAGAAGAGGTATTCAGGTTTTAATTGAGGTGGTGTGAGGGAATAATGATTTTGGAGGGAACAGAAACAGTTGTGTTTTCACTCAGTCTCAGCAGGTAACAACTGCCTTACCTAAGAATTTACCAGGGGCTGATTATTCCATTTCACTTCACTGCAGGTGTGTTTGCATCCTTTTTTTTAAAAAAAATTAGGCACCTGCTGCTGAGAGAAGCAAGGCACCAGCCTCCGTCCATGGATAAAACCATGGGAGAGGCCCCAGGGGCTGTTCCAAGCCTGTGTTGAACTGGAAAGTGAGCTGAGCACTGGGGTGGGCAAACAGAATTGTACAGCTGCTGCTTCCTGCTTTGGCCAAGCAATTTCAGTTTGTACAGACCAGTTCTGGTCAGAGTTTAGGGGTTCTTGTAGTTCTGAAAAACTGATTATCTGAAGGAAGACTCAATTTTTCACTGAAGTATTTTCTCCTCCTCTTTTTAAGGGATGCATTTACTTATGTCCAAGAAAGAAGATTCTGTATTAATCCTAATGCTGGATTTGTCCATCAACTTCAGGTGACTTTTTTTTATTCCTGATCAGAACTGAAAAGCCATTTAATGAATCATCTTCCTGCCAAACAGACATTTCTACTTAGACTGAACATTTACTACACAAATACCCTTCAAGGAAATGTCAGGAGCTGTAGTAAAGCTTTGGGAGGAAGATGAGTGGGCACCTCACTTCCTTAAGCTTTGGACAAAGCAAATCCAGGAATGGAGGAGAAATAAAAATCCTGGTTTGTGCAGTGATTCAGAGGCTCTGAAATGTCTTGGTAGGTGCTGAGGGAGCTGCAAAAGGAGTGTTGTTTGTTCCTTAAAGCCATTTCTTTAGTCATCCGTGAACTTTTCTTTTCCTCTGACTTCCTGATGGTTTTTGTCATTCACATCAAAGCAACAAAGAATTCTCCTCCTAAATCTGTGCCTTATTGTGAGATGCTCTCTGAATTGGTCCTGCTCATTCTTACAAAGCTTTATGCCAAAATAATTGCAATAAACGTTTTTGGACCTTTCCAGGAATATGAAGCCATCTATCTAGCAAAATTAACCATCCAGATGATGTCACCTCTGCAGCTGGAGAGATCCCTCTCAGTCCCACCTGGCAGCACAGGTGAGAAGCTTCTCCTGGCTGGGGGTGCGAGGTGATTTTTACACTCTCCAAGTAAACCTTTAGCAGCGGAATCCCAAACTCTTGGGAAGGGGGATGGCTTTTGGTGTGCAAGCTGAGTTTAAACTTCAACGTGAAGTGCTTAAATACCCTGCTTTGCTGTGGCTGAAGTTGCCTCTTGCCTCCTGCAGGAAGTTTGAAGCGGATGCACGAGGAGGATGAAGAGCTCGGCACCATGCAGGTGGCAGCAGCACAGAACGGGTGATGGCTGAGGACAAGCACTGGTTGTAGTGAGAATTCCTGCCAAGAAAGGTGAAGAAAACTAGGGAAAACAAACAAAACGAGAATGAATGCAAAACAATGAACACACATAGCTTCTTTTCAATTACATGTTGCTTTCAGATGTAAATCTGCCTCTGCAACACACTAAGCATCATTTTTAAGATGTTGGACTTCTTGAATGAATAGATGGCACTGATTGTTTTACTCCTTTTTTACACTTTACAGTTTTATTCTAAACCAAGATTTTTGGACTTGCAAAGAGGTATTATTGCAATAATGCACTTTTCATACTTGAAATTTCTTTATTTGTATGATATAAAGTTATTACTTTAAACAAAATGCAAGTGGGGGGGATTTGTTTATAAAGTTATTTGTGTAATTTATAACAAGAGACTTTAGTAAAGAAAAAGTTTGCTAAAATTCACCTTGTTCTCAGTATATATTATGGCAGAAATGTGCTTTAGGAACATAAACATAGAGGTTAATTCAAGTTGAAAGATCTAGAACAGTGCATCCTCAAACTGGTTTTCAAGGAGTAGTTGCTGTTGCAAGGCAGCAGTTGCATCATTTGAGGTAAAAATTGGATTTGTCTTTGAAAACTGAGGCCCAGAGCACTGCCCATAATGGGATCAAGACTTAAAGGATTCACCTCAGGTCTTGTAAAACATCAGACTCGGCTGAGGAAACACTTCTTGGTGCTTTAAGGTTTTCAGATTGGGAATTGTCAGGGTGGTTTGTGCAGCTGTAACTCTCCTGTCTCAGCAGCACAGAGGTTGTGCAAGCACAGTCCCAGTTCTGCATCTGCTTTATTTCCCAATGCTTGTTGCCTAAAAGCCAGGAATGGAATGATGGCTCCTTGGGAGCACTGTGGTGACTGAGCAGAGCTGGTAGAAAAACTTGTGTATTTGGGGGATCTGAGCTTGGTAACCAGACTGTGTTTCACCAGAGAAAAAATGGGCTCAGGATTTGGGGATCAGAGCCTCCAGCTGTCCCCCTGCACTTGGATACACTCTGTGTGCATGGCCACTTGTCCTGTGTCACCCCAGCCTGTGCTGGGGGTTCCCTGAGGGCAGAGCTCTGGGAGTCTGAACAGGGCAGTTGTTCAGTGAGGATCTCTTTTGCCTGGCCTTGCATCTCCTGGGAAGGCCTGGGGAGGGATGGTCCCTCTGGAGCATGTGGAGCTCTGGGCCTCCGTCAGGGCCCATGCAGGGAGTCAGAACCTGGTTTGGAAATCCATGTCTGGGTTAGAGCTGCTCTGGGACAGATGGGGGTGACAGCTGAGGAGGAAACCTCCTTCAGGGAGTCGGGGCTGGTAGCTGAGCCAGGACACAGGGTGAGGGGGTGAGGCTTTCCAGGGCTTTCCAGCCTCATAACCTCTGCTCCCATGGAATGTGAAGGCCCTAGAGTGCTGAACCAGGGTTCAGCAGCACATTCCTGTTCCTGCTGATACCCTCGGCCACCTCCAGCAGTGATGGAGCAGTGTAATTCCTTCAGGGGGAAAAAAAATCGGCAATAAATAGTGTGATGCTTTAGTTAGGAACTTTTCAGCTGGAAAAAAGGAAGTGATTTATCTCCTGGAGAACATCACTGTGTCAGTGTTCAGCTGCCTGGCTCAGGGGGCAGTGCTGGTTTTGCAATCGTAGAGGGTTTGTTCCTGCTCTGAACTGACTCTCCCTAAGGGAATGCTCTGGGGCTGTTGGGAAATGCATTCCCGGCCACTGGAGCACGAGGCTCCCACATGGCAGCAGCAGCGGGGCTGTGCCCGGCCCTGCACAGCCCCCAGACACTGCCAGCCACGAGCTGCTGCTGGAGCTGGGCTGGGAAGCATCAAATCCCTTTCTATTTCAGGTCCCTGGGGAAGGGGAGGGATGAAACACAGATGGAAGGCACTGATTCATCTCTCCAGTCCATGTCTGGGGTCCTGGGAATACTCACTCACTACTGACAAGCTCCATGACTAAGGATTTTTCATCAATCCCGTTTTTTCATGGCATTACCCCCTCCTGGTGCCTTTTACAGTCACTCTGGTCTGTCTGCCTGTCAGATCCTAAGGGATTCTGAGATTTAATTTTCCTCAGATCTATTACTAAGCCGTCTATTTAAAACTTCCTGTGTCTGTCTCCTGGAGTTTCACTGCCAGTAGGTGTTTCAATATTTGGTTTTGGGGGTTGAACTAAAGGCAGGAATTGGAAGCAGAGTCCCTCACTGTGGACTTGAAAGAGAAGTAGAGGGTGAATTATTATTTTTTATTTCCCCAAGTCCAAACACAAATCTTTGGGAAGCCACAGCTCTACATCAAGGTGCTGAAGTTCCCTTTTCCAGCTTAGGGGAAGCAGAGTGAAGGAGATGGAGATCTCTTCCTCAGGGTGGGAAAGCTGTTAGCCAAAAAATTAAATCCTAGGGAGGAGGTAAAATTCAGCCTCTGGAGAAACTCGTAAGGCTGTTAGGGCTGGTTTGTGACGAAAAAAAAAGTGTTCTAGGCCAGGTTGGACAGGGCTTGGAGCAGCCTGGGATAGTGAAGTGTCCCTGCCCATGGCAGGGGGTGGAATGGGATGGGCTTTAAGGTCCCTTCCAACCCAAACCATTCTGGGATTCTCCAGGATTAATCAACTCTGTGTCCAAATATTGCTATTTTGAGATTATATATATTTATTTTTATGCTATGTATAAAATATATATATAGGTATAGCTATATATAATTATATATATAAAACAGAGGTACCCAGATGCCTCTGTGGTCCAGGGAAGAGCTTCCCAGGGGGAAGACATTTCTGAAAGGTTTGGTGTTTGCCTCAAGGAGATCATGGTTGATTTTATATATTTTTTATATATATGGTCTCTCTGTGTATGTGTATATAAAAAATATCTATACATTATAAATATGTCATATATAGATTTGATATATACATAAAATACATATACAGATTTTATATATACATACACAATATACATATGGGTATGTAAAAATAGCTCTAAAATACAAACACAAATAATACATATAGGGGCCCTTGCTTTTTCCTCTTCAGCCCCTTGTACTGTGGATCAATTTCAGGGCTGCTGCAGTTCCTGTTTCCCTCCCCCTGGGGCAGTTTCAAACACCCCCCTGTGACTGTGGTGTCCCTGGGGCACACCTGACCCCACAGTGGCACCCCCAAGTCCCCAGCCTGGGCACTCTCAGCTCTCCAGCTGCTGTTTTTCCAGAGGGGTGGGAATGTCACCTCTGGGATGAACAAAGAGCTCTTGAGCGCTGCTGTGAGGGGGCTGTGCCCGGCAGGGCCATTGTGATGCAGCCACAAATCCCAGCTTTCAACCCCATTCATCTGTTTTACAATGATCTGAGCTGGGGCCACAGCACCTGCTCCTCTCTCTGATCTTCTCATTAACTCTTAATGAGGGCCTGGGGCTGTTTAGATGGTGTAGATATCGTGGAATTCAAATAATACACTTTAAATCAGTGGAAATTCCAAATTAATTCAAACTCTAGAAGGCAAGAAAATCCACCTCAGTCACTTGGGCCAGCAGAAAGCAGGAGCTGCTTTACAGAATTAGTTTAGAGTCAGGGCTCAAGCCAGGTAGATGCTGTCAGAGGAGCACATCTGCTTTCTCTTGGGAGAGAAATCCACATGGAATTGCTAAAAGTATTCTTTTCAGCCTAGGGAAGGGGAACAGGTACCTGCAGCAGGTGCTGCTGCTCAACAAGTACATCCTCACTCCATGAGAAACAGTCCAGATACAGGTGGCAATCATTTATTCAGCTTAAACAAAGATATTCCTTAAAAAAATAATCAATAAATAAACCAGACATCACCAAGGAGACACTGTATGGAGTGGAGAACCCTCAGGAAGATCAAGCAGAGCCCCCAGCACTGCAGAGTCGCTCTCCAGAGCACAAAGCAGGACACTGTGGAAGGCCTGGCTGCCCACAAACAACCCTGTCTGGGTATAATGCCCTATTCATGGATGTGGGATTTGTCACTCCCCACACAAAACACCACTGTTGGGAACAGGGCTTTGGACGTTATTTGCTTGCCACCCCTGGCAAAAGTGCTAAAATCATTCATCCAATCTTACAGCAAGAGGGAAGCTCCACAGCAGCAACACTCCCTCGGGAGCAGAAGGGGGAATTTCTCTCCTGGTTTGCTGTGCTGTAAATCCCTGCTGGCAAAACCAGAGCCCACCTGGCCCTCTGGAGTTCCAGGTGTGTTCAGTGAATCCCAGAATGGGTTGGGTTGGAAGGGACCTTAAACTCATCTCATTCCAACAGGGACACCTTCCACTATCCCAGGTTGCTCCAAGCTCCATCCAGCCTGGCCTTGGGCAATTCCAGGGATCCAGGGGCAGCCAGAGTTGGTCTGAGCAACCAGTGCCAGGGCCTCAGCACCCTCACAGCCAGGAATTCCTTCCCAATATCCCATCTATCCCTGCCCTCTGGCAGAGGGAAGCCATTCCCTGTGTCCTGGCACTATCTGCCCATACAAAAGTCCCTCTCCCTCCTTTTCAGGTACTGGAAGTGGCTCTAAGCCTTCTCGGGGCTGAACACCCCCAGCTCCCTCAGGTGAAGCTGAATCTGCCAATCCCAATCCCATTCCCATTGATAGCTAGCCAGAACCCCACTACAGATGGGGTATAGTTTCCCAGTTACCTCTGCCCTGTTGCAAACCACATTTGGGGTTTTTATGCCAGAAAAAAGTAATTATCCTGAAAACCAAGTTATCAGCTAAAGTGCAGGAGCCCTGCAGTGAGAAGCACATCCATTTTTAGACTGGGAATTCAGCACAGCCTGTAAGGATTCTCCCCAACTTGCACCAAGAGTAACAAATCCAGTCTTGGAAAACAGCGCCTCTAAAACTTCTGATGCACCACCAGCACTTCCATGAGGTGTCATGGAAAAAACCAGAACAAAGGCCTGTTCTGTGTCACTAATTCTGCATAAGAGAAGCCTCATCCCTTCCCCAGCTACGTCATCCTTCCATCAGCACAGCCAGCAGGACAGTCCCAGGGGCTGTCCTTTGGCTACTGAGAAAAGAAGCACAAACCTTTAGAAAAATACAATGCAAGAAAAAATTTGAGATAAAAATATAGACCTTTGGTTAAAAACCATCTCTTTAACGAGTCCTTTGTAACTCAGCTGGAACAGAAAAGCTTCACCTCCACTCAACAGTAGTAAAAATTAGTTCTAAACTTATTTTCTAACCCAGAGGCCCCCTTCTAAAACCTCAGTAATTTTTTTCCCCCAAGATTTACACATTTGATGTTCATTACTTATAGGGACTGTTATATTTGCAGCAATAAACTATATAAATTTTCCACGGAGAGAATGTTTGTAGCACAAGCTCCTCCACCAACAGTCTTTCCAAGAAAAAAAAAACCCAAACCAAAAACACCTAGAGGTTGTTAATTAAAGAACCGTTGAAACATGTAGTTTTCTTCAGATACCAAATAGCCAAACTTCTTGTAGAAATCCACATTTTTGGGCAGACACTCGAGCGTGATTTTGTAACAGTTCAGTCTCTTACTTAGCAAGGTGAGGGTGGACGTTAATCTGGAAAAGACAAGAAATCAGCAGTTAAAATGCTGGGTCAGTGAATATTTAATTAGTTAAATGATCACAGCCACAACACTGAGGGCTGACAGCACTCTCTGTGGTTTCCTGCACATCATTTTATTCCCAGCTGGTGATCCCTGCTGGTTCAGTTCTTCCCAGGTGCTTGGCAGGAAGGTGTGAGGTGTAAGGGTTTAGTGCCCACCTGCTGCTGAATGGCAAAGGTGGGGAATACTCACAGTTTTCCAAGCTGCTTCCCTCTGCACTCCCCGCTGACCACCACATCTTCTATCCTGCCCCTCTGAAAACACAGGCAGGTGTTTGTTAGCCTTGGAAGTGCCCTTCCAGCTCCCTGCTTTCACAGCCTGGCTGGGACTCCCAGCACCGAGATCCTCAGCCATCTGCTCCCTCAGAACCACGTCTGACTCCTTCAAAAGCTCACTGGGACGATGGGACAGACCTCCAAGTGATCCTTATCCTTAGGAAAAGCCAAAGCTTCCTTTTACTATTGGCTTGGCACTCAAGGGTGTGATGTATTTTTTAAATGCAGAAAATATTTGATCTTTTTAAACATATATTTTTAAAATTTTTAAGGTTGGAAAAGCCCTCTAAGACCATCAAGCCCAACCATTCCCCAGCCAAAGCCACCACTGACCCACATCCCCAGGTGCCACATCCACATGGCTTTTAAATGCCCCAGGGATGGGGACTCCACCACTGCCCTGGGCAGCCTGCACAGGGCTGGACAACTCTTTGCATGAGGAATTTTTTCCCAATATCCAACCTAAACCTCCCCTGGTACAACTTGAGGTTGTCACTGCACAGTAACACCATAAAACCAACATGCCCAGAGTCAGGGACGGGGTCTTTTCCTCCCTTCCCAGCTGCAGGATTTACCTTGGCACAGGAGTGAGTGAATTTATGTTCTATAACCAGCGTTGCCGTGGCAACAATCTGCCCCAGGTTTGTGTCCTCCACCACGGTAACGTAGTAATCTCCAGACCTCTTCATGTGCTCAAAGGTTTCTGTGGGAGCAGGCACAGAGTGGAACAGGCAATTCAGGCCCATGTTCAATTTCAGTCAAGTCTGATGCTTGCAACAGCCTCTGACTGCAAATCACTGTGGGATCACAAGGAAGATGCGCCCAAGACCCCAGAAAATGAAAGTCCCGGAGTCAGACTAACCCAGGAAAAAGCAGGAATTACACAAATTCCTTTTCCTTGTCTGCCCAGAGAACCCTCCTTGCTGAGCATCTCTGCACACAGGCACTACCACATAGAATCATGGAATGGTTTGGTTTGGGAGGGACCTCAAAGCCCATCCCATCCCACCCCCTGCCATGGGCAGGGACATCTTCCACTATCCCAGGTTGCTCCAAGCCCCATCCAACCTGGCCTTGGACACTTCCAGGGATCCAGGGGCAGCCACAGCTTCTCTGGGCACCCTGTGCCAGGGCCTCCCCACCCTCACAGGGAAGAATTTCATGGAAGGGGTTGTCCAGCCCTGGCACAGCTGCCCTCTGGCAGTGGTGGAATTCCCATGCCTGGAGGGATTTAAAAGCCGTGTGGATGTGACACTTGGGGACATGGATTAGTGGTGGGTTTGGCTTAGATCCTGTGATTCCCTGAATCCCTGGGCTGCTTCCTCCCTGCCTGTCCAGCCCAGGAGTGGGTCATAAAGGGGACTTAAAGTAGGCTCCAGGAGAGCTGGAGAGGGGATTTGGACAAGGGCCTGGAGGGACAGCACCAGGGGCAATGGCTTCCCACTGCCAGAGGGCAGGGTTAGATGGGATGTTGGGAAGGAATTCTTCCCTGAGAGGGTGATGAGGGCTGGAACAGGTTGCCCAGAGAAGCTGTGGCTGCCCCATCCTTGGGAATGTTCCAGGCCAGCTTGGACAGGGCTTGGAGCAACCCAAATTCAGCCCAAATAGTCCATTCCACCAGGTATCTAAAACAGTCTAAAAACCAGTTTCACAATTCAGGCCTGTCCCAGCCATGCAGCCCTTGGGGATAGCTGCAACTGGATCCAAAGGCTGAGTGCCAAGGCTGCCTCAGGGGAGCTGAACTAATCACTCCCTCTGGCATCAGGCAGTCGGGAGCCTCACACCCAAGCAGATTTGCTGTCAGCATCAGTAGCCTCCGATTCCCTGCAAGCTCTATGGAAATGCCAAGGAATAATGATGGACTCACTGATGAACTGCTCCGGGCTCGCAACTCCGGTTTCCGTCAGCTGACCCAGAACCTTAAAAAAGCCTGGTAGGAAAGGAGGGGGGAAAACAACTCTCAGTGAGGGACAGACACACAATCAGCTCCAAACAGCACAGAACAACCCAACGCAGCTGTTTGGAAAGGGACCATCCCCATGGCACCAGCCCACCACAATGGGATTGAGCAATGCTGAAGGACTGAATAAAGCTCGAGCAGGCCTGAAATAATGAGTGCAAAACAACCTTTTTATCCAAATTCCAGAAGGAGAATTCATGCACTGATATGTTTGTTCACATTGCTTTGGTATTAAAGGGAACGGTATGAACAACCGTGTTCCCTCTCCAAAACTACAGTGAATGGGAAGTTGTGAATTATTTGGAAGAGTTTACTTGAGTTTTAGGATTAAAACAGTAAACCAAATTTTCAGGGTCACCCAATACTGCACCAATCCATGGTGCCAAGTGCTCACACTCAGGGATGTGGTCACAACCCCAAGAATTCAAGAAGCATTTGGACAAGGCACAGGGTGGGATTGTTGGAGTATCCTGTGCAGGTTCAGGAGTTGGACTCAATGATCCCTGTGGGTACCTTCCAACTCAGGATGTTCAATAATTCCATCTAATTGTTCACTGATAAAAATAACCCAAATCAGTGAAAATGAGCAATCCCAATCTACTGAGAGCTCATGCAGAAATACATGTTAACCAACTCAGCCTCCAGCTATCATTTCTGGTGATGATAAACCAGGATTCTACCTCGATTTAAATCAGCTGTGCAAAGTGGTCTCAGGACCAGCCCATCCCCTGGATCCAGCGGAGAAATAGCAGGAGAAAAGGTCGTGGTGTTCTCACTCCAGTCGAGTTCCTGCAGGATTCTGGGGTCAAACATGGGCGTGTCGTCGGGCATCACGGTGGCCACGGGCATCATGGCTGCAGCCGGAGATCTGGAACGGAACGACACGGGTAAGGCATGCTTTCATCTCTAAATAAGTTGTTTCCCCTGGCTGTAGCACACCGTGGGATCTCCCTCAGGGATTTCACGAAAGGTGAATAAACTGTTGTTCACTTTATCTGAAGCTGCTCAGCCTTCACCTGCCGAGGCCGCTGGGTTAACAGAGCGTGTGCACCCGGACACGGCGCACGTCAGCCAGAGGCAACACACGGAGCTTTGTGTTTATCTTGGAAAAATCCAGCCTGATAAGGCTTTGAGGAGGGTATTTAACCTTTACAGCCTGCTGGAAAGGAAAGCATCACTCTCAAGAAACTTCCCACCAACCTGTCTAAACATCATTTGCACTCCTGTTCAATTTAAAACCCGCAGTGGGAATAATGCACTTTTTTCCAACCATCCCATCCCATAAACGCTTAATCTCTGAGGCACGAGGCACCACATCCCACAGCAGGTGATGCCACAGCTACAGCCCAAACTGCCTCTCCTGGGCTGTCCTGTTTGCTCTGTGTGTTTGCAGAGCCCAGCTGCCAAGCACAGCTCCACAGTGTCCATTAAGAGGGAAAACACCAGTGCCAAGGTGACAGTGAGACACCTGTTAATGATTAAAGAGATTGGGGAACTGGGGGTTATTCTGCATGACAGCAAGCAAAGGGATGTATTTGCCTTATTGCATTCAAGGCCAGGTTGGATGGGGCTTGGAGCAGCCTGGGATAGTGGAAAGTGTCCCTGTCCATGGCAAGGGGTGGAATGGGATGGGCTTTAAGGTCCCTTCCAACCTGAAATTCTGTGATAAAGGAAAATAATTCTTACTCTGCCTCCAGTGGAATACCTGGTCAGGGTTCTGGTATGAGCAGAGCTCATGAAAACTTCTAATTTCTTTATAAATCTTCAGATTACCTTAGCTGCACCACAAATGATACAGCAGTCACACACCAGTGGTCAGGCCAAATAAACAGAAACAAAAAAGTGTTTGGGATGACACTTTTTAAAACAAGACACCTCAGGGCCCAGAGAAAGAACAGAACAGAATGTGAAGCATCACGGCATAATGAGTCTCAAAAGTGAAAGTGGCTCCAGAAACTCACCTGAAATTTCTTAAAATAAAAAAAAAAAAACCCACAATTTTTTTTATGCCACCTGCTGGTACACACTCGCCTCTAAATCCCAGTTCTCATCCTAATTTTGCATATAAAAGTAAAAGAAATCTGCTGTTACAGCAATTAAACAGCAACACAAAGTGTCATCCCGAGTGAATTTTCAAAATGAAACAGCGGGAAAGATAAATTGCAAAGAGAAACATTTCTACAGATTTCTCTGTTCTTACAGCTTAACTATTCCAATGTCACTTTTTCTCTGTCCCCCAGAATTCCCAAGTGTCCATATCAACATTCAAACAGTGTCTGTACAGAATAAAGCAAACCTCATGAACTCCAGCAGCTCAGGGGTACAGCACACCAAGCTCCACAGCAGGGCAAAAGCACAAGGAGAAAATAAAATTTTCGATGCTCTTTGAGCAATTAGTGACCAAGTAAGAGTCATTTTCCCAACTACTTCCGGCACAGCTGGAGCAGGATGGAGTTGAAAGCTACACTCATTTTCTGGACGCAGGAATATGACTTAGGATAATGCCAATTGAAAAGAAATTTTAAAAAAAGGATTAAAGTAAAGGAGAAGAGCTCTGGCCTGTGGGTCGTCCTGGTGCACAGCTCAAGTTTCCCTGGAGCATCCCGGGATCCCCACGCGTGTTGGGAGCAGGGTATGCCCAGGGACCCCCTGAGCTGAGCTGCCATCCCGGGGGACACCCTCCAACCCCCGGGACGATCAGTGGATGCTTGGCCAGACCTCTGCCAGCTCCCCACTTTTGGGGGACGGGGTGACAGAGCCCAGCTCTGCCCTTGGAGGGTCCGCAAACAGGGCTGGGTTTTTCCTCAACCGAGCAGCCCCTTGGGGCAGAAGCCCCCGCACAACCAAGCCCTCGAGGGGGTATCCCCACCTCACACACGGCCCCTTGAGGGGATCCCCTCAAACCCTCGCCTCACATGCAGCCTTTTGGGGGAGTCCCCTCACGTCCTCCACTCACACACAGCCCTTCGGAGGGGTCTCCACACCTCACACAAAGAACCTCGGCGGGAAGGGGTCCCACACCCCCCCACCCCACACACCGTCTCTCGGAGGGTCCCCACAGCTCCCCTCAGCTGAAGCTGCTCCTCGGGGGTGGAAGCCTTCCCCAAACCAACCNACGGCGCCTCGCCGGCCTCGCGACCTTTCGGGGCCCGCCCCGCCCTCTCGCGCGGGTTGGGCGGGGGGCGGTGTGGCCACGCCCCCTCCCCGGGAGGCCACGCCCCTCCCGCCGTGTCCCGCCCTCAGGGCTCCGCCAAGATGGCGGACGGTGTCCTGTGGTGATGGTGGTGATGGTGATGGTGATGGTGGTGATGGTGGGTTGTGTTCCGGCTCGGCGCTCCCGCCGCTCTTCCCCCCGCCTGGAGGGGCTTTTCACCCTCACAGAAACCCCAGTGGGCTTGGCGAGGGGAAGGGTTATGACAGCGAGGCACGACAGATGTCAGCTCCCACACACGCACCCACCTCAGGGGCGCCAAGGCTGAGGTGTTTGCCGGGTTTGAAATCATAGAATCATGGAATTCCAGGCTGGGTTGAGTGGGAAAGGACCCCTGCCATGGGCAGGGACACCTTCCACTATCCCAGATCACTCCAAGCCCCAATGTCCAACCTGGCCTTGGACACTTCCAGGGATCCAGGAGCAGCCACAGCTTCTCTGGGTACCCTGTGCCTCACTACCCTCACAGGGAAGAATTCCTTCCTACTATCCCATCTAAACCCTTCTTCTTCCAGTTTAAAGCCATTGCCCCTTGTGCTGTCACTCCAGGCCCTTACTTTGATAATTTTTATCTCAGTGAGATTGTTGTTGCAGTTTCCATTGCTCTGCTTGGACAAGACCTNACCTCTCAGAGGGGTCCCCTCACCTCATACATGGCTTATTGAGGGCACCCCCTCACTTCATCCGCAGCCCCTCGGTGGGGGGAGGGCATCCTGTTGCCCCACACACAGACCTTCGGGGCGGTCCCATCGCCCCCAAACACACACGCGGCCNGGTGGGTTGTGTTCCGGCTCGGCGCTCCCGCCGCTCTTCCCGCCGCCTGAAGGGGCTTTTCACCCTCACAGAAACCCCAGTGGGCTTGGCGAGGGGAAGGGTTATGACAGCGAGGCACGACAGATGTCAGCTCCCACACACGCACCCACCTCAGGGGCGCCAAGGCTGAGGTGTTTGCCGGGTTTGAAATCCTAGAATCATGGAATTCCAGGCTGGGTTGAGTGGGAAAGGACCCCTGCCATGGGCAGGGACACCTTCCACTATCCCAGATCACTCCAAGCCCCAATGTCCAACCTGGCCTTGGACACTTCCAGGGATCCAGGAGCAGCCACAGCTTCTCTGGGTACCCTGTGCCTCACTACCCTCACAGGGAAGAATTCCTTCCTACTATCCCATCTAAACCCTTCTTCTTCCAGTTTAAAGCCATTGCCCCTTGTGCTGTCACTCCAGGCCCTTACTTTGATAATTTTTATCTCAGTGAGATTGTTGTTGCAGTTTCCATTGCTCTGCTTGGACAAGACCTGTGCTGGGACGGGCCTTGTTCAGCCTCCGAGGCTGACAGACGTCATGAGTGAGGGTTTTAATTCCTTTTCAATAAAAAAACCAACTTTGAGATCATCTCAAGAGACAGTTTTATGAGTAGCTGAGGTCAGGGCACGCATGTTGCCTGGAGCAGGAGAACTGGTGAACACAATAATTAACACAAAACGCTTCTGAGACATGATTTTCATTTTCCATGTGTCTCCCCTGTTATTTTACCATCAGAATGAATCATTCTGTAACTGTGGAAACAATCAACATTCCTTATTTTTGACTTCTTCAGGCCCAGAGTGACCAGATGACACACACCGACCTCCCTTGGTCCAGGCACACCCAAAATCTGGGGGCGAAGCTCCCAGATTGCAGCCAGATGAACCACTGCAATATTTAACCTTTTACTGCAAGGGAAAGGCACAAACTGGGTGTGAATTCCCCGTTCTAGCCCTTCTCTTTCGTTTTGAGGGATTCAGAGGGCTGGGAATGTCCCATCCATGCTAAAAAAAATGAATATTATATTGTGCTGCTTTGCCTGGTTGAGCAGGGAAGATGGGAGTGTGGACACATTTCCACTCCGTGAAAAATGACAGACAGAGGTTTAGCTTAACTCCCACCACGATGCCTTTTCCTTGATGGAAAGATTGTATGGATTTGAGGTAGATTTCACATTTTTGTGTAAGCAAGTGTGGGAAGTCAATGCTTCTTAAAACCAGAATCATGCCATAACAAGGCCATGACCACATGGGGTCAGCCCAGCTTTCCCCACTGAGGCTCAGAGCAGAGGTCCTGGAGCTGCAGTGGGAATGCAGCGACTTTTGGACAATCCTTACCCAGGTGCATCCTCCCAGTTCCCAACAATTGCTGTGTAGGGACGTCCTGACCCAGAAGGTGCATCTGGCCTGGGGGGTTTAACAGCTGAGCAGTGCTGTCCTCTGTGTGTGCATCTCAGCTTCCAACCTCCAGCGCTCCTGTGTGGCCGTGGAATGTTGAAAAATGAGGGGAAAACTCCTTTGCTTTGGTTAAAACTCTTGCTCTGAGCTTGTCAGTCCTGCAGACCAGTGCTGTTTCCCACCACAGGTGCTGACAAACCTTTCTGCATGTGGATTTTGTAGCAGCAGGAGTCTAAACCAGAGCAGGGGAATGATTTGGATGGGAAAACTTTCCTTGTCGTTCCAGGCCCTTGTAAATAGTCTTTCTCCATGTTTTTTATAGGCTCCCTGCAGGTACTGGAGGCTGCAATTAGGTCATCCTGAAGTCTTCTCCAGGCTGAACAATCCCAACTCTCCCAACCTTTCCTTGTAGGAGAGCTGTTCCATCCCTGTGATCATCTTGGTGGCCTCCTCTGGACTCGCTCCAACAGGTCAATTACATTGATTAGTGTTCCCAGAATGGAAAAATCTGGATCAGGGATCAGACACTTTGCTGAGTCCACACTTGAGGTGGGCTTTGCTTCTTCTCTGCTGACCAGTGACAGGGCCTGAGGGAATGGCTGGAGCTGTGCCAGGGTGGATTTAGGTTGGATATCAGGAAAGGTTCTTCCCCCAGAGGGTGCTGGGCACTGCCCAGGCTCCCCAGGGAATGGGCACGGCCCCAAGGCTGCCAGAGCTCCAGGAGCGTTTGGACAGCGCTGCCAGGGATGCCCAGGGTGGGATTGTCGGGGTGTCTGTGCAGGGCCAGGAATTGGATTCTGATCCTTGGGGGTCCCTTCGAGCTCAGGATATTCTGTAATTCTTTCCAAGGCCAACGACAAGGCCACAGCTCCCTGGTATCTCCAAGACCAGGATTTGGCCGCTGAAGACCAAGGGGAAAGTTGAAATAACACCTTTCCACTGGTTTCCTCATTTCCACATCTCCTCTCCACCGGTTCCACTGTGGCATTTTCTGTTGCAGAGGGGAAAAAAAGACTCCAGCAAAGTGATATATCCCTTGGCTGCTCCGGATTTGCCAGCAGGGAAATTGCAAATCCATGACCGCGGGACAGCCAGAAAGATGGGAAGGGAGCCATGCACTTGTTTGATGTAAATGTCGGAGCCTGAACACACCCTGCTTAATGAGGAGAGAAAAAGTGCTCTCCTTTTCCTTCGGCTGCATGACACAAGGCAGGAAGAACCAATCCTTGCCACAATGAAAGTGTTTACATTCTGTTTTGGAAACATGCTCAGGGCTTGGAATACCCAGGGACCAGCCTCTTTTAACCTCTCATAGACAGGGCTGTATCCAGCCACAAATAAACCCCGAGGGGTGGAAATGTCTGAAGAGCTTCACAAACCAGCTCCAGGCACCTGGATTTTGCAGAGCACCCAGTGCCTGTTTATCTTTGGAAGGAAAGATGCTGCTGTGTCTCCCCGAGTGTTTCCTGCCGACGGATAATGAGACACTAAATACCTGCTCCAGCTTAATAAAGTCAAGAGGAAACCTGGCAAAGCTCTGCCGCCATCCAGATGGCCTCCTGGGACTGGGAAATGGCATTTCCTTGGGGTTTGGGATAGTGTTCATGCAGTTATGGAAGGAGAACTGCATCTGGACCATGTCTGCCTTGCTGGAAATAATTATCCCATGTTTAACCAAGCAGCCAAATGTAATTTAACTGCCCAGAAAGTGTTTTGGAGTCACAGGGGTGTTGCAGCTCCAGGCTGCCATCCATGGAGGCTGCAAGTGTTCAGTGTCTTCAGGCTTTCCCATCTTTCCTGCCCATGTCCCAAAACCATTTTTTTTTTTCATGGAGAAAATCCCTACCTAAGGCTGACATCTCACCTTGTTAATGCTCCAATATCCTGGCTCAGAGTCCAAGTCAAGGCTTAAAAAATACACAAAAAACAGCTCCAACAAGAAACTTAATTATGGCTCTCACCCTGCTTTGGATGTGGCTGTTTTATGGGAAGTAAAATAACATTGGCTCATCCCAAAAAATTGGAGCTGGGATCAGATCTGGCACGAATGTGGCCTCGGGGTGAGAAATGGGGGATGAAGCCCAAATGGGCTTCTGATCCCGAAGTGCTGCAGGTACAGGGGTGTGCACATTGCAGGTGACGCCAGAGATTTGGGGTCCCTACAGGTAAAAGGACATTTTCTCATCCGCCACAGGCAGAGCACTCGGGATGACGGATCTTCCCGTACTAAATGAGCACGCTGTGGATTCCATAAGCCGTTTTCCTGGATGGATTAGGGAGTAAATAGCAGCTTTTACCTTTTTCCCTTCCACCAAGGTGGCACCAAGATGGCATTTGCCCAGTGACTGTCTCTGCAGACACGCTGTCACCTGATGTCCCATCAGTGGGACACTTAAGGAGCTCTGTGTTTCCCAAAGGTTGTATTTCCATGAGCTCCATTAAATTCAGGAAGCTTCTCCAAAGGAAGTACAGCCCTGATCTCTTGCCCTCCTGTGCCATGGGCATTGGGGGATATATTTAAGGGATCTATTTAAGGGTCCCAGGTGAAGGACTTGAAGAATCCTGTGTGTGAGACCAGCGAGGGGCAGCTGTTCCTGGGGGTGGAAAGGGACAGATGGGCTTTGGGATCCGAGCCAGCCGTGGGATCACTGGGAACTGATGGTCTCAGATACACCAAGGGATGGAGCGTTTAAACTGAACAAGGGGAGGTTTAGATCAGAGATTAGGAAAGAATTCTTCCCTGTGAGGGTGGTGAGACCCTGGCACAGGGTGCCCAGAGAAGCTGTGGCTGCCCCTGGATCTCTGGAAGTGTCCAAGGCCAGGTTGGACAGGGAGCACCCTGGGATAGTGGAAGGTGTCCCAGCCCATGGCAGGAGCTGGAATGAGATGGGATTTAAGGTCCCTTCCAACCCAAACCACTCTGTGATGCCACAATTCTGTGATCATGCCACTGGTGTCCCCGTGGCCATCCCTGTGTCCAGGCAGTGATCCCTCCTTTGTGCCAGGATCGGGAATGTGCTCAGCCCTGCTGTGCTCACCCGTGGCCCTCCTCTCCGGGCCGTCCCTTTTCCCTCTAGGTGGAGTTATTCCACAGAAGATTTCAGCTTCTTCCGTGTCTGGATCTGCTCCTGCAGCCGTGCAGACAGAGATCCCTGCCACTGCCTGCAGCCCCACTGCCTGGCTGCTCCCCTGGAATGGAGTGGCCTGAGTTTGATGAAGCCCAGAGCACCTTGGAGAGCTTACACGTGTTGTGTGTGTGGGATGGGAAAGGTGAGCTGTACTTTGGGGGTGTGTGGGCAAGGGGAGGATGGGGGTCCCTCAGAATGAAAGGAAAATGATTAATCAGGGATGTACTGAGGGCTCCATGGAGCATCTTCCCTTAATTCTGCTTTATGAGCTTTTCCTCCTTTCTCTTACCTTGTGGCACAGTTGGAGGGGAGGAAGAGGAGGCAGGAAATCCCACAGGGTTATTTTTAAACTCTGCCTAATTGACAGCATCGTTTGGATTGACTTGGTCACAGAGGGCTTGAAGGACAATTTGGGACTCGTAGGTTCCAGCTACTCTCATTCCCAGCCCCTGTGGCCATCTGGGGCAATGTGGGGAGCAGTTGGGGCTGGGCTCTGCCCACGCTGTGCCAGGGGCACATCCATCCTTCATGGGGCATCCTGGCTCTTTGACTCCTCCCCATTCCCCTACCAATGACATTCCCTGTTCTCACTCCAGTTCTTTTCCAGGATCCGGCACTTCAGTGCTTTGCAGGATTCACACCCCTCTCCCTCCCTGCCGGCATTTCCCTGTCTGTCTCCGACACGTTCCCACCCTCCTCTCCTGTTTCTGGGAAGGGGAGAAGCGCTCAGGAGATAAAGCAGCTGCCCACGGCCGTCAGCCGGGCCCTGCGGCTCCTCCTGACTTCCAGGGAGCCCCCGGCTGTAAGGCTGCATCCTTGGAAGTGCCTGACACGTGATTTTCAGCTGGGAGATGATGTGAATCAGCTGTGGTCCCTCCAGAGGGCCACCCAGGGTGGGACACAGCACGGACGGGGGCTGGAGGTGGCCTCGGGGTAGCCCTGTCCCTCTGGAAGGATGGGCAGGCTTCTTCCCAGGTTTGCCATTCCCAAGAGCTCTCCTCACCCTCGCTGCCCCATCAGAGCAAAAGCAAAACTCACAAAACTCTTTCCTCAGGGTCACAGCAGCTCTTTGCCCTCCTGCCTAAATCTGCTGAGAGCCATCAGGAATACCAGGAACCTGGTTTTTCCCAAGTGTCCCAGGTGAGGTTTGGCCTTCCCTGCTGCCTGGGTGAGCAGGAATCAGATGGGCTCATTCCATTGGGACCAGCATCCCGTCTCCCACTGGTGGGGTAGAGCTCAAACCCACGCTCAGTGGGCTCAACTGCTCTGAAAGAAAAGATGTGGAAAAGAGGGCAAATTTGGATGGAATATTGGGAAGAAATTCCTGGCTATGAGGGTGGTGGGGCCCTGGCACAGGGTGCCGAGAGAAGCTGTGGCTGCCCCTGGATCCCTGGAAGTGTCCAAGGCCAGGTCAGACAGGACTTGGAGCAGCCTGGGATAGTGGGAGGTGTCCCAGCCCATGGCAGGGTGGTGGAATGAGATGGGATTTAAGGTCCCTTCCAACCCAAACCATTCTGGGACTTTATGATGACGATTAAGGAATTGCACAAGAGGAACAAGAGAGCCACTGTCATCCCATTCCAAGCCCAGTTTGGAGAGCAGTGCGGTGTCTTTCCTTGGACAGCCTGGGATCAGGGAGCTCCACTTTCTCTGGGCCCCCCTGCAGCTCCCCTGTGACCCTCAATGCCTGTTCCTGAGCTGTTCCAGTGCCTCTTTTTGGGACATGTCCCCAGGCAAAGGACTAATGGGAGTAAATCCCAGCTGGGATCACTGGTGTGAGTCAAATTTCTAACCCAGATCCTCTCCTATTTCTCACCCCCTTCTCCAGGCAGGAAATCAAAGCCCAGCTCGCTCATTAGGGACTGACCAGCTGTTGACCAAAAGCCAAAAATAAAACCCAGAGCAAATGCTTTATTTGCTCAAACTGCTGCATTCTCAGAGGAGGGGGAGTGGGAGTTTTCCAAGCAGAGGCTTCCCACCAGCTGGGAATCTGTGGCTTCACCAGGAGCTGACAGCACAGGGGAGCTCTGTTACCAGCTCTTTGTCTTAGCTGGGGATCAAAGGGAAAATTTTCTGAATGATTTCAGCATCTGACAGGTTCCTGCATATTTGAGCCACTGTGAAATATGGGATTGGCTTTTCCGAGTCACTTGGGAATTTGGGAAATATTTTGCTGCTCCTGTGTCAAGCTAAAAAAAGAAAAACTCCTCAAGTGCAGCCTCTTCCTTGGATCAGATCAAATGCTGGTCACACTGATGTGAGCTCCCTGGCAGCTTTTCTGCAACGAATTTGGCATGTTGGGATTTCAAGTTCTTCTTAAACTGGAGTTTCCCATCCTGTTCCCCCACAGCCCATCAGCAGGGCTGTTCCCAGCTCCCACACGGGGAAGATCCAGGTTTGCATCCCGAGGGATCGCAGACCGTCGGCCTGGGAAAAGTCCCCGCTTGCATCTTGGAATTATGCAAACCACACGGGAGAGCTTAAGGGAAACCAAAGGAGCAGTTTCTGGGGGGAGACTCAAGGCTGAAATATGTGGAACAGCTGGAGGGATGCAGGGGATTTCAAAGGGAAGGCTGGGATGCCGATGGAAACGGGAGCAGGCGCAGGGGCCGCATTGCACTGGTGCTTACGGGAAGAGCTGTAAGCAGGGGGGGCACTTTATTTGTTTCAGATCTATAACATCCAGCAGATATTTATGGATCTTTTATCTCTTTAGTGCCTCGGGGCTGCAAATCAAAGCGCCCAGGGCTCTTGTGGGACTGAAAGCAAACAAACAAAAAACCCCCACTGGTCTCCAGAAAGGTTTGGAGCCGCACGAGCGCGGCCACTGATCCGTCTGAACTTAATTAGGCCCATTAAACCACTCCTGGTGCCGTCACTCTGGAGGGCTTTGGATCCTCACCATCCCTTCCTGCAGCGGAGATGAGGGATAATACACCTGGGAAGTGAGGGTTGGCTGAGCCAGACGGAACCAGGCACATCCACATCCGTATGTGCTTCCAGCTCTGCGCTGGATCCGGGCTCTGGCGACACCAGGTCTGCGTTTCCTGCATCCCTAATCAATTCCAGGAAAATCCCTGGTGGTCCTGAGTGCCCTCAGAGGGTCCTTCTATGGGGCAGGTCAGGCTGAAAGGTGCTGCTGATCCCAGCCCTGAGATGCTCAACCCAGAGAGGGGCTTGGAGGGGTTGGCCAAGGCAGGGCAAGGTTGGATAAAGCTCTCGCCTTCCCCCTTGGTGTGAGCACCAGGAATTTGGGAGATGTCTTTGCACGCAGCCAGGGAAGTGGTGCTGGCCACCCAGGAGCCCCTTCCTGGCCCGAAGGCTGGAAAGTCTCCCGTGTGCTTCCTGACACACTGATGTGACTCATCCAGCTTGGGTTTACTTCGAATTCATTTAAGGAGCTTTTTCAGCCCCTGCTCACCACAGGAAAGCCCCTGGGGCGGCCATCCCATGGCAGGAGGGCTTTTGGAAACCCACGTGTCCTGGGTGTAGGGAATAAGCCAGCTCCTCTTGGAGTGCCTGGGGATCAGTTTGTGTTAGAGAATCACAGAATCATGGAATGCTTTGGGTTGGAAAGGACCTTAAAGATCAACTCCTTCCGCCCCCTGCCATGGACAGGGATGCCCTCCACTATCCCAGGTTGCTCCAGGCCCCATCCACTTAACCTTGAAAATTTCCTAGGATGGGGAATGATTGCTCCCTCCCCCTCCCCACAAGCCAGCAGCTTCCCCAAATGTCCCTTTCCCATCAATTCCTGTCAGCAGGATGTCCCCATACTCAGCTCCCACCCCCTCCCTGCTGCAGGGGACAGCCCTGCTGGGGAGATTTTTCTTTTTGCTACGTTTTAAAATATCTGTGTGTCTTCAAACCTCTCCCCCATCCCAAACTCCGCCGATCCCGCTCCAAACCCTCTCCGGGACTCGCCCATCTGCACGGTATTGAATTACTTGGGGCTTAAAACGCCGTAGGAATCCCAGCCGACCCCCCAGGCCATGCCTGGCTCACACAGGCATCCAGATCCCCTGCTGCATTCGGAGAGGTGCATTTTCACCCTGGCAGCCGGTTTGCATCAGTACCTTGCCAAAAAGTGATTTATATTTTCCTTTTCCCCTCCTCAAGGTCCTGGAGCGGGGTCAGCAAGGGAGGAAACATCATCTCCCGGCCCCGCTGCTGTTGGAGGGCTGGAGTTGTCCCATTTTCAGGCATCTCTGCCACTTATTTTGTTAAACAGGGGTTTGAGCAGCCTTGTTGGCTTTAAATCTCCCTCCCCATCGTGTGCTTATCACTGGAAGTTGGAAATAATTCCTCTTTCCCAAGCACAGCACCGGTTTGTGGATGCCAGGCGGTCCCAGCTCTTCCTCCCCGAGGCTGAGTCACCCCCGGGGGCTGGGGACACCCACGGGCTGGCTTCTCCTGGGGTTTGCTTTGGGTTTTAATTTGAATTACTCCTTTGATTACCCAAAAGAAACAACCACAGCCAGATTTCCTTGTGTCAGCGAAAGAAATCTCCGTGTCTTCTTCCAGTGTCTTCCCACAGCTGGGGCTGTGGGAACTGGGATTGGCTGTGCCTTGTCTTGCCAAGACCCTCCTCAACCTCTGCTCTTGGGTTTAATGCCCAAACACCCCAAACCCACCTGGCCTGTGATTTCCACATGACTGGAAACCCTCTGTGCCCACCACATCCTGGTTTTCCTTTGGCTCAGGATCATGGAGCAAACAGCCACGATCCTCCTTTTCCTCGCTGCTGCCTGTCCCTGAAGTGGATCATCCATCCCTTCCCATGGGTCCAGCTCTTCCCACCTCCCTCCTTAATCCCTTTTCCAGTGCACTCCTCTCGCTTCCTCTGCACCCCCATCCATCCTCAGCATGTGGCCATTCCCATCTGTGCCGTATTTTATCTGGTGTTTCTCCAGATTTTAGGAAAACCAGGTAATTTTTTACCCCGCTCTGCTCCGACATCTCATTACCACTTGCATCTTTTCATCCAAGGAGAATGGAAGCTTTCATCTAGGAAAGATCCTAGGAAACCCAGTTGCTTCCTTTGGATCACCTCGAACCCCCTGTGACCCCTTCCAGCACCGCTTCCCACCCGGCTTCTCCCAGCTCCCACCCTCGGGGGGCCGGGTAGGGAAGGGCTGTGGTTGACAGCAGCCTCTGCCTTCCCATGGCCCTTCCCCGACCTCCTCTGCTTTTCTGCTCAGCGTTTCCTGCCTCATCACCTCCCTCAGCTGCACGTCCAGGCCGAGCCCTGCGGAGGTGCCTGGGAACGGATGGACCGAGGGGACTTGATCCATCTTCTCCCCCCATCTTTCCTCTCCACCTCCCCATCCTGCCTAACCCCAGGCCGGGCAATAGGAGGTGAATATTTTTCAGGGAGCCATCCCCATCCCACCCCCAGCTTTGGAGCTGTTCCAGTGTTGCCGCCGTGCCTCGCCCGCTCCCGCATCCAGCCGAGATCGCGGTGCTGCCTGCCGGGAGCGCGCTGGCCGCCCTCCGCTCGCGTGTCTCGGAGCTGCCCGGACTTGCTGCAGCCCCAAGAACGAGCCCGCGGGCGTGGGGCGGGATTGGGAGCATCCCTGGCACGTCCCGGGCGCTGCTCCGCCCCGGCTGCGCTCCCGTTGGAGTGGGAGGAATCGCCCGGCCCCACCGGGCCACCCCTGCTCCGGGATTTTATGGAGCAAGGGTGCAGCCCGTGCTGCAACACGTGGTGTGAAGCTTAGTGCAGAAATGGGGAGATGAATTTGTGCCAGGGGAGGCTTAGATTGGGTATCAGGGGAAATTCTGTGATGGAGGGGATGGTCAGGCACTGGAATAGCTGCCCAGGGAAGCAGTGGAGTCACTGGAGGGATGTAAAAGCTTTGTGGATGTGGCACTTGGGGACATGGTTTAATGGTGGGTTGGCTTTGATCCTGTGATTCCCTGAATCCCTGAGCTGCTTCCCCACTGCCTGGCCAGGGAGTGGGATCTACAGGGGACCTAAAGTGGAATCCAAGAGAGCTGGAGAGGGACTTTGGACAAGGGATGGAGGGACAGGACACAGGGAATGGCTCCCCACTGCCAGAGGGCAGGGATGGATGGGATATTGGGAAGGAATTCCTGGCTGGGAGGGTGGGGAGGGACTGGGATGGAATTCCCAGAGAAGCTGCGGCTGCCCCTGGATCCCTGGAGGTGTCCAAGGCCAGGCTGGACAGGGCTTGGAGCAGCCTGGGACAGTGGAAGGTGTCCCTGCCCATGGCAGGAGGTGGAACGAGTGCTTTAAGGTCCCTTCCAACCCAAACCATTCCAGAATTTTCTAACTTTGCTTTTTGTGGCATTTGTTTCAGCAAACTCAGGATAAGGCAGCAGGAGGGAGCCCAAGGCTGGCATGGGATGGCTCCATCCTACAGGAGTTGTTTATGGCCCTTCCATAGCACAGTTAAGAACCCAAAAACCAGGAGCGGCAGCTGAACGTTAAATAAAAGATTTGACTTTTATTTAAAATAAAATGTATTTGAACATAGTCTTGATAGCACGGACTACGGGAACGCAACACTGGGTATTCCTCGGTGTCAGGCGGGCACGGGATCCCTCCTCGTTAGCGTTAATGTGGGAATGGCTTAATGAACCTGGCGGTGCTGGCCCCAGGTATCAGCTGCTGAGGGTGATGTGGCACAGCTCTGGAATCCCCTTTAACTTAGATCAAAATGTACTGGACTGGAAATTGTGGTTTTTGTGGGGTTGTTTTATTCCTTGGTTTGTCCCCGTACCCCTTCCAGACATCCTACACTTCCTGCTGATCTATGCAATGTCCTAGCTGGCTTGTGAGACTAGTTACAAAAACTGTACAACTTTATAAAATTTGTGGGTTTTTTACATTAGTTACACAAAAACCTTTACTTCATAAACCTTTTACTTCATATCGTAATGAAAAAATTTGCATATCAGAGGCAGAACAGTGACTATGCTGGTGAATACTAAAAGTGTCATAATACAATACGGTGTACAAATAAAATTAAAAAAAAAAGACAATATAAATGATTATCAAAAGGCAAGTTAAACAAATAAAACCAAGCTATAACAGACTAACAGAAGATCATCTTCGAGGCCACACAAAACTATCCTCAAAGTCATGTCAGGCACCTTCAGAGTCCTGGTGTAGTGTGAGAGGAGAGATGGCAGCTCTGCTCGGGAGCAGGACGACTTCAAACAGGTCAAATGTACAGAATAAAAACACAAAAAAAAAAGGAAATAAAACACTCATGCATTGAACATGATAAATAGACTTCATATAGGTTAGCCCTGGATGGCTTTACAAGAAGATGGCTTAGCGTTCTCTTCAAAAATTGGCTTTTTTAAAGTCAGTTAAATCTTTATCCTGATCTGCCCTGCGGAGTCTGGATCATCGGCACTGTCACCCTGCCCAGACACGCTCTGGTTATAGCAAATTAACAGAAGTGCTCATTAGTGCACACAGATTAACTGGTCTGGTAATGCAAAACAAAACAAAAACAACAACAAAAAAACCAACCAAAAATCCAATTATTTAAAAAAAANNTTTAAAAAAAAAAAAAAAAAAAAGATACATTTCAAGCTTACTTTATTAAGCAGCATTATCTCAAAGGACAGCTTTGGAAAGTTAAACATGAATATGGCCATGGGGGTTCCTGCAGGGCGTGGCCAGCGGGGCTCACACCCAGCCACTGGTCAGTTTGTAGAACATCTCCTCGTCCAGGCTCTCGTTCTGGTCCTTGGCCCGCGTGGACAGGAAGATGTAGCCCCCGATGAACTCGTGCACCACCTTGCAATCCACCTCCGTGCAGATGAACGACACCCGCACCTCGTCCGCAAACTCCACCGTCACCTGGCGGGCACACACAGCTCAGCCCCCCCAGCCTGCCCAAGGGAATGGCTTCTTCCCTTCTCCTTCATTTCTCTGGGTGTTCAGATGATTTTCTGCTGCCTAAGTGAAATTCTGGGATGCCACTGTAGGAGCGAGTTCAGGGCAGGCCAAGGGCTGGAGCCCCTCTGCTCTGGAGCCAGGCTGTGGGAGAGCTGGGGGTGTTCACCTGGAGAAGGGAAGGCTCCAGGGAGAGCTCAGAGCCCCTTGCAGGGCCTAAAGGGGCTCCAGGAGAGCTGGAGAGGGACTGGGGACAAGGGCTGGAGGGACAGGACAAGGGGGAATGGATTCAAACTGCCAGAGGGCAGGGATGGATGGGATATTGGGAATTGGGAATTCTTCCCTGTGAGGGTGGGGAGGCCCTGGCACAGGGTGCCCAGAGAAGCTGTGGCTGCCCCTGGATCCCTGGAAGTGTCCAAGGCCAGGTTGGACAGGGCTTGGAGCAGCCTGGGATAGTGGGAGGTGTCCCTGCCCATGGCAGGGGTGGGGTGAGTTGATCTTTAAGGTCCCTCCCAACCCAAACCACTCCGGGATTCTGTGAATGGTGATTTGGCCGTGATGATCCTTTTGAGTTCCTTCCACCTTTCAATATCCTATGACTCTTATTCAAATATTTAGATACTGAAATACCTTTTATAGCCTTTAAAATTATTTTCTATTTCTTTATCCATTCATTTATATATTTAAATTACCATTACCCCTTTTATTCCCCCATGACTCAGAAACAATCACTCAGCCTGTTCCCACCTCTCCACGGTGAGGATGTGGCCACATTTTCCCTGCTTCCAGACAAACAGGGACTGGGCACAGACCTGTTGAAGTCTGAGCTTTCTTTTCACTCTTCCCTGGTTTTCTAAGTTGAATTTTGTCCACAGAAATACTTTATGGGGGCTGGGGGAGCTCGTTTTGGAGTGACTGAACAGACCAGATCCGTTTATTGGTGCCCATTCTCTTTTTGTCCCCCCGTCACTGACAGCTCTGCAGGAGGGATGGGGATTCCCAGCAGAGTATCCAAGCTGGATAATTGGGATATCAGGGCTTGCAGCTGACTCAAAACAATGACTCTGAGGCAGAGGGGGAAGCTGATTTTTCCAGCAACTCTTAATGAGCTGCAGACTGCAGGAGAACAGCTCTCACATATCCCTGGCAATTTAAATTGGGTGTTCTGCCAAAAAGGAGCCCAAACATTTGTGCATCCAAATGTAACAGCAGGGGAAAAGCCCATCTCAGAGCTTGGGGAAGTGGCTGCTGTTTGGTTTTTTTGCTATTTAGATGAAAGCCTGAGTTGTACAGCAAATGAAAGGAATTTTAGTATGGATAAGGCCCTGTGTATTTATGTCATGGGTTAGGATGGAGCCTGAGCTGAGGTTTCATTTTATTTAATTGTGTGGAGTTCAGAGAATGGAGAAAAGAATTCCTGGCTACAATAGAGAAAGATTCAGGGTTTTTTCTAAAGGGTCACACACAACTCCACCAATGCCTAAAGGGGCTCCAGGAGAGCTGGAGAGGGACTGGGGACAAGGGCTGGAGGGACAGGACAAGGGGGAATGGATTCAAACTGCCAGAGGGCAGGGATGGATGGGATATTGGGAAGGAATTCCTGGCTGGGAGGATGGAGAGGCCCTGGCACAGGGTGCCCAGAGAAGCTGTGGCTGCCCCTGGATCCCTGGCAGTGCCCAAGGCCAGGTGGGACGGGGCTTGGAGCAGCCTGGGACAGTGGAAGGTGTCCCTGCCATGGCAAGGGTGGGACTGGATGAGCTTTAAGGTCCCTTCCAAGCCAACCCATTTGGCATTCCAGGACTCCAGGAGTGATGCCTGTCTCGCTGTCAGGAGCAGGGGGAGGGGACGGGGTGTCAGACACATCTCACCATTTTAATCTCCCAGTTCACGTTCCACTGTTTCATGTTGCTGAAGCGCCAGGTCTTGACGGCGTCGCCCGTGCTGGCGTCCATGCGGATCAGCCGGTTGTAGGCGATGCCGATCAGCTCATCCTTCTTCCCCCCCTGGAACCTGGCAGAGGCATTGATAAAAACAAGCCTGTGATACCCATCAATCCAGCAGCTGAGTTTACTTGTAAAACCATTTTTATAAATCATGATTTTCATTTCAGCTCCAGCGCAACTTCCCCAGCCAGGGATGCGCACGAGGATGTCCTTCCCCATGGCAGGGGGTTGGAATGAGATGGTCTTTGAGGGTCCTTCCAACCCAACCCAACCCAACCCAACCCATTCCATGATGATTCCAGGATATTTAACCCACTCCCTGTATTCATGAAGGAAGCAGCCCTGCCCAGCCCAGCCCCACCCACCTTGCGTTGAAGTGCGTGATGCCGAACTCCGGCAGCGACTGCCAGGCTTGGATGAAGCGCATCTTGGCCTCGATGAGGCTCATCTGGGCCACGTTCTGGTGAGCCTCCAGGATGCGCGCCGTGATCTGCAGGCGGCGAGACACAGCGGGATTAGGGGACAGGGGGACCTCGGTGCCACCTCCGCTGTCGCGCGCACGGGAGCGGCTCGGGAGCCGCCGCGGATCCGAGCGTGGATAATCAAGAATTCCTCCCCTTAGGTTTTATTTCAGCTCCGACTGCTCCGAGCCCACAGCTGATAAACGTGGAGCTTCCCATGTCCACACACAGGAAAGCAAATATAGATGGGAGCTGTCAGGAGGCAAAGAGCCGCTCCTGCTCTCGGGAACTTTAAGGATGTGAGCGAACAACGAGGCGAATTCCTGGTGTAGGGTTTCCAGTTTCGCCCCATAAATCACTGGGGGCCATTATAAAAACCAACCAGGGCCCAAGTGTCACGGGGAGGGTGCAAGTTTTGTTAGTGTTTTCACTGCTGCTCTCTAAACCAAAGGGGTTCTAGATTAAGTTTATTTTAAGTTTATCTTAATTTTATTGTTGCTGTCACTTACCAAGTCTCTTACATAGCCTGGCTGAAGATGGCAAGGCGAAATGAAAAAAAAAAAAGAAAAGGAGGCAGAAAGAAAAAAAAGCAATCAGAAATATGGCAACAAAGCAAAGAAAAAGTGTAAATTAACTGCAAACCAAAGTTCAAGCAAAAAAAAAAAACCAAAACCAGAACAAACCACATGCACAATTCCTTAGGTGGAAAAGCAGCCAAAGGGAATGTGAGCAGGGACAAGCGAGCAGAGATTCGCCGCTCATGCCGGCCCTGCCGGAGCACTGGAGTGATCCCAGCTGGGCTCTGGAGTAGTGGAGAGATGGTTTTGGTCCTGAGATGGTTTAGGATGGATTTCAGGACAAGGTTCTTCCCCCAGAGGGTGCTGGGCACTGCCCAGGCTCCCCAGGGAATGGGCACGGCCCCGAGGCTGCCAGAGCTCCAGGAGCGTTTGGACAGCGCTGCCAGGGATGCCCAGGCTGGGATTGTTGGGGTGTCTGTGCAGGGCCAGGAGCTGCCCTGGATGATCCCTGTGGATCCCTTCCCACTCAGGATTTTCCATGGTTCTGTGGTCCTGCTGGGGGGTGAAGGGGAAGATGAAGCTGCCAGTTCAGAGAAGAATTTGTGCCCTCACCTTCCTCTCCACATCTCTGCACAAACTCAAAGCCACTCTCTGGCTGTGGAAGCTCGATCGGAAGCTCAGGAGCTCACTGTGAGCTCAGCAGCTCCTTCTGTTTGGGACATGTGGAGAAAGGATTGGGATGCTCCTTGGGATAACAAGCAGGTGAAGGGATCATCAGCTGGGCTTCCCAGGGAGGTGTTTGCCCTTGCTGGCTCTGACACCAAACCCTGGCAGGGCATCTGGGAGCTCTGAAAATCCTTATTTTGGGTTGGTTTTTGTTTCTTTTCATTTAGGATTTGGTGCTTCCAAACCCAACCTGCCGACCCTACACTGCTGCATGTGGGGACAAACCCCAAACAGTGGGTTTGGGGCTGGGAAGGACCCAGTGCCTCCACAAATCCTCCAGCAAGGCCCACGGCCAACTCCCATTCCGGCACCTCCTGTGGGCTGCTCAGCCTCCTCCTCCCCCTCCTCCTCCTCCTTCCCTGTGCTGGGGCCACGGAAGGACCCTTGTGGTCAAATTCCTGACATTCCTGCAGCCTCCATCCCTCATTCCTCCCAGCAAACATCCTCTGCTGCTCCAAGCTTTGCCTCTGGCCACCAAGGAAAATCCTACATCCACTGCTTAGCTGATGTCTGTGAGGGACCCAGTGTCCACACCATGGCCATGTCCTGACTGGGATCATCCCCATCGTGCCCATGCCCACGATTCCATGGATTTTATTTTTATGACCAGGACACCTGCACAGTAAGCAAGTTTTCCAAGCTAATATTTTTCCAGGTGCCTCTGTTTTACCAGAAACCTAGAAAACATTTTATAAATCTAAGTATCTAAATATACCTATATATATATATATTAAAATCGTATATTTATGCAGCCTCTCCTCCATCCAAGTGGATATAAAGGCTTATTCAGGAGAATAATAAGGGCTATATAAAATATAACTCCACTGCCAGGAAATCATCATGCTGTGCCAATAAAAAGTTGTATTTTTCCGGCTTCTCTGACTTGCAGCCTTCTTCTGGGCTTGGAGAAATCATACCCAGCCCCAGCCAGCAGCCTGAAGGATTTAAGTCACCAAAAGGCCACGGAGCAAAACTTTCCTTATTTTTGCTGCTGTTCTGACATATAATTCCCTTTGAGAGAATCCTGCATTTATCCCCAGTGAGGAACAGTTCAGCCCTGGCAGGCAGGGATCGGATGGAGCGTGGATGGAGTTCAAGCACGAGTCACAGCAACTCAAAAACGAAGCAATGTTCCAAGGGCTGGCATTTGGAAGCAGTGGAAAAGCAAAGAGAGAAATATGCAAACCATGTTACAGCCAAGTGTGGATAAAGCACTGCAAGCAACTGCAACTCCGCTGATCCCAGGGGTTTCTCCATGGATTCTGTGCAGGGGAAGGGGTTTTAACCCCAGCACCGGGGAGAGATGGGGCAGCTGGGGCCAAACCATTATCAGCAGGGGCCAAACCATTCCCGGAATGCATTTAAAATGAACATCAACCAATTCCAAATGTGCTTGCAATGGAAGGTTCCCCGGCGTGTCCATGCAGGCCACACAGCAGAATCCCGGTGCTGGGTGCCATCCCCAGGTGCTGGATCCAAACCACACCCTTCAGTCCCATCTCATTTTAGTAACCACGTGCATCCCAGTGAGTGAAGACATCCAAAACATCCAAACCACGCCGTGTTAAACACCAGCCACCGCTGGGACGCGCGTCCAGTCCAACCAAGGCCGACAAGGGCAGCACCTACCTGCTTGTTCTTGTACTTCTTCAGGTAGCGAGGAGACACCAGGCACTCGGGGTTGATGTCGGTGTTGATCTGCTCCGGGATCAGCTGCGGGTCTGGGTTCAAATGCTGCATTTTCAGGAAGGACAGGATGTTCTGCACTTCCATGCCGTAGGAGCTGTCGGCCATGGTCTTGCCCTTGGAGGCCAGGCGGCAGGCGGCCATCCAGCTGGCGTACTGCGTCTCCTGCCCCCCAAAACAGGGACACGTGTCTGTCACAGCCGTGGGGGGACCACCAGACCCCTCAAAAAACACCCCAGGGAGCTTCATTTCCCTCCCTACCCCAGGAGACTCCAACACGCACAAAGATGGGCAGAAACCCAACCAACGTGTGGCCAAAACCACGCAACAAAGCCAAGGCCAATTTTCTGCTCCAGACTCACAGGAGACTTGGAGCACATTTGGGATGCTGAGATCAGAGAGGTGAGCACATTTTCTATTTGCTTTTTAAAGAACAGCACCTGAGCAGGAGCTGCTGGTGGGCAAAGGGAGAAGAGGTGGCCAGCCCAAGAGATGAACTTACGTTGTCGCAGCGCAGCCAAATCTCGTTCATCCCCTCCGCCACCGGAATCAGGAGTTTGATGTTGAACTTCTGACCAGAGATGTTCACATCAGGGGTAACTTCACATCCTGCAATGAGGGAGCCGGTGTTTAACAGGGATGTGAGGAACTCTGATTTAAAAAGTGGCAAAGAAAGCAAAAATAGGAAAAGAAAGAACAAAGTTCCCTGACTCAAGGGTCTCCGGTAGCATCTCAGTGCTGCCAAAGGTTTGTCCCACACCTCCGATGGGATGAACACTCCACACAGCACAGAAAAAACCTGCTGGATGTCCCTTTTTCCAAGTGTCAGGAAAATGGGGGGGAAAAGCACGATCTGATCTGAAAGCAATGAAGCCAAAGCAAATGAGCACCCACAGAACTCCTGGATCCTGCCTGGAATCAGAAATGAATCCAGTGGCTGGCAAACACCCCAAAATTTTCATGAAGGGATAGGAAAAGGTGACTGGGCGGGTGTTGACTCTCACCCTGAAACCCCTCTATGTTATTTATGAATGATGGGATGCCATGGAAGTGTTCCAGGCCAGGCTGGACAGGGCTTGGAGCATCCCAGTTTAGCGGAAGGTGTCCCTGCCCATGGGAGCCAGGTGGAACCGGATGAGTTTGAAGGTCCCTTCCAACCCAAACCATTCTGGGATTCCATGACTTTGGCTGCCACAGCCAGCAGCAAGGTGTGAGCATCCCTCTCCGGGTGCCTGCAGAGAATTCCAAGTGGCTGTGTAAACACGGGGGGCGATGAACCGACCCAGCCACGGCAGCGCGGGCGCCGCGTCAACGCCACCTCCCAGATTTCTGCTAAGAGCTGTCACAGCAGATTTGTCACAGCTCCCAGAAAGGTCCTCTGGGCTGAGCCTCGCTCCCACAGCAGCCCGAGGTCACCTGGCATCCCCCTG
The DNA here is from genome assembly GCA_013398055.1 of Ifrita kowaldi. Classification (NCBI taxonomy): domain Eukaryota; kingdom Metazoa; phylum Chordata; class Aves; order Passeriformes; family Cinclosomatidae; genus Ifrita; species Ifrita kowaldi. The sequence goes on from VZRS01002125.1 coordinate 58,667, forward strand.
CTCCTGCCTCCACGGGGAGAACAAACGAGCTCGCTGCAGCTCCGCGGCTGCAGGAGCAGGAATGGTTCACTTGATGTAAGCACAGGCAGCAGCCACCGTAGGAATTCCAGCTCTTGAGTGAGGCTGCTCCCGACCAGCACCGGGGAGAGGAGGAGAAATAAAGGCAGCAGAGGAAGAGGATGGTCTGTTCTTTCCAGTTTCTGCTGTGGGAGTCAGGGCAATCCTTTGGATAACTGACAGAAAGGAGAAGGGCAGGTGGGAGGCTGGAACAAGGTTGGGAAGGTCCCCTCCAACCCAAACTATTCCGTGGTTCTCCAAGCTCTCTTCCCGTGCTATGGGGGAGCTGGCAGTGCTTCCCCACAGGATCACACATATTTCACTGTCTGGAAGTCCAACTCTGTGCCACGATATCCAACCCAGCCACCTCATTCCTTTAAACACCTTTACCCAACCCCGGGAAGGAATTCCGAAGCGATAAAGCAGTGGGAAAACAAGATGCAGGAGGAGCAGCCTGTTCCTGGAATAAAAAGCAGCTTCTCTTCCCCCACCTTGTGCTTCTCTTACCTCTCAGGTTCATCTGGTGAGCAGGAGTCCCGTTGGATTCCTCTTTGCTTTTATAGCAGGAGATGGAGGTATCTTTGAAGGTGCACCAGTAGGGCTTGTAGCCTTTCAACGTCAGCTTCTTGGGCCTGTAGGACACGTGGAGAGACATCTCACTTGGTCTGAGTTCCTAAAACAAGCTGCTCCCCAGGAAACCTCAGTATTTCCTCAGCATTTCAGCCCTGGAAAGCTGCTGCCAGCAGCCTGGGTTATTCCCACCCCAGCCTGGGGGCTCAGCCATCCCTTCACTGCTGGCTCAAGGAGCTGAGCTCCAATTGCAAGTTTGGACTCTTCAATCCCGTGGAGATAATTTGGGGCAAGGTGGGGGGAACTGGAGGATTGTGCTACAAAAACAGACGTGTCCATGAACCCCTGCAACACCTGCCTCTCCAGCCACCACGTGAAACTGGAACCCCTCTGCTTGGGCTCTGAGGGGAAGCAGCACTTCCAAGGACGTGTCAGTCCTGCGCATGCCTGAGTGCGCTCCTTCTTTTCTTTTTAAACACTCCACAGCACAAAAGCATCTGTTCTTTTCTATGGAAAACAGGGATTTTGCTCGATTCTGCAGGAGAACTGATGGCCTTGCAAAGTGAAGCACCTGGGACCCCGAGCTCATCCCAACACAAGCCCAGGGCCTTCGCAGAGCTCCAAGGATTGGAGTATTTTAACCTTCCCTGATTTCTAAACCTTTTTCTAAGGCTGGATCTGCAGCCTCTCATGCATCTCTTGTCTTTTCATCTCACAAACAGCTGCTGAGAGTAGTTTAGATTGGATATTGGGAAGAAATCCTTCCCTGTGAGGGTGGGGAAGCCCTGGCACAGGGTGCCCAGAGAAGCTGTGGCTGCCCCTGGATCCCTGGCAGTGTCCAAGGCCAGGTTGGATGGGCTTGGAGCAACCTGGGATAGTGGAAGGTGTCCGGTGGAACAGGATGATCTTTGAAGTCCATCCCAACCCAAAACATTCTGGAATTCTATGATTTCAGCTGGCAAGGGCAGTAACCTGGCTGGCAGGGGAGGGAGAAACATTCCAAGTCTCTACAGCCACGCCAGGCACACACAGGGACACATTTATAGGAGTTAAATCTATGGAATACAAGGGACATGCACTGCTCCCCCAATTCTCCTCCCCAGCTGAAGTGTGACAAGAGGCACGTCCAAAGCTGGGACAGCTCCAAACATTGCACCATTTACATTGGATTTCTGGCACTAAAATACCACCTGACACCATTTTTTAGGAGCAAATGGAATTCTGTGTTCAACTTGACAGCCTCAAATCCCAACCCCCAGGTTTAGGGCCTGCACTGAGTGAGGAACCAGCAGCTTCTGGCTGCTCCATCCCCTGGTGCTCCAATTTGCAGGCAATTAGCTCCCGGAGTTGTGCCTAATTTGATTGGCAAATCAGCAGATCAAGGGGAAGAACAAGGTTTTTTGTTTATTTGTTCAAGGGAGGGAGGAAACACCCACTGAGGGGCTGAGCACAGCCCTGAAACTTCGCCCCAATTAAGCCAGACCACAAGCCCAGACAGAGGCAGAGACCTCGTTAATTCACCTTCGGAGAGGGAGAAGGAGTTTTCAGAGCAGAGAGTGCCAGGTTCTGGCTCCAGAACCAAACAATTCATAAAATAAAGGCTTGTTCCAGAGCTACTTCACTGTCTACAGCTTTTTTTCCCCCCCCCTCTATCCTACAGCTCTGCTGTGAAATCCCATCAGTGTTTCCAGCTTCCAGAACTTTCACTGCAGCAGGCAATAAATTGCAAAAGACGGTCGTGGCTGCCAAAAATGTTCCTCCAAGTCCAGACGCTGCCGTTCCACGAACCACCAACCGAGTCAAAGCAAGCTAAAAAACAAACCCCTAAATCCTGAGCAAGCTGGGAGAGGGGCAGAGTCAACTTAACCTGCTCCTTTTGGCATGGAGAGACCGGGATCCCGGCTGGATAGAATTCCTCCAGCCTCCTGCAGACCAGGATAAGTCTTTGAGGGAGGTTTTTAGGTTTCACTCCTATTTTAGGATGCTTTGTTCTCTCCTGGGCATTAAATGTGTTAAAGAAACATCCCAGCACACGCTGCTGGCTCTGGGATGCACCACAGCAGGAAAACACCTGGAATTTTGTATTTGAGAACCAATGAACTTCGGCATCGAGTATTTTGAATATCTTAAGGCCGGGAGATAAAAAACAAAAGGATATTAAGAGGCAGGATCATGAATTATTCACAGCCATTACCAGTTCCACAAACAGCTCTTCCCATCAGCACTTACTTGAAGACTTTAATGTAGTCAGCGAGCTCCGGGATGGAAGTGATGTCACCCTGGAAATCAAAGATGATCCCACTCAGTGGAGCCGGAGCAGTGGGATCAGGAGGGAAGGGATGTGGTGCAGAGCAGGGAGTCGGGAGCACCAGCAGGGCTTAGGGGTCATGAAACTGCTCCTGAGAAAGCCTCAGCCACTTCCTGGGAGAAGCAAGGGGTGAAAAATCCAGGGCCTAGCCCTGCTGTTTGGAAAGCAGAGGACGAGGCTTTATTTTCCTTTGAGGAATTCCTGCTGCTGCCGGGGCCAATTCCCAGCCATGGGGTCACCGGCGGTCACGGCAGCAGCGTTAGCACAGGGAATTTTCTCCTCCCTCCAGTTATTCCTGATGCTCCAAACAAAAGGGAAAGAGGCACCTCCGCAGAAAACTGACTGGGGAAGGGATTTTTAAGTCTAGAAAGATTTTTTTTCCCCCCAAAATATTTTTTAATTATTTAGTTTAAATTGCCTTTCTCGCATGAGGGTGGCACTCGCAATTCCCAGGAGCTGGAAGTAAAAGGGTTTTCGAGGGACAGGAAAAGGGAGGATTGCTCCAGGAGCTTCCAGTAGCAGGACAGTTTACTTTAAACTGTTTACAGATAGCACAGGGGAAAAAAATGCGGAATCTAAACAAACAATCCAGTAATTGCCCATTATCCGTATTCAATTACTCGAATGCATCTGGAAGTGGCTCCTGCTACAAAGCCCTACGGAAAGGGATGGGTTTTTTCGGATGAATCATTGCCCTCTTCACTCCTGTCTGGCAGGGACTGCTCCTCAGTGATGTGTTTCAAATCTGGTTTTGCGGAAGAAATTAGAAAATATGTCTTGGTGATAAAAAGTTGTTGTTATTTCTGGTTTTTATGGCAAAGCTCTGCTGTTGTTAATGCCAATAAAGCGTCTAAGGATGGATGTAGCTTCAAAAAGCCCCGTCATAAACACTTAAAAAATTATATGAAGTGGAAAAGTGGAAAATTTCAGAGATTTTAGGGTTGGACAGAGATGGTTTAAATGTGCAAAAAGCCTGGAAAAGCTGTGCTGGGCCAAGGCTGACAGGACTCAGTCCTTTTAATGCACTTTAATTTTCAGGCTTTACATTCTGAAAGGTGGAAAACCAGTGTTAAAACAGCGTATCAAGAAAAAAAACCCTGAACGCTCTGAAATACAGACCTAGGCTAAAATCCAGCCTAATAAAAATAGGGTTTCATAAGCCTAAATTAGTTCTGAAAATCCAGCAGCTGCTTTAGGTGCTGTAAAACGTGAATTAGAAACAGTGGAAGAGGAACCTCAATGTGGAAAACTCAGTTATTTGGGAAAGTCAGTAGTGAGGATTAAAATCAACTTCATTTCCATTCAGTTTTCCATTATTTCATCAGGAGGGTGGCTTGGGGCATGGGGGGGGGGATCAGTAAGATCCTGCCTCCTCCAAGACTTTTCCAGATGCTGCCCAGCATTCCCTCTTTCCAGAACTATCCCTTGGTATCTAAAATCCCTGTATTTTCAAGAAAATATTATTGGGGTGCGGGCAACTTTCTCATGAGAATTAGGAAAAAAAAAAAAGGGAAACAAAGGAGGTTGGATGCCTGGAAAAACTCCCTGCAGCCCTCACCAGGATTGTCGACGTCTTGCCACCTTCCAGGGTGATTTCCAGGTCCGAGAGCGCGGCGTCCACCTCGTCCACGTCCTTGTCGCTGTGGTTCAGGTGGTTTTCCGAGGACATGATGGACAGCTTGTTGATGTGGTACTGGAAGGCAAGGACAGGGTCACACCAGGGGAAGGCAAGGACAGGGTCACGCCAGGGGAAGGCAAGGACAGGGTCACGCCAGGCTGCTCCTGTGGCGCCAGGATCCCGTGGGATCATCGCGACACAGCCGCCGCGCTTGGGAAGCGGAGTGGGAAACCAGGGTGGGAAACCAGGAGCAGAGGCCAGCAAACACTGGGAGGGTTTGCTGAGTCAGGAATGACCATCTTGGATGCTTCCAGCGCAAGGAGTCTCCAGGCATCGATCCCTGAAGGACATCTCAGGACCCTGCAGGGCAGAGCTGCTCCTTCCACTGGGCTGAGGGTGGAAGGGACTTCTGGAGGTCACCTGGTCAGGGCCACCTGGAGCTGTTGGCCAGGGCCACGTCCACCTGGCTTTGGAGTAACTCCAGGGATGGAGACTCCACAGCCTCTCTGGGCAAACTGTGCCAGTGCTCTGTCACTCTCCTGGTACAGAAACGTTTCCTGATGTGCAGAGGGAACCTCCCAAGTTCCAGGCTGTGTCCGTGGCCTCTGCTCCTGCCACTGGGCACCTCTGTCCACCCCCTTTCCTGCCACCTCTGTCCACCCCCTTTCCTGCCTCCCACCAGGTGTTTATGGACATTTGTAAGATCCCCCATCCCTGGAAGTGTTTAAAGCCAGGTTGGACAGGGCTTGGAGCAGCCTGGGATAGTGGAAGTGTCCTGGCTCATCGTAGGGGGTGGAATGAGATGATCTTTAAAGCCCGTTCCAACCCAAACCATTGCAGGATTCTGTATCTTTGCATCTGTTTTCACCCCAGAAAACCAAAACATCCATCAAACCTCACAGGAAGGACCATGCCCAACCCACTCTGGAGCACTTGGATGTAAACTGAGTCATTACATTTCTGCCTTCTGCTCTTTCTTTCCTGGGAGGGGCCCTTGGAGAAGGCAGCCCTGCTCCTGAGGGGGACATTTCTGCATCCTACAGCTCCAAGGTGTGCCAGACCACACGGAACAAATGCCTGCCATCCCTCTCATGGAAGTCAATAGCAGGTGGAGCATTTATGCCAAATCACACAGAGTATTTCAGAAACCAGATAAATAAATAGTTCTGGGAAAGCCACAGATTATCCCCAGCTGGTTTGGGGGCAGACAGCCAGAAAGGCACAGTTCAGTAACCCTGTGTTCAGATGAGATGGGTTAAGAAGGGCAAAACTAGAAGTTCAGATAGATATAAACATGTTTGGTAAAAGCAGGTCAAGTTCTTTTTCATGAGGGATCATCAGTGGCAAATATTTAAATTATCTCATAAACTGAAGTGAGGAGCTGGAGATGGGAAATGATCCAACCTCTACCAGCGTGAGGAGGCCAAGCTCCCACCACAGACAAGGTGAGGCTAAAAACACCATTTTAAACTGAAGAAGGGGAGGTTTAGATGGGATATTGGGAAGGAATTCTTGGCTGAGAGGGTGGGGAGGCCCTGGCACAGGGTACCCAGAGAAGCTGTGGCTGCCCCATCCCTGCAAGTGTCCAGTATCAATTTGGAGCAACCTGGGATAGTGGAATGGGGTTGGAACTGGATGGGCTTTGAGGTCCCTTCCAACCCAAACCATTCTGGGATTCCATAATGTCATTTATCAGATTAATCAGCAGAGAAATCTGCAAACAAAACCAGGTCTAACCCAACCCAGGAGCGTGTGGGGCCGTGCCTCACCTGCAGTGCTGCAAACATCATCATCTCCTCCTCCGTGCACTCGATCTCCTCCAGCAGGATTGCCCACTTGGACTGCTCGTACAGCTGGTTGATCCTGATCGCGTCGTACTGCGCCACAGAAACACGGAATGCTTGGAAAACCAGGAGCCCAGCTCAAGGCAAACCACCCCATCTACTGCAATCCCTGCCCACAGCATGGCCCTGGAATGAGATGGTCTTTAAGGCCCATTCCAACCCAAACTATTCTGGGATTCTGTGACCTCTCATCTCAACACAACACTGATCTGAGACTGAGAATCCTCTGCCACTGACATGAAGTGGTTTTAAGAAGGCTTAAAGCACCTCTAGCAACACCTAAAACCCCTGGTATATAGGAGCACAGATCTTGAATTTGATGCCTGCACAACCAATTTTCAAACTTCCAGGTTTTTTGGGAGATTTCCCAACACAACAGCACGTTAGAGATCCAGGCATCCTTCGCTCCTAAGGATGGAAATTTCAAAATGCAAGTGGAACAAGGAGCTCTGTACCTTTGGATTCAGGTCAAAAAAGCTGTAGTACTTGAACCGGAGCAGCAAAGCCTCGTTTTCTTTCACCTCCTGCTCCATCAGGGATCGGGACGAGTCCAGCCACCTGTGAATTGCCAACATGGGATAACGCACACGGAACGCTCCGGCGGAGTCGCCACGACGCTCTCGAGAACACCATCAAAAATCAGAGAAAAACCCCAACAACTCCTCGGCTCCTGAACTCACCCTTGGTTGATTTTGGCCTTATCGAGCAGCGTCTGGGGCTTGTACATTTTGGCTAAGGACTCCGGGGAGGTGACGGGCTGGCTCACGGCCAGGATTCCCGGGTTGCCCTCGGACAGGGCGCTGTCGCCGAACCAGGCGGACGTGGGGGACAGGGGGCTGCCGTCGTGGGCGTCGTAGGTCGGCGTCATCGTTTTGCTATAGAGTCCTGGGCTTGAATAGATATTTCCTACCAGCGAGGGGAATAAAAGCCGGGAATTAGCCTAGGGCCCAGCCCTGCCTGCTCCCGGCCACGCCGGCTCCGCGCAAACCCGGAGCTGGCGGATGGAAAACCTTCCCTCTTTTTCTCTTTCCACAATGGGAAAACACTGCGCTGCTTGTTCTCCCATGAAAACCTGGCCCTCTCCTCTCTCTCGGCTCTTCTCCAAGAGCAAAACTGATGGAAAACTCATTCCAGCCCAAATGATGGGAGAAGACACAGGTCTCCCACGGCGGGAAGCTCCTGCCCCCTGAGTTTCTGTGGCACCTGGGACATGAGTGGCCCCCGACTTACCGGCATTACCTGTTGCTTAAAGATTTTGGAAGTCAAAAGTTTTAGAGGAGCAGGAAAATAAACTAAGGGTGCAGCCAGAGAGACCAGAGGCAGAGGGCAAAAGTCCTATTGAGGTGGAGCTCACCTTTGACGGGGCCGATGTAAAGAATATCGGTGCCTATAGAGAGGGAAAGAAAGGAGGGAAGTGAGAAGGCGAGAGAAAGTCACCCGGAGAGTAGGAGAAGGACAGAAGCCAAAAATGAGCATTTCTGGAAGAGGGCAGAACAGCACAGGTGAGGTTGAACCACCCAAATGGAGCATCTGCAGCAGCGCTGGTGGCAGCAAAGCAACTGAAGTGACTCTTCCCGTTATTTTATTCCCGTTCCAAGGACAGCCGGGCATGGAAATGTGGAAGCGTTCCCGGATGGAAAAGCTTGCTGAGGTGGCCACACAAATGTGCTGAGCAAGTGGTGCAATGTGGTGCCAAACTGATCCCAAAGCACACGTTACTCCCAGGCCTTTCGAAGCTTCACAGCTCGTACCCACTCAAAGCAGACAGAAAAACCACCCAAACACTTTAAAATTATTAATTTGAAGAGAAAAAAACCAAATCCAGCTTGGTTATCTCATAGCTGAGAGCTTAACAGAGAGGTTGTGGCTGCCCCATCCCTGGAGTTGTTCCAGGACAGCTTGGATGAGGCTTGGACAACCTGGTCTCTGGAAGGTGTCCCTGCCCATGGCAGGGGGTGGAACCAGAAGTGCTTTAAGTCCCTTTTAAATCCCTTCTGTTCCAAACCAGCCAATGAAACAGCCCCTCTTTATCTCACAGGAACTTTGAATTTTCATATAAAATCCAGATTTGCAGAGTAAGTGAGGATCAACCATCGTATCCTGATGCCAGGAATTCCACTGCGTACACTCGTGGGGCAAGGAGCTCCCTCAGCATCACCTGCCGGGCATAAATCTGCCCACCAGCACCAGAAGGTCCCACACCACACTGAATTTTTGGGAAAGGCTGTGTCCTTCCTAAATCATGAGCCTGCAATTCTATGCACCCAAACAAGGCCTTTTGTGCCACCTCCTGCTGCTGCCCCGAGCCACCACCTTGAGCCACGTTCCAGCTCCTTGCTCCAAACCATCCCTCCACCCTCATGGCCAAGGAATGACAGAAAACTGAGCTAGACTGGAAAAGTCCAAGACCAAACCGATAGAAAAACCTTTCTGAACCCTCATTTTTCACAATGGGCAGCTCAAGGAGCAGGAAGAACGGTGTGAATCAACAGCAGCATGTCAGTGAGAGCCAACATCATGGCTAGGAAACGCCAAATAATTACCAACCTGATTCTAAACTGCCTGGCAGGATGGAAAATAAAAGTGAAAACCATCAAACAAGGATGCTTTCAATGCTCCTGCTCGTTTTGCTGGCATCCCAGTCTGGATGAATCACCTGGGGACTTGTAAACACTGTGGGCGCCAAGACAGATCCAGCAAACCAGGCACGAGCAAAAAAGCAGCAGGAATGGTTCAAGGGATGGAAAAATCCACCTCCATTTGCAAGGAAAAGGCCAGGGATGATTTCCAGGTTCTTAGACCAGGTACCTGCGCTTTGGGGGCCGGGACTCCACGATCCTTTAACTAAGCTGTGATCCTGTGATTCTAAAAGCAGCAGGAAGGTGCTCTCCCCGTGCATTGTTACAGCACTGGAGCAGAGAACTCCAACAAAAACCAGCCATAAACCCCCATCACTTCCAGAAACCATTTCCCAAAAGAGCTCCTCCCTCCTCCCCATCCACCCTCGCTGCAGCTTCAGCCTTCACATGGCTTGAGCACACAGGGCTGAGCATCAACTGGACCAACAGAAGAAAATCCCACTTTTTGCCCCAAATTGGTCAAGTTTTTCCCATGAATATCCCCCCATATTCCTTGATTGAGTGTTTGCTCCATCAGAGCAAAGCTTGCCCTACACTGTTCTCCTCATCACCTTCTCCAAACACCTGAAACATCTCAAAAGAAGCTTCCCTCAAAAAATGTGCCCCAGGCAGGCAGTGTCATGGAAAGTTCCAGCAGAAAGAGCTGCAAATTTGGCTAATTTATATCAACAAGTGACTACAGGTCTTCTAATGGAAAGTGTTGGGCAACACATCCTGTGGGTGTATTGACAACTCTGCCCACCGGGATTTAAATGGTTTCACTGCCAGGTTTGGGGTGCTCAGTGACAAAACACTCCCAAGACATTGAAATCAGCACCTCCTGAATTATTAATTAGTTTTCCAGAAGCTTTCAGCAACACAAACTGATGTTGGAACAACACTAGAAATTATTTATTCAGATGAAACCCACGACTTTTATCAAATGGCACCTGAACAGGCAGGAATTCAACCTGCTGCGAGTGACTTCATTCACAAGGAGAGCAAAACCAGCCAAGTGACTCACTGGAAGAGCCATAAATAATTAAAATAAACCCCAGCTTCTGCACACATTTCCCCCAAAGCAGGCCAAGTCTTTCCTATTAATCTAACAGAGATGCTCTCTGTGAACACTGACTGTTGGAAAGGCTCAGAATGGACTTTCAAGATGAAAATGCCAAATGGAAATGAAAATTGACTGGAGCCTTGCCCAAATTCTCTGAGCCAGGAGTGGGAGAGGACAAGCCCAGAAGTATTTTTAAGTAGCTGAGAGGAGAAAGAGCGGGATCAGAGCAAAAGGAGGATTATTTTTCCTTGTTCCAGACCCGTGGTGCACATCACCCTGTGCAGCCAAAACATTTCTGCCTGTAAGCCCTGTGCCACCACTCCATGACCTTCCCTGCTGTTGATTTAACATCAATTAATACAACTTTACTGAATTCCAAGGTCGTTCTTTCAATTAAAGCTGCCCTTGGATTGCTGCATTTAAACCCAAGAGCTTTGGCAGCCACACACGTCTCTCCTGCTCGCCACCGCGGCTTTCTCCACAAATCCATTTGGGATGAAGTGCTCCCACTTGGCCAAAATTATGGTTTAAACTCCTGCCATTTGCCTTCAGACACCAGACTTCCAGCAGCCACGGAAAAAAGCTGAAAAACCCCTCTGCTTGCAAACACCTGCATGAATTTGCTGCCTGTGGTAACTCCATCAGGGATGTTACTCCATGTGGGACATTACTCCACCAGAAATTCTCTTCCCAATCCTGCTCTGGATCTGGAATTCAGACTGGCCAACTACCCCCCAGCAATAAAAGGCTTTATTTAGCATCACAATCCACAGCTACACCCTTCATGTAAGGCGACACTAAAGCAATTAATAAAACACTGCAACAGTGGCACAGCTTAAACCACACCAGGAACGTGACATTAGGAACGATTTTCCATTTCACTCCTTTCTTAATAGGGTAAGAAAAGCTCTCAGCAACACCATCTGAGTGTTCAAGTGGCCACACTCGGGCTCTGGTTTGTTTGGTGAAGCCTGGGGTGGCTCTGCTCCCGGGAATGCGTGACAGCTCCAGACATGCATCCGTGCGACCGAGTGCTGCAGCCCGCCAGGACTCGTGCCGTGGATTTGGGGTCTGTTTCTCACACAGACCCTAAGGAATTCAATCAGCCCCAAGGAATTCAATCAGCCCCACATTGTTGTGCCATTTTTTCCCCCCACTCCCATTTTTTTCCCAGCTCACCGGACCCCGGCGTGATCAGCGGCCCCTCCAGCTCGAAGGTGTCGTCTTCACATTGATCATCCAACTTCTTCTTTTTTTTCTTTGATGGATCTCTGGGTTTCCTCAAAAGGGAGAGTTCTTCTGGATGCCTGATGTCTGGGGGGAAAACAGAGCACTTTTATAATGGCAGGATGGGAAAAAAGAAAAAAAGAGGAAAAAAGGAGGAAAAGAAGAATATCCTTCCATTAGGAACAACATCCAGCAACACCCAATATCTCCCTTGGATGAATTTCCTCCTCTGCAAGGGTTAAAAATCAAGTTGAGAGCATTTTCCCTGCAAGCCTGTTGGAAACAAGCACTGTCCTTGGCTGGAAAGGTAACAAAACATTTGGATAAAATGTGGAATTTCCCAGGCACAGCCACTCGAATGTAAATGTAAGCACTGGCAGACCCTGTGACAGAGCCTAGTACCACTTCCAGACATTCAATATAAATATAAATAATAATAATAAAAATAATTAAAAGCCACATTAATAATACAAAATTAGAAATAACATATCATATAGTAATACACAATAATATATAAATAATGTAAAGAAACAGAAATAATAGAAATAGAAATAGAAACAGAAATAGAGATCAGCACACAAACCCCTACTCAGCCATGTAGGTCCTCTCACTTCCATAGGAGCAATCCAAGAGTTAAGCCATTTATTCACACATCACACTGGAAAGTTTAAAGCCTGTAATTTACCCACTTTTTAAAGAGACTTTGGCCGAAGTGTTTCCTTTTCACAGCAAATCTCTCCTGTTTTCCTGCCCAGGACCAACCCGAACAATGTGAAACCCATTTAAAACGAGGAGCATCCCATTGTGTTTGTGTTTTCAGCCATGGGAATACGGGGAGCAATGGAAAAGGGAATTTTCATTTCCCACCAAGGCAGTACTTGAGTCTGCTACAGTCAATTCCAAGTGGGAAAGAGTTTCCTGGGAAAGCAGAGCCCGCTGTCTGTTGTACCACTGAAACCACTGAGGGACTGGAGAGGGACCAGGAGTCCCTGGGCTCGGTCAGTATGTGGGAACTGACCTGGAAAAGGATTCACCTGGGCATGGAGCCATCCAGCTGCAGTGGTGAAAGGCTGCAAAAAGCTTGGAGAGCTCTGAAATACAGCTTGGATTGGGAAAAGATGGGATGAGAGGGTTGGGGGTGTTCACCCAGAGAAGGGAAGGCTCCAGGGAGAGCTCAGAGCCCCTTGCAGGGCCTAAAGGGGCTCCAAGAGAGCTGGAGAGAGACTGGGGACAAGGGATGGAGGGACAGGACACAGGGAATGGCTTCCCACTGCCAGAGGGCAGGGATGGATGGGATATTGGGAAGGAATTCCTGGCTGTGAGGGTGGGGAGGCCCTGGCACAGGGTGCCCAGAGCAGCTGTGGCTGCCCCTGGATCACTGGCAGTGTCCAAGGCCAGGTTGGA
>VZRS01002125.1:73211-87872 GCA_013398055.1 Ifrita kowaldi
CTCCAAGCCTTGTCCAATCTGGCCTTGAACACTTCCAGGCTAAAAATACATAGATTTATACATCTATATGGATTTTAAATGTGTAAAAAGGTACAAAATGTATAGATTTTTTATCTTTATATTTTATATATAAACTTTTTGAATTTACAATTTTAGTTCTATATTTATAGACATTTATTCCTATATTATTTATCTATTTTATTCCTTTATATATAAATCAGCTTTATCTACTTTCAACTTTAATTTAACCCTGATTTCTTATTTCTCCACACACATCATCCCACTAAACCCCATCCCTGCCCCCACCACCCACCCACCCTTGCAGTTTCCCTGCCCAACTTTTTGACCATTTCTAGCAATAAACACCTCGAGCCCCAATCCAGCCAGCTCCACGCATTCCCATTTATCCCAGCCAGCTTACCTCACGGAGCAGGAATCTGCTGGGACAACCGGGGTCACGCGCAGGGGACAAGAGGCAGCACGGCCTAAATCGAGGAGTTCCCCTGGTATTTTGGAGCAAGGTTGAGGCTCCGAGGTTTATTTATGGTGCATTAGCAACTGCTGGAGCCTCTCAGCTGGAAGCACTCAGGGAGGCCGGGAGAAGGGCTCCGGGCCAGGCTGGGATTCTGGAAGCGATCGCCTGGAATCAGCCCAGGGCTTGACCATCTGATAGCAAAGAGACTTTTTATAGTCCCTCAGTTGTTCCTGATGCTCCTGGCAGGATAGAAAGGATCCAGGGCAAGTTTTCAGCAGCTGCTTCCAAAGAGCACATGGCTGCAGGGCATGGAGCAGGCAGCACATCCTTGGGATGCCCGAGCATCCCGGCACGGATCCTATGGAGAAGCGGCGAATTCCTCCCGACCGCATTCCGATGGATGCACCACAGACTCCAGGACTTTACAAAGGCAGCTTCACAAAGGGAATGGCTTCAAACTGAAGGTTTAGATGGGATTTTGGGAAGGAATTCCTGGCTGTGAGGGTGGGGAGGCGCTGGCACAGGGTGCCCAGAGATGCTGTGGCTGCCCCTGGATCCCTGGAAGTGTTCAAGGCCAGGTTGGATGGGGCTTGGAGCAGCCTGGGATAGTGGAAGGTGTCCCTGCCCATGGCAGGGGGTGGAACTGGATCATCTTTAAGGTCCTTCCAACCCAAACCATTCCATGATTCTATGGAAAGGAGTTAGAATGGCCTGAGCCTGGAAGGAAGAGTTTTGGAGCTGAAAATATGATCAGAAAGGCGGCTTTGAATCTCCAAGAGGAATTTTTCCAGCTCTTGGATGAAGCCATTTTACTGCCTGCAGCATCTTCTCTCCCATTTGCCTGCAAGACCCTGCCTGTGCCTGCTGCCTCTGGCTGAAGGGAAGTCCTTGGCTTTTTTTTTTCCTGTGTAATCCCTCATTTCTCATCCAGCCCCTGCTCAGCTCACCCAGTCCAGCTGTGCCCATTTATCTCCCACCCCGAGACAAACTCTAGAGCTGGGATTAAACCCTGTTTCTTCACAAAGCACCATCTGCACCCTGCAAACTGACTTAAAAAAAAAAGTATGTTCCTTACAGGGTGTAAAAACCCCAAGTTATGCTCTTCTGCACTAAATTCACCAAGTGAATCTTGAAGCTGTTGCACCTTTATCCACCAAGGTGTGTTGTGATGGGGATCCCAGAATGGTTTGGGTTGGAAGGGACCTTAAAAGCCACCCAGTTCCACCCCCTGCCATGGGCAGGGACACCTTGCACTGTCCCAGGTTGCTCCAAGCTCCATCCAGCCTGGCCTTGGACACTTCCAGGGATCCAGGGGCTCCCAGTCCCACAAGAAATCAGATCTTTGGTTTTCTTAAAGAACATGACATCATTGAGTGGAAGGACTGAGTATGGAGCAACTTCCCCAAAAGCTGAAATTATGGGAAATCACACAACTTTCAGCATTCAGTTCTCATAGATATGGAAAATAATGAGATACAAAGAAAATTTTGATGCAGAAGGAAAATGAATGTTCCAAAGAAGCTTTCAGCATCCCATTTCCCACCCCGTTTCTGGCTCCCCTAAAGGCTAGAGGGCTAGTTCACCTCCTTAGTTTTTGAACCATAAAAACTCCATAAATTTACTGGTAGAACAGAGCATTGAGAGGAAATCCTCTCTTTAATGCTGATCCAGCCGCCCTCCTCCAGGAAACATGTTCCAAAGTGGGATATCTCTGGGAAGTGGGATTCTCTGCACTCCATCACTGCTCCCTCCAACCAGTGACTCATAAAAATTACAGCCTTTGTGCATTACTCTGACGAATCTTAGAAAAATGAGACCTCAAACCCCATTTTTCTTCCGTTTCAGACGTAAAACCAAAAATAAAGTGGGGTTTTTTTCTTGGAATGAGTGAATTCTGTGGATGGTTTTTCACAGTGTAAGTTTACAGAATGAAGTATCCGACTTATCTGCAACATAAATTCTCTCGAGATAAAGTTTTGCAGAACAGACCAGAGGGGAAAAAAAAAAACCAAAAAAGAAACTAAAAAAGGACTTACATAACTTCAGAAGTGCCTGGAGATAAGGCTGTGCTTGTGCTGGACTCTGGGCAGTATCTGATGGAGCAGGTCCCCACCCCCAGGCACAGTTTACTGGGTTTGTACATTCAGAACATTTTATTATGGGTTCTTCAGATGCCCAGGAACTTAAATATTTATCTGGGCAAAAGCCAAGCTCTCCACTCACTGCCTGGGGCCCTGCAGCTCTCTCAGGACATCCCACAAAACCTCTGGAGATGCCCAAGGAGTGCTATGAGTGTGGAATCAGCTGGGGCTGACCCTGGCAGAGGTTTTGCTGGAGCTTTCCCAAATTCTGGGTGGAAAACCCAAGTGCCTGTTGACTTATGGATTTGCCAAGGGAGCAGTGATGTGCAAAACCACCCAAAAACGGGGTCAGTGGGGTTTGCAGCAGCGTGAATGTTGGTGTCAGTGGTTCCCAGAGCTGAAACTGGGCACCACCAGCCAGGAGAGACCCAGGAGGAGAAGGAAAAGGAGGAGGAGGATGCAGCCAGTGGTGGTGGAGCCAAGCATTACTGCAAGGCCAATAAAAAGGGCCATTGGAGAGGCAGAGTCAACAAACACTCGAATGTTTGGATGTTTTTTTCCATAAGTGGGACGAAATCCCCAGGCTCCCGTTATCCGGATGCCTCTTGGAGCACAGACAGCACTACAAGCCTTGCCCCTGAAGTGGCTGAACTGCAGCTCGAGTCCAATTAAACTCCATTAATTTAATCCCACAAACGAGAGAAAAACAATCCACTTACACCCTCCCTCCCTCCGCATCGGCCCATAAGGAGCAATCCAACTCACTCCAAGGAAGGCGGCAGCACTGGCTTGGCCAGCGTGTCCTAATGTCTTCAGGATGGAAATCTATTTAAAGGGTCTCTGTCAACAGCAGAGTAAGGAAGAAAAAATTCTCTGACTCACACAGTGACATAAAACCTGATGCTCCTCCACACGCAGAACACGACTGGGGTGGGGACAGGGAGAGTGGAGAGGAGTGTTTTTTTTTCCCCCCATCTCAGACGCTTTGTAATTAAATCTGGTTATTTCCCTGACCCCAGTTCCTGGGGTTGGTCTGGATCCTGCACGACAGCTGAGCACGGGCAGGCAATAAAAGGGGAAAACGCCGCAGTTGGCAGCGGAACACTTGGGCCCCGCAGTTGAAAAAGCTGAGGACGTTGCAATTTGGCCGGCTCTCGAAATGGGAAGATTTCCTTCCACACCCATTCCCTGGACATATTTAGAAATAGCTGTGCCACTGCCAAACCTCTCTGCTCGTGGCAGGGAAAGGCAGCAAACCCGTCCTCGGTGTTTCGCCGCCTCTGTCTCCCCGTGAACGTCATCCCCGAGCATCCTCCTGATGCTCCTGAGCATCCACAGCCTGGATCCCGAGATCCCAGAGTCATTTAGGTTGGAAGAGACATCCAGGATCATCAAGTCCAAGCTGTGCCCGATCCCCACCTCGTCACCCAGCCCAGAGCACTGAGTGCCACATCCAGTCCTTCCCTGGACATCTCCAGGGATGGACACTCCACCACCTCCCTGGGCAGCTCCTTCCAATGCTTAACAACCCTTTCCATGAAGAAATTCCTCCTGAATGCTGGTGTTGCTCCCCATATTTCCCCCCTGAGATGTGCATCTACCGGGATTCCATGATTTCAGCTCCATGATTTTAGGAGAAACACTCCTTTCTTTACCAGCAGGATGTGAAGGAAGAAAAGAAGGTTTAGGAGGTTTGCAGTGGCCAGGGACATGGTCACTGCCCTGTGCAGGGCCAGGAGTTGGACTTGATGATCCTGGTGGGTCCCTTCCAACCAGGATATTCTATGATTCCACAAACTCCAGACAGCTTTGCCCCCTGGAAAGCAACTGGGCCAGGGGTGCAGCTCCACGTGCCTGTCACAGAGCCCTGGGAACACTGCACCAAAGGGTTTCAGTTTTGCAAAAAAAAAAAAAACCAAAAAACAACAAACAGTGGCTTTTTATAGAAGTCTTTTTGGCAACGGAGGGCGTGGAAATATTGCAAATACTTCAGGAGTCAGAGGACGTTCTGTCCTGGAGCGGGGAACGTTTGGAAAGGGAAAAAAAAGGTAAGGTCACATTCGGCGTTGGGACGGTGTCTCCTTCCCTGGGCTGGGCTGGGCTGGCATCCCGCCACTCCCAAATGCCACTGTCACCAAATGCCACTGCCACCTCGGCTCAGGTTGCATTTGGTGGCCAGAGGCTGAGGCAGGGAAGGCTGGCTGTCACCTTCCCATCACTCACTGAGTCTCGGGAACCTCCTTATTTTGGGGACGATGGGAAGCAGCCCATCACTCCCACAGGACTCTCCGCATCCCACTGCTCCCTGCCTGGCTCCACAAGCTCCTGAGGATGAGACCATCCTTACCCTGTGCAAGAAGGGGAGCTGGGGACAGAGTGAGATGTGATGTGGGCATGGAAACTGCCCCAGCTGGGCACAGGATGCTCCCCAGACTCAGTTTTCCAAAACAGGTGACTAATTCCCAGGGATTACGAGGCAGGAGCTGGGTGTGAGGCTCCACCAGACTCTGGGGAAATAAAAGAGCCTGAAGGGAATTCTCTGTCTTACACAGCCTCAGGGTGGGTAGGGAGGGATTGGTCATGAATTTTGGAGTGTTTCCTCCCAGAGCTGCCTCCTCCCAGCTCTGGCACTGAGTTGTCCTCTCTGTGCTTCCATGACCATCAACCAGAATTTTCCCTGCTCCTCTTCTCAGGCTGGAGGGCAGCAGAGCTCCCAAATCTTCTCAGCCAGGAGAAGAGGAGAAGGATGGGAGCTTTCCTGCTGTCACAGCATCTCCCCTCACCCTGCAGCTCCAACATAAGTCGTGTCCCCAGGAGAAGGAGCATTGCCGGGGCAGGAAACGCCGAGGCCTGGGAAAAAACTCTCACACTTGCATCTTGCTGTTTGCTTTTCCTGTCCCACGTGCCCAGAGAGCAGCAGCAGAGCCTGCCTGCAGTCCCTTGGAGATCCTGGGATATGTGGAAAAAAATACAGGCAGAATGCTGGAAGGAAGCATGAGCAGCTGCAAGGCATCCACTGGGCTGGAATCAAGTGAAGCCATCCCAGAATCATGGAATGGTTTGGGTTGGAAGGGACCTTAAAGATCATCCAGTTCCACCCCCTGCCATGGGCAGGGACACCTTCCACTATCCCAGGTTGCTCCAAGCCCCATCTTGAAGCTCCAAGAACCCATCCAGCCTGGCCTTGGACACTTCCAGGGATCCAGGGGCAACCACAGCTTCTCTGGCACCCTGTGTCCCACTGCCCTCACAGGCAAGAATTCCTTCCTATTGATGTAGGAGAAGAGGATTTCTCCATTTGTTGTTATGTCGGATGATGGGTTAGCATCTCCTACCTTCCCAAATCCTGCTTTCCCATGAGGATATTCCCACTCACACCAGTAAAGTGCTGCGTGCAGCCCAATTAAACTGCAGTTTTCTGGGTGGAATTATCTTCCAGTGGGGTGATGAGAGCAGGGGGGCACACGGGAGCATCCCACCCCACTCCCCGTGTCCCGCTGCCGGCCAGGCGGGAAGCACAAATCCCTGTCGCTCCGAAACGAAATAAAAGTGAAGTTTTACTTTCTCTTTCTCTGGTCTTTAAGTGCAGATCAAAGCTGGCCCTTCAGGCTGGAGGCGCCTGCCAGCAGCTGCTCCCGGGCAGGATTCCAGGGCAGCCTTTGGCTGAGGGCTGCCCATCCCCTGCACTGCCCGCTCCTCTCCTCCTGCCTGCCAGGATCAATCCGTGCCTTTAACCCTCCTGAGCGGCTGCTGTGGGAATCGAGGGGCTGCAATCCAGCCCCTGGGAATGAGATTGGGGTTTTTTCCGCCTTCACACGACCTCCAGGAAAGTGAGGGATGTGTGAGTGGCTCCAGCATCTTCCCACAGCCACCTCCTGGGAGCCCCGGGGAGCTGCCCTTTGGAATAACTTCCCTCTGCACAAGAGCAGAGACTTCTCTTGAAAAATCAGCCACGTTCTGCAAGGATGACACCTCTGGGTAACAATTTAAAGGGAACAGAAGCAAAGGGCAGCCCTAAATAATCCATCCACGGGGGTTCCTGCTGGTGTAGTGAGGATTTTATAAATGCAACCAGCCAGAGTCCTGAGAACTTCAGGAATTACTTCAATCACTCATTAATGATGCTTTGTGCTGGAGTTACTGAGGTGTGTAATTAAGTGATCCAGGGTCAAAGACAGCAAACAGGTACAGCTGAAATACGAGCAACTCCCAGGCACAGTTCTGTCCTAACTTCCCTGGAGCCCAGAAATCATGGGATTTGCAGAGATGAGGACTATGCTGGGATCACTTTTCCCTTCCACCTCGAAATATCAGCTCAGTTTTCCTTGGAGGGACAATTAGCTTGATTAAGATGGGATATGAGAGCTCTCTGCAGCCAAGCTGTGCAGGGATGCCGAGGAGGGCAGGGAAAGGTAGTGGAGAAAAATGGGGCAGGATAAACACAGCTGGGGAGGGAAAAAGGAGAATGGCAGAATCACAAAATCACAGAAAATTTGGGTTGGAAGGGACCTTAAAGACCATTCAGTTCCACCTCATGTCGTGGGCAGGGACACCTTCCACTATCCCAGGGTGCTCCAAGCCCTGTCCAGCCTTGGCCTTGGACACTTCCAGGGATCCAGGGGCAGCCACAGCTTCTCTGGGCCACCCTCACAGCCAAGAATTTTTCTCCTAACATTATGTATATATAATACAATGTATATTATTTTATAGACTTCTATATGATAGATCTTAAATATATAAAAGTTAACATATATTAGATGTGACATTTTAGCTATCTATAGCACTATTTGAACACCTACATATCTGCACAGGTGTCCCAACACCTCTGTGGTCCTGGGAAGAGTATCCCAGCCCCTCCAACTCCAGCATTTTTGTCTCCCCACATCCCAATCCCTCTTCCCTCAAGCTGATGCCAAGCCCATGTATCATCTTCCCAGTAGCTCTGCTGAACATCTGGCTCCCAGTAAACACAACTGGGAGGGCTGAACAACTTAATCACTGCAGTTTCTGTCTGTCCTCAAACAGCTCAGGCTGCTGAGAGTCACTCAAAGGAAAGTGAAATTTCCAGTAAAAGCCCTGCTTTCCCCAAAATCAGGAACATTAATTTCAGCACTTCAGATGCCACAGAAGGGAAGTCAGAACTGCCCTTGATGGATCTGTCCCTGCTGCCTGCTCAGAGAGCTCCCACCTCTGCTATCCCAGAGGCTTTTTCCCCCTCCCAAACCTTTAAATATCAGGATTATTCTGCTGGTTTGTTCATAAATACAGTGAAAGCTCTGGAGTTGGAGGAAAAAGCTGCTGCAGGCCCATGTAAGGTTCTGACAGCATCAGTGACAGCTCTCCTGTCTCGTGATGAACCCTATCAGAATTTCCTGACATGAGTCACTGCTGGAGAGATTCATCAGCCTCCAAGCTGGGACCTCCCTGTCTAGCACAACATCCCAAATGCCAATGGGACACAGAGGGGCAGGGGTGGGGGAAGCAAAATCCACTCAGAAATAACGCTGGCTAAGCCTCTTCTATTTTAAGGAGAAATTGCCCAATATTTACGTTTTAAAAAAACCCCAACACAACAGGAAAGGAGCAGCAAAGATCCTAAATCAGCTATAAATACCAAGCAAACCACGGATGCGCCGGACACAGCACGTAGGGACGAGCTCTTCCTGCCTCCCCAAACAACTGGGTCAGCCAAGAGTAACCTCAGCTGCCTTCTGAGAGCAGGAATAGATTTACTACAGCTGAGGATGGGTTGCAGGCTCTTTTTGGAGGGGAGAATTCCAATATAAAGCACTTACTGGAGTTCCTCGGGGTGGAAATGTCATCTCCTCATTGGGGTTTTTTTTTTTGGTGGGCAGGAAGAAACACCAGGTTTTAGGATGAGGAATTTGTGAAGATGGGTAAAAAATTAGGCCTGGTAGGGAAAGATCCCTCCTTTGTCCTGGGCTTCTCCTCTACGAGGAAATGAGGGTGAAGAGGAGACAGCAAGGCTCGGTTCCTTCCCTCCACCAGACAGTTTTACAGTGAAGCATCACCACTTAATCTCTAATATGATTTTCCACTAGAAGAGAACCCACAGGACTGGCAGATTTCCCATTTCAGGGTTTGCTTTTCCTCCAGTACATAAATTTGCAGGGAAAAAAAAATATCACAACCCAACAGCAGCAGCTTGAACATCAAGCAGGGCTGGTACCACCCTGCCTGTGAGAAACCCAAGGACAGCCCTGCTATGGAACAGAATTTAGCACAAAAACTGCATTTTTTATCACTTCTTGGCTCAATTGGTCCTGTTAGCGAAGTATTTGCACACAAAAGAGCAGACCTGGAAGGGAGAAAGAAAGGACATCTGGGCTGCTTGATGTCCAAGTGACTCTTGGGTGTTCAAAGCCAGAGAACACCAAGGATTTATCAAATTTACAGGACAAGCACGTGCAGCAGAGGGGAGGCAGGAGCCAAACCGACTGGGAAGCTCCCCAGGGGTGTTTTTCAGCACTTACTGAAGGTTTTGCAGATGTCAGAAACAGCCTTGAAGACCCTGTCGGAGAAGTTGACTTTCACCTTGACGTACTTCATGTTGGGCAGCTGCAGGCGCAGCAGCTTGTGCTGAGGGGTGAACTGGAGCTTGGCATCCGCCTGTATCCCATATTTATCCAATGTCCAGTGAGTTTTAAGGAGCCAAGTTTTCTTCTTTTCCCACCACAGCGCGTGATCCGACCAGTCCTTCTTGACATCTACAACAAAGAACCCATTTTTCCCCCAGTTAAAAGCGGGACCAGAATGAGCCTTCAGAGGACAAAAGAAGTTTTAAAATGGGCTTAACTGAGAAGGAGCTATCGATCCAAAAAAGCCCTTCTTGGAGACAAGGAACTGCTTGTATTCCATTCGGTTTTGATGGGATAGAAAAGCAGGGAAGAACCCAAGGGGAATAAGGGTGACACACAACGTGTCCGTGGATCACCAGCCCAGCAGTGATCCTGCCTGGAACACGAAGCCAAGGGGTCACGAGTGACCCAACACCTCCCCCAGCAGGGATTTGGCACAGTTTTTGGGGTTAACTATCAGTTTCTGGGTTTTTCCCATCCCCACCATCCAGGATACCTGTGCTATCCAAAGGTGAGCCCAGCCACCTCGGCACATGTGGAAAACAGAACCAGGAGGAGGTTTGCAAGGAGAATTCAGCAGGACTTCCAGTTTCTCCAAAGAAAACCTGAAAACTCCCAACTGAAACTAAAAGTTACCTCCCAAAGGAACAACAAAACCCAACAGCCACTTCTCCTTCCAGCAGGGGTTAAACACGGGGTTCTTGGTGGTCACCTCCAAGTTGGGAAGCATTTGGGGAACCAAAGCATGGTGATAACTCCAAAAGACAAACCCAGTGCAATATTTTCCCTAACACCTGGAATATTTTTCACTATCACATGGCCCTGCCATTCCTGCAGAGCAACTTCCACACAAACATCCAGTGACGGTGCCACGTCCTTCCACCACAAGGGAAAAGAGGAGAATGGAATGATACGTAATAGAATATTTTATTTAGTAATGTAATAATTCCGTTTTCAGCTCCAGATCTCCCTGTGATCCTGGATTTCCATCACGGAACACCAACTGACATTAATCCCAACAGCTCCTGTCTCCATCCTTCAGCACTGCAGAGCACCAGCCAGAAAGCCAGGAGCAATTCCAGGGAATTGGAGCATTTCCAGGATTAGGTGAAGTCCCAGCAGACACAAAGCCAAAGGGACTGAAGGTACCAAGAACACAGCCCAGCACTGACATCATGCTGGGATTCTTGATGTCCTGTACAGGAGCTGGACTGGATGATCCTCGTGGCTCCCTCCCAGCTCAGGATATTCCATGATCCTGTGATAAGTAAAGATTATCCCCACGAGCCACATCTGAATTAAACTGAGATGAGAACAACGTGACAAATGAACTTTTGTCTGTCCCTATCTCAAAACAGGATCTCGAGCTCGGGGTTACTGAGAAAACCCAGCAGGAGCTGGATTTTTCCTTTGAACTCCTGGTTTAATGGCACAATCAGGACTGCAGAAAGTGGAAACGTTCAGCTGGACTTTTCAACAGCTTTGTACAATCAAATTAAACAAAACCAAATATAGAAAAGCATGCAAACTTGCACAAGCCTTGTCTACCCGGAAAAAAATCCAAGAAATCATTACAATGGACTCTGGTAATGAAGTCCAACTTTTGCCCTACTGAAAGCTGAACGAATTGGCACCAAAAATCAGGGGGAGGAAAAAACCAAAGGCATTTGCAACCGGTAACGTTTATGCCTAACAGAAGGGGATTTGGGTTTACACTGCAGATTAACCATTCAGGCCACAGCACAAAAACAACTCCTCGGGCCTGAGAGTAATTAACACTTTCAGTTAACAGTGAGATGTTGGTTCTAGCAGGAAGAGGAAGGTCTGTGCCTGTCCCACGGGGTAGTTATACATAAAAGAGGCTGGCAAATGTTTAGCAGCTGCTTTACGGGGTTGAGTTTTACACAATGACAAGAGCCCTGGGTGCTTTGCAAGGATCCAGGATTGCCTGGAGCAATCCCTGCAGGCCAGGGAATGCCAGCAGCCTGGGTAAAGCTGATCAAAGGTTTATAAACCTTCACCAGAGTCTTGATTCACGAGTTACTGATTTGTTGGGGTTGCAGCTTCACAACAAGGCTTAATATTCCAGCTCAGGCTCCTCCCATCTACTACCATCAGTCACTGGCCACTTCATGTTTATCAACCTATCATATTCATCAACTTTCTCGTATTGATCAACTATTATCAATTTATCAGCTGGCCATTCATTTATCAGAGCTCAGGTAAGTCTCCAAGTACTGCAAATACATCTTAGAGAGATCCCAGACCTGGAATTTAAAAGTTTACCACAGGTTGCAAATCTCAGTGGTGTTTGTAGATCGAGCAGCTCCTCTGAGCTGCTGGATGTGACGTGATCCCAAGTTGATCAGAGGGATGGAGCACCTCTGCTATGAGGAAAAGTTGGGAGAATTGGGGGTGTTCAGCCTGGAGAAAAGCAGCTTTGAGCTGACCTAACTGTGACCTTCCAGTACCTGAGGAAGCTACAAGAAAGATGGAGAGAGACTATTGATAAAGGATGGAGTGAGAGGACAGAAGGCAGGGTTAGATGGGATTTTGGGAAGGAATTCTTCCCTGTGAGGGTGCTGAGGCCCTGCCACAGGGTGCCCAGAGAAGCTGTGGCTGCCCCTGGATCCCTGGAAGTGTCCAAGGCCAGGTTGGATGGGCAGCCTGGGATAGTGGAAGGTGTCCCTGCCCATGGCAGGGGGTGGGACTGGATGGGCTTTAAGGTCCCTTCCAACCCAAACCCTTCCAGGATTCTCCTGAATGAGCTGCACACATGTAAGGGTCACACAAAATCACTGCTGCCCTTCCAGGCAAGGAATGCCCCAGGGATGAGGAGGCTGGAGCTGTCAGCATCAGCTGGAGCGTGGGCTGGGCTCAGGGAGCTCCAGGAGCCCAACCCCAGCAGCAACACCCTCGGGAAAGGGAAGCACAGCGCTTCCTTCCCGGCCTCAAAAATAAACCCTGCTCCCTGCTCCCCCACCTTCCCCTGCAGCCTGAACCCAAACCTCTGGAGCCTAGGAGAGCTGGCAAAGCCAGCTGGGATTTTTTTTTCCAGGAAGAACCTGTTGCATTTGCTTCCCAGAACTGTGCCAAGAGGCAGCGACGTGCACGAGGGACGTTCAGGACGTTTTGTACAGCAGAACCCACGGAGCTGTTCCCCTTGGAAAGCCATCCAGACAGTCCTGGGAATGCAAGAGGCATCTTAAATCACACAAATGGCTGCAGGGACCTCTGTGAGGGCAGAACAGTGAGAGAAGGAGTAAAGGGCTGCTCTTTAAAGTGTTTTAAACCTGAACCATCCTCAGCTTTCAATCCACGCCGGCGCCTGGCCGCAGTCACATCTCGCCAGCTTGTCCAGCATGAATTACAATTGCAGATTTTAATTCCCACAGCCACCACTGAATTCCCACCTAGAATCCAAGCAGCAGCAATGAGTCTGAATCGAGATGCACACGGGCTGTGTTTTAATTCTGCGCTCGCTGTCGCACAGAGACCCACGAACACCATCAGCATTCAAGCAGCCAGGCTGAATCTGGGTGAAGGGCAAAGAAAACTGTGGCAGCCCTACCTGATAGCCCATTTATTTATCCCATTTATCCCGGGACTTGGCTGCTCCCAAACGCTCTCCCTCTGCCAATCCATGGGTTTTTCAAGTCCCTTTCCTGCTGCAGCAGCTACTGAAGCTCCTTCCTGCAGAAGCACTGCCGTCACTTGGCAGCTTCTCCGGGCCAGCTCAGGACTTACAAGCAGTAGGATACGAGTCTCCAGCGCTGTGT
This sequence comes from Ifrita kowaldi, assembly GCA_013398055.1. Classification (NCBI taxonomy): domain Eukaryota; kingdom Metazoa; phylum Chordata; class Aves; order Passeriformes; family Cinclosomatidae; genus Ifrita; species Ifrita kowaldi. The sequence continues at coordinate 86,146 of VZRS01002125.1, forward strand.
AAACACCGTATTTTCCTTGTTATTTTGGGATATCCCCTCTTGCAGATGGGCTCTCCTTCCGTGCACTGCTCAGGGCAACAGAGCCCTGATACAACTGAATAAATCTCTTTTTTTTCCCCCCTTCCCAGTGCATGGTTAAATCCCACTGGATGGATATTTGGAAGGCAGGGGTGGCTCCCACCTCGGGAGTGGCACCAGATTCCCTTTCACATCCACATCCAGGACTAAATGCATAGGGCAGCCAAGACCCTACAAATGCCTCCATCACCTTAACACTGGGGGTTAATAATAATTAAAAAGCTCCTGCATAAGCTTGAGTAGCTACAGAGGGAATTCTGCAAGCCTGCCAGGGTTGGATCACAGATTTTTGGTGGATTTTTTGGAAACAGAGCATTTGCAGCTGACGCCGTTTTCCCTGGAATTCTCTCCACCTTCAGAGAGGCAGTGGAAGCAGCTGGAGCAGAGGTTGCAGCTCATTCCTTAATTATAAATGATGGCTTTTAGAGCAAGGGATTCGAGTGTTCAGCATTCCCACAGGAACAATCCCAGAGGAGCATCCTCCTCTGGAGCAAAACACGCCAGAGCCAAAGCCCATCCATCCCTCTGGGGGGTTTTGCATAGGAGCAGAATTAGCTCCTCAGTTTCCCTGGCTCTTTCCCAGGGGTGGGTTTAATCAGGATTATCCCTGCTCTGGTCTAGGCACACTTGGGAAGCTGAGGGGGCAAAATGCCTTTCCATTATCTCAANTATATAAATTATCTATCTGAGATAGATAGATAACAGTGCAGGGACCGAAACCAACTCACAAGCGAAGCATTCCTTCTTCCAAAAAGTCATTTTTGTACTTGATAATCTACCTGGAAAACATGAAACCAACCCCAAATTTTCCACTTTTTCACTGAGTTTGGTGCAAATGGGCTGAAACTCCTTGAGGGTTTTTATAAGAAAATTAAAATAAAAGTGGTCACTTCCTTTTTTTTGGTGATCTTTGAATTTTAAAATTAGTCTGCACTTCACACTGAATTGAAAAAATACAGATGTGGACAAAGCACGGAGTGCAGGCAGCTGATTAAAGTACCTTGAAACACAAATCCCTGCTGATAACACCTTAATCCAGCCCTCAGAGCTCCAAGGGGCTCTCCAAACCCTGGGCTGGGTGTTGGCTGCATCCACGCCCCTCCTGGGAAGCTGGAGGGGGAGGAAAAGTCCTTCAAAGGAGAAGAGACTCCCAGCAATGAACAGCTGGGAATGCCCTGGGTGAGCTCAGCGATTGGGGATACCCTCTCCTGCTCCCTCAGGATGCAGTGCACGGCTACCCAGCATGGAAAACAAGGCAAAAGTGTTAAAAAACTTGGGGAGGAGAGAAATTTAAGACTAAAAGTGAAAAAAAAAAAGAGAAAAAACCCCAACAACCAACCACCAAAAAATCATTGTACGGAACCTCGTGAGGTTGCTCCGGTTGGTTTTCCTTTTCCATGTGTACATGAAGGGGGAAGGCACAGCTTCAGAGCACTAACAAAATCAGGGAATTGGGCAAATATTCCCAAAATATTCAGAAAGACTTTTAAAAAATGGCAAATTTGGTGCATGGAGCAGGAGAGCAGTGCTGGAAAAGGGGAAGGGTAAAGAAGAGGGAAGGGGGAAAATGGTGAGGGAAAAAGAAAGGAAAGGAAAGGAAAGGAAAGGAAAGGAAAGGAAAGGAAAGGAAAGGAAAGGAAAGGAAAGGA
>VZRS01002125.1:88081-99673 GCA_013398055.1 Ifrita kowaldi
GGGAAGGGAAGGGAAGGAAAGGAAAGGAAAGGAAAGGAAAGGAAAGGAAAGGAAAGGAAAGGAAAGGAAAGGAAAGGAAAGGAAAGGAAAGGGTAACACTCATATATCTGTGCAGCTGAACCCATTGCTGCCTCCAGGGGAGGCTCCCTCCAACCTCCTCACTGCTCCCACTGACCTCTGGAAACCCAGATTCCTTCAAGCATGCCAAAGCCACTCCTTCCAGGATAATTATGAAGCAAAAAAAAGAAAAAGAAAAAAAAAAAAGAAAAAAAAATTTAAAAACAGAGCTATTTTGATTTATCACGAGTCCAGCAGAAATGCTGATGTGTTTGCTGGGTGACACAGTTGCTATCTTGGGACAAAATCTGTCATTTAGGGGAAATATGAGTCTTCTGGAGCGCACTGGAGTAGAGTCCCCTCCATCCCCCAATGGGGATTTAATTGCAGAGCAAAGTTCAAAATGGAACAAAAATCCCTCCAGCCTCTGGTCACAACACCTCAAAAATTCTACTCTGAAACAGGGAGAGAAACAGCCCAAAAAATTATCATCCCTGATGGAATAAAGCTGCAGCCAGGGCAAGCTGAGGCTCCCGGAGCTAACGGGACTTGAGAGGGGTTTTAATCACATCTCCCCCAGATATTTGACACATGCACTGGGAAATAAGCTGTACAGCAGCCACCACCTGTGGAAGGGTTTTTATCCATGGAAAAACATGGAATGGTACTGGAAATTCTCCTGGATCTGCCACCATGGGCAACTCTCACCGTTGTTTTCATGGAATCATGGAATGGTTTGGGTTGGAATGGACTGAAAAGCTCATCCAGTCCCACCCCATGGCAGGGACACCTTCCACTGTCCGAGGCTGCTCCAAGCCCCATCCAACCTGGCCTTGGACACTTCCAGGGATCCAGGGGCAGCCACAGCTGCTCTGGGCACCCTGTGCCAGGGCCTGCCCACCCTCACAGACAGGAATTCCTTCCCAATATCCCATCCATCCCTGCCCTCTGGCAGTGGGAAGCCATTCCCTGTGTCCTGTCCCTCCATCCCTTGTCCCCAGTCCCTCTCCAGCTCTCCTGGAGCCCCTTTAGGCCCTGCAAGGGGCTCTGAGGTCTCCCTGGAGCCTTCTCTTCTCCAGGTGAACATTCCCAGCTCTCCCAGCCTGGCTCCATAGGAAACGGTGCTCCAGCCCTTGGAGCAGCTCTGTGGCCTCCTCTGGACTTGCTCCAGCAGCTCCATGTCCTTGCTATGAGGATCCCAGAGCTGGATGCAGGATTCCAGCGAAGTCCAAAGCACAAGGAACAAGCCACCTGCAGCCTCATCCTGCCTTGTGTTTACAACTGGAACGAGCTGGGACTAAAAATCTCCTCTCTTTTAGTTTAAAACCATTCCCCCTTGTCCTATCACTATCTGCCCCTGCAAAAATTTCATCCTACTTTATTTTCAGGAAAACAAAATGTTCAGGAGAAGATCCACACCCATCCACGGAGGTGCCCAAAACAGGGTGGACCTGTGCTGCAATTTCAGTCTGACAAGAATATCTCTCGCATGAAAAACAGTTTGACTTAATAAAAATAAAAACCAACCACCAAACAAACAGAGACAAAAGGAGCCTTGTTCCCAACTCTGTGATTCCATGAGCACGACCCAGTTCAGGAGACCTCCCTCTTATCCCAGTGTGCCAGGGCACACGCTCATGGCAAAGCCCTGACGTCAAAGCCCCCGTGTAGTGGCACAGAGTGATTCAAGAGCAAGGAAAAAAGGAGGAGGGAGGGGAAGAAAGAGCCCAGTGGAGGAGACTTGAGCACATTGGGATGCAATGCTGCATGTGGATGCTCCATGTGTCTGTCCTTGTCAGGGAAATTACGGAGTGTCTGCTGCTAATGAGGGAACGCGCTAAGGCGCTGCTGGAAAAAGAACTGGGATTCTTTTAGTGCCTTTTATTGGGATTCTAAGTCAGCTTTGCAATGGAAAGTCCATGTCTTGATGAGGTAGGGGTGGTAACTGGAGTCCTGAAGAGCTGATAAATCAACCTCAAATATCCCAAAACGCTGCTCCTGGCAGTGCAGGGCTCAAGATGCTCAGCCCACGGGCTACAGGGAGAAGAGCAAATCCCAACAAGCCTGAAAGCCACTGTTTTTCTAAAGTAAACTCGAGGAAGGAAGCTCTTTCCAGTGTTAATAGGATTGCTCAATTAGCTTACTTGAAAGTTTATTAACTTGGATTGCATCTTGTTCCACCCTCTGCCATGGACAGGGACACCTCCCACTATCCCAGGTTGCTCCAAGCCCCATCCAGCCTGGCCTTGAACACTTCCAGGGATGTGGCATCACAGTTTCCTGCAAAATTTTCCCTGTAATTTTAAGCTTTTCAGCTATTTGGTAGCTTTATGTTCCATTTAAATGCTTGCACAGCCATACCCAACCCTGTCTAAACCCCTGAGCAGGGAGAGTTTTCCAGTGATGCCGAACCCAGCTGGAATTTCGGGAAACTCTCCAGAGGAGCCCAGAGCTGAGGTCACCTCAGCTCCCCAAAACTCCCAGCACTGATGGGCTCAGAAGGTGTTTGCCAGTGCTGTGCAGAATTCCTTTAAATCCCTGCACCAGGAACCCAGAGAAATATGGATTACTCATTTTTCTGTGGCAGGGAAGAAAGGAAAGCAAGGGTGGATGATGATTTTTTTAATTGGATTTTTTTGAAATAGGATCTCTGCAACTTGATTTTGCCAACTGCTCCCCTCCCCATTCATCAAGCAGCCCTCCAGAGAAGGCTTTCACTGGCTGCCTCCATGGAATCATGAGAAATGGCAGAAAACTCGATTAAGGAATGTGGTTTCCATGATTCATCCAGCACAAAATAGGAAGCATCGGGCAAAAATGCTGCAGCAGAGGAAGGAAGGAAGGAAAAGCAGTTCTCCAGGGAGCTGTCCTGAGGAGCAGCCCAGCCTCCCTCACCCTCCAGCTCTGGATCACACTCCCTGCCCTCTCCAAAAAGGACAAGTGTCCCAGGGTGACAGCAGCCTGCAGTCCTGACTCATCCCCAAGGAATGTGCAAGCCAGAGGAGCTGGTCCTGCCAAAAAGACATCACAGCCAGTAAGGGAGCCAGAGGACGGGTATTGGGATGGACAAGGCATCAGGCAGGGAAAGGAGGATGATGGGCAACCTGAATTCCCAACCTTGAATTCCCAACCTCTCACCAGGCAATTCCCCAAGCGCCTTAATGATGGTTAATCTCTGGTTAAAGCTTAGATCCCTGGAAAGTGAGGCTTGGAGCCTCAGGATACCTCAGGCAGCCTCACCTCACCCCATAATTTTAAGTGTTGATCCTTCTCTTCTCTTGCAGATCCAGGTGAGATCATGGCCTGAAGAACAGGGCCCTGCCACAGGGTGCCCAGAGAAGCTGTGGCTGCCCCTGGATCCGTGGAAGTGTCCAAGGCCAGGTTGGATGAGGCTTGGAGCAACCTGGGACAGTGGAAGGTGTCCCTGCCCATGGCAGGGGGTGGGGTGAGATGGGATTTAAGGTCCCTTCCAACCCAAACCATCCCATGATTTCTTTTTGGTTCTGCCTGTTGCCCCAAGCTCATTAATGAACACAAAACACTTTTAAAGGACTTTAACATCTCCGGCCTTGGGCTTGGAGCTGCCTCACCCATCACAGGCCCAGGTCCTGGCACTAAAGCCCTGGGGCAGGACATGAGGGACGGGGACAACTCCTGCTGCAGGAGCTCTGGAGCAAAGCCCTGTGGATCATCAGCCAGGAAGGGAAGCTGAGCAAGACAGGAGCTTCTTCCAGGCAATTTCATAAAGCCCAGACTTTCTAATTGAATTGGAGTTTCAGCAATTAACCCTTCCCAAAGCACATATGCCTGCAGGGAGCAGGGGAAAATAAAGAAAGCAACCACCAGCCAAGCAGGTGGAATGGGCTGGGAAGAGATTTAAAATCCCTTGGCAAGATGGATTTTTTGGGTGCTGTCAGGATGTTCTGCAAGCTAAAAATCAGCTGAGGTTTTAAAGGGGAAGGTTTCTGCAGCTGCTGGTGGGGCTGGTTTTCTGTGTGCATCCCCTCCCAGTGCTGCTCTCAACCTGTTGGCCAAATTCAGCCACATTTTACCAAAAAGTGGAGGTCTCCCAAGATCCCACCTGGTCTAGAAGAGAGGGATCAGTGCTGGCACAGGGCCATGCCATGCACACAGCCCCCACCTGAGGTTCACATCTGAACAGCCACAGAGTGGGAGCTGCATGCAGAGGTGTTGCAACCTCGCTGGGAAATGGGTGAATGAAAGAAAAACCAAGAGCAGTTCTCCAGAAATAAAAATAAATAAATAAAAAAGCTTTCCTCTGGTTTTCTGGGCACTTCTCATACCCTGCCCCATCAGTTCTAGCTGGTGGAAGCTCCAGCCTGGATGAGAGCAATGTGTCAAAAGCAAACCTGGGCAAGACAACTAAATTACAGCAACTCTGCTCCAACTCCATCCAGCAGGAATTTGGGGGTATCAGCATTTTTCCAAATCACACACCATAAACCCCTGAAAAGCCACTGGAACATTCAGAACTGAATCCCACCAGCTGAGTTTTGCTCCGTTTTGTTTCTCTGCCCCTTTCTAAGCAATCAGTTAATTCACATTTCAGAATGAAAATGAAGATATGCAGCTCCTCCAAGATGTTGTCACACCACGAGGATTTTGCCCCCAAGCACACCCAGGGTTGGATGCTGGCTTGAAGTCAGTGAGCTCCACAAGGGCTGTAAAATCTCCTTCCTTCCCCTCATCTGTCAGAAAAACCACCATTAAAAAACTCCCCCAACAGCCAAACCAGAAGCTGGCTGTGCTGGTGTCCCTGGTGATGTTGAAACGACTGAAGTTTGCAGTGCAAATAATCCCTCATCTTTCCCAACTCAGTAAACATTCCCCACATCCACAATTTCAGGCAGTTATCCACAATCCCTTTTTTTTTTTTTTTTTAAAATCACATCAAAGACCAAGGGTTAAAATCCAGGTGCCTGGTTTGCTGAATCATGGAGTCACAGAGTGGTTGGGGTTGGAAGGGACATTAAAAACCATTTCATTCCACCCCAAGAGACACCTTCCAGTGGACCAGGGTGCTCCAAGTCCAACCTGGCCTTGAACATTTCCAGGGATTCTATTCTGAGTACAATTTCTTTGAGTTTTTATATGGTTGAGACAGACTCAGCCAGATGCCTGGATGAAACACAAGCCCTGACGGAGAGGAAAAGGAAAGAAAAAGGGAAAGACAAGAAAAAAAAGGGATTAAAAAAAAAAAGGGGAAGTGTGTGAATGTGATGATTTCTATGATTTTCCAGCTCCCCACCACTGGCTTCCCCACGTGCCTTATGTCAAATCGAAACCTGAGGGAGCTGGAAGAGGAAACTACTGATTTGGGCTGGGTGGGAGCAGCAAACCCAACAATTTCCTGTCTGTGGTGGGACAAACCCAAGCTCTGGGATCTGCGGGAAGGCTGACACCGCCTCCCACCCCGCGCTCCTTCCCCTCCCACTGGGACCTGCAAGCTCAGCCTGGCTCTTTCCACCCAAATCAGACGGTTCACAGTGACAGAACTTGAAAAAAAAATTAAATAAAAATAAAATCTTAATTGTTTTGGCTCCTAAAGAATCGTCACCACTCTTGAGTACAAATATTAATTGCTGTGACTGCAGATCGGAGCTGCCTCTACGAGGCTTTTACCTCCCCCCACCCCGAATTCCTCTGGTCATTGGCAGCTCAGCTGAATATTCCACTCAGGCTCACAAAGAGGACTTTATTCGAGCCACGATCAATCTGAGCCCACACAGGAGCTTCCTGGAGTCCAAAGCTGGATGTAAAGGAACGAGCTGGCCCCTCATGGGCACAGCTGGAGGGTGTGTTAGCAGCACTGGCACTGTGTCATTTCAATGTCCCCAAAAACGTGCTGTTTGGAGGGTGAGGATCAGCACAGGCCACGAGCAAAGGGGTTCATCAAGTGGCAAGATGGAAATGCAGGGAAGGGGAGCAGCTCTGCTGGGCTGCTGGAGGATGCTGCTGAAGTGGGAGCAGCTCTACAGGGAGCATTCAGCATCTTCCAGGGTACCAATTCCAACTCAGAAAAGCCCAAAATCCTGCCTGGATCTGGAGCAGGAGGACTTCTGTGCTCAGCAGGTGCCAGATCCCCCTCTGTGCTCACCATCCCACTGCCTGGCAGCTGTGCAAGTTTTGCTGTTTAAAAGCTTGGGAAGAAATTTTCCAGGGAATTGTGGAGCGGGGTCAGTGCCTGCCCAAACCACAGCAGCCCAGCCTGCCCCAGCAGCAAACACCTGCCCCATTTGTGACATTATCTGGGACAAGCTCTCAGCACTCAGCCCCAGAGGGAACACGAACAGCTCCCAGAGGATTCAACAGCACTTGGAGTCCTCTCATGGACGTCATGAAAAGCAACTCTGAAGAGTGACCAGTGCTGATTTTGAAGGAAAAAGTCCTTCTCATCTCAGATGGGCAGATGAGCACCTGTGGATGTCCCAAGTGAAGGTGCCCAGGTGACATCGTGGGCACAGATTGGAGGAACACCCTGAGCTCACTCCTGGCACCAAGTACTGATGCTCAGACACCTAATTTTGGAAAGTGTGGCCACAATCAGAGAATCCTACAACGGTTTAGGTTGGAAAGGACCTTAAAGCCCATCCAGTTCCACCCCCTGCCATGGGCAGGGACACCTTCCACTGTCCCAGGCTGCTCCAAGCCCCATCCAACCTGGCCTTGGACACTTCCAGGGATCCGGGGCAGCCACAGCTTCTCTGGGCACCCTGTGCCAGGGCCTCACCACCCTCACAGACAGGAATTCCTTCCCAATATCCCATCCATCCCTGCCCTCTGGCTGTGGGAAGCCATTCCCTGTGTCCTGTCCCTCCAGCCCTTGTCCCCAGTCCCTCTCCAGCTCTCCTGAAGCCCCTTTAGGCCCTGCAAGGGGCTCTGAGCTCTCCCTGGAGCCTTCCCTTCTCCAGGTGAGCATTCCCAGCTCTCCCAGCCTGGCTCCAGAGCAGAGGGGCTCAGGAGCATCTCCATGACCTCTTCTGGACTTGCTCCAGCAGCTCCATGTCCTTGCTATGAGGATCTCAGAGCTGGATGCAGCATTCCAGCAAAGTCCAAAGCACAAAGAACAAGCCACCTATAAAACAAGCCCTGCAGCCTCATCTTGCCTTGTGTTTACAACAGGAATGAGCGGGGACAAGGACTCTGCATTTCTCTCCCATAGCCTTAAGCTGTTTCCAAAGAGTTCACTCCAGTTGAGAGGCAAAGAATTTCCCCAGCGAGTCTCACGAGGGCCTGGAGTGTTTGTAAGCACTGCAAAACCTCAGACAGGAACCTGGGCAAATCAATGACGCTGCACTTTGGTGGTGTTTTATTCATAAACCTTTCAGGGGTCCATTAAGGAAAGGAGACTTCACAGGCAGAGCAACACTCATATTAGAATTGATCTTGCAAGGAGGTTTGCTGAAATCCTTGGAAGGTAACACAGCAAAGTGTATCTGATGGTGAAAAGAGCCCCTGGGGTGAGTCCCAGACACCAATCCCAGACACATTTGCAGGCTGAAACCGTTTAAAAAAAGAGCTTAAAGTGCTACAACCAAAACTTTGCATGGACCAACTCCTGTGCCAGTGCTCAGGTGACATCCCACCCTCTCCCAGGTGATACAAAGGAGACAGTGGAGGAGCTGCCAAAGGGAACAATGGAGTTTTAACCAGTTGCACAAACCCCAATCCCAGCTGAGATTCACAAAAAACCCCAAGGCTTCAGGAGCTGTCATCACTGCCTGCCATCAGCAGCCTGTCTGAGGGCAGAGGCTTTGCTCTGACATTCATCCATGTCAGCTGTCCTGCCCATCCCAGGTCAGTAAAATAGGGATGCCACCACACTACCCATCCTTAACCCCTTTTGGTCCAGAAGGACATCTATAATTCCAAATCTTGCTGGGTTTTTTATTCACTCACTTATCTGTTTTCCTCAGGTACAAGTCCAAAAAGGTGCTCAGTGCTCCCAGCAAACCCCAGGAGCTGGAGTCGACTGCCACCCATATCCTGTGTGTAAAAGAATCCCAGAGAGAAATCCACATTTCCATCACAAAACTTCTATCCACGGACTGGCTGAATCTGCTCAGTGCACATTTAGGTCATCTGTCTTAAGCTGTGCCTCTGCCAGACACCATTTGTCCCCCCTGCCCTGTTTCTGTCAGCTATTCCTTTATTCCCACGACCAGACAGAGCATCCCCCATATATCCCACAGAATTCCATAAACCCCACAGAGCTCCTCCCAAGCACGTTTCAAAAAAAGCAGGAATTTTTAATTCCATGTGTTTAAAACAGCCTCGAGTTGATAACAACAATAACCTGTGTTCACTTCCTTCCTTCCTCTGCTCCCAGTGATTTTAAGCTTTATTTTTCTTTTTGTTTGTAAGTCAATAGTGGCAAAATTCCTAAAAAACCCCGAGTGAGCACCAGGAGTTTCCAGCACGGACCCCAAACCTCACGGAGCAACTAAATGCTGCTGCTCTTAAAACCTCAGCACTTTTTTTGCTTATTTTTCAGGGATGACTTTGCCAAGAACTTGGCACGGCTCAATTAACAGAGTGGCTTAATCCAGCGGGTGATGAATAACAGGGGAGCCAACAGGTCATTGCAATTCACTTGAGTTACCAGAATCCCTATCTGCTGCTTGGGCTTTCTCCAATCCCTGCCTGCATTAGCCACGGATTTTAATTGCCTATTCCCAAAGAGTCCAACTGCAGCCGCTCTGCACAGGCAGGGACTGAGCCCATGGGATTTATGGATACCTGCAGCCCTGGCAGTTAAGGAGGAGAGATTCCTGCTTCATCCCAACAGGATATTTATTGCACTTTTTCTCCTACAAGCATCAATAAATACTAATGTAAATCAAGGGTTTTCCCTTTTCCAAGCTCTCCTTGCTGTTGGGAGGAGGGAAGGCATCTTCCCCCCTTTTTCACTAATGGTGAACAGCTTCTATCACCACCCTACAACCAGAGTGTGTAGGCTGATTTGCTGCCACTGATGTCCTAAACTTCACTGGAACTCCGTGCAGGCCACAGAAATCTCCTTTCCAAAGTCTGCAGTATTTGTCCCAAAGGATGGAGCAGGCAAATCCCAGCCCAAGGCACCGACCCGCCTTCCTTCCTCCCCCAGCAGCGTGCAAGCGGAACAGTCCATGGGGGATCCCGCAGGGAAACCCAGAACTGCAAGGAAACTTTATTTTTAGGGAATTTCCTTAAAACTCACAGCAGAAAACCCGCTTGGCGGGAGAAGAATAATTTTTTTAACACTGAAAGTTGTTGAAATAATGAAATAAACAGCAGCAGGAACAGAGCAATGACAGGGAGGAAAAGGTTAAAAATGCAGGGAAAGGGTTTCAACGTGGAAAAATTGCAAAATGAATTTATGTGGAGACGAAGCAGTGCAGAGGCTGGATGAAGGGAGGCATTGAGGAGCACGGGAGGGTGAGGAACGAGCCCCGTCCCACCCCGCTCCGCTAAATCCGACCCCGCTCAACTGGCAGGAGCTCAAAGAAGAGCCATAAAAATAATGAGAGGGCTGGAAGAGCTGACACGCAGGAAGATTAAAAGGAACTAAATACGTATAGCTTGGCCGGGCGACAAAAGCCAAGGGGAAAGGGAAGGCAACAGCCGGAGATATCCATGGATCTGACCATGCCGGGGAGAAAGGCTCTGGGGCTCAGCCCCCCGGGAAGCTCCATCCCCTCTCCCCACGCCGCTGCGGCCGCCGCATTCCTTCCCTCTCATACAATCCCTAATTTAACAAGTGGAGAGGATCCGGGCGAACATTTTGGAGGGGGGATGGATTACGTCAGGAGCTAATTTAGGTCCTCGCTGGGCTCCGGCCCCGCGCACATGCCTGGCTTTCCACACACGCTCCGGCCCTGCATCTGCTCCGGCATCTCCCAGCACCGGAGGGAGCATCGCTCCTTCACTCATGGGTGGATTTTTTATCCCCGCTAGAAAGCGGGTTTGCTTTTTCCCCAGTCACAGAGCGCTCAACTTTCAGCAAAACTTTCTGCGCCTCCAGCGTTAAAGTAAAAAACCAGAACAAAATCAAGTTTTCGGGGAGTTCAGGCGCCCTCCAGCACGAGACCCTTTGATGCGAGCGCTCGCTTCCTTTCGAAACCCAGCGTATTTATATCCATCTCTTCCTTCCTGCGACTCCAGATAATTAATAAATCAAAAGCTAAGCACGGGGGAAGATGGGCTTTTTTAAAGCCACTCGCGGGGCTCCGCAGCGGAGCGGGACCTGCAGCTGACAGCTCCGCTACTCCCACAGCCGCAGGCACGCGCGGGACCTCGCAATTAATATTTTATTTGAGCAATTACAGCCATCAGCCCCGGCTGCACCGCTGAGCAAACACAGCCGAGCTATAAAGAGCCGATAAAGAGACAAGGGGGAGGTGGTTCGCCGGGGCCGGGCTCCCCGCGTTCGGCGGGCACCGAGCCCTGGCCGCGGCCCGGCGATCCCACGCGCCCCGGACAAACGGGCTCTTTGTCCAGGTGAGCACCCAAAGCCACCGCACACCACCCTGTCCCCAGGGTCCCCTCGCCCACATCACCCCACTGATCGCCCCACATCGCCCCACGGGCCCTCGGCAGCGCTTCCCTCGCACGGAACCGGCCGCAGCTTCAGGATGAAGTTTTGCCGTGAAGTGTGGAGAGCCCATAAACCTCCCACCCCCATCCCGAAAATGGAGCTGTTCCCTAACTCTGTGTAAAATCCTGGGTGTGAAGCAGCCGGGGGATGGGGCTGAGGCCCCGGAGTGGTAAAGTCTGGCTGGTGGAGGTGGTGAGAGGGGGAGCGTGGAAGGGTAAAGAGGGAGGGGGGCTGCTGGGGGTTGGGATGGGGGGCTAGGGCAGGGTGTGGGCATTTGGGGTGCTCCCTGGTGCTGGGAGCTAAGGCAGAGTACTGGGAGAAGGTGCTGGAGCTAAAACACAGTACTGGGGCAGGATGCTGGCACCTGGGGCAGGGTGCTGGGAGCCAAAGCACGGTACTGGGAGATGGTGCTGGAGCACAGCCCCGGGATAGGGTGCTGGGTGCTAAATCGCAATACGGGAGCAGGGTGCTGGAGCACAGCACTGGGTGCTCAGGCACTGCACTGGGGCAGGATGCTGGGAGCTAAAGCACAGTACTGGGAGAGTGAGCTGGGAGACAAAAGTACAGCCTTGGAGCAGGGTGCTGGAGCACTGTACTGGAGCAGAGGTGCTGGGAGCTAAAGCAGGGTACTGGGTCAGGGTACTGGGTCAGGGTGCTGGGAGCTGAAGCACAGCACTGGAGCAGGGCGCTGGGAGCTAAACTGGGGTACTCAGGCACTGTACTGGGCAGGGTGCTGGGAGCTGGGCACTGCACTGGAGCAGGGTGCTGGGAGTTAAAGCACAGTACTGGAGCAGGGCGCTGGGAGCTAAACTGGGGTACTCAGGCACTGTACTGGGCAGGGTGCTGGGAGCTGGGCACTGCACTGGAGCAGGGTGCTGGGAGCTGCAGCACAATACTGGAGAAGAGCGCTGGAAGCTGGGCACTGCACTGGAGCAGGG
>VZRS01002126.1:0-18052 GCA_013398055.1 Ifrita kowaldi
ACTCGCTGCGCCGGGCGTTCAGCTTCAGCTGGCTCCGGGGCCGGAGGCGGCAGCCCAAGGACGGCAGCACCTCGGGAGGGACGGAGGGACCAGGTGAGGAGCGCTTGGGGAGGTGGCCACGGTGGCGGTGAAGGAGGGGTCACGGTGGTGGCCGTGGAGGTGGGCGAGGAGGTTTCAGGGAGCTGCTCGAAGAGGTGTCGAGGCGGTGGCTGCGGTGGGGGCTAAGGAGGGGTCACAATGGTGGCCACAGGGGCGTGGGGGTGATGGCAAAGGGTTGGCGGGNTGGCAAAGTGTTGGGTGGTGGCTGTGGGAGTGGGCGAGGAGGTGTTGGGGTGGCGGTGGCAATGGTGGCCGAGGCAGTGGGCAAGGAGGGATCGGGTTGGTGGCTGTGAAGGGCTCCAGGTGGTGGCCGAGGGGTTGTGGCGGTGGCCAAGAAGGAGTCACAGCGGTGGCCGTGGAGGTGGTGAAGGAGAGGTCAAGGTGGTGGCCATGGAGGCCGAGGAGGTGTTAGAGTGGAAACCAAGGAGGGTCAGGGTGCTGACCCTGGAGGTGGCCAAAGGGGTGTCACAGTGGTGGCTGAAAAGGAGTTGAGGTGGCGGCCATGGCCATGGCTAAAGAGGGGACACAGGAGGGGCAGAGGTGCTGGCCATGGTGGTGGCCAGGAGAGGTGGAGCTGCTGGCCGTGGTGGCAGCAGGGGTGGCTGCAGGGGGTGCAGGAGGTGGCAGCCGTGGTGGCAGTGGCCATGGGGGCCGTGGTGGCCATGGCTGCGGTGGCAGCGGGACGGATCCGGCAGTCCCTGGCGCGATCTCGCCCCTGCCCCGAGGGCTGGTGCCGGTTCACTGGGTAGGTTCTGCCTGCGCTGAGTCAGAAGGTCACTGGGGCTGAGGGAATTCTGGAGGGACGCCAGCCGCTGCCACCTCCTCCTCCTCCTCCTGGGCAGGGTGTTTGCGTGTTCCAGGTGTGGCCCTTCCTGTCCCAGATATGGCCCTCACCCCGGCCCGTCCGTGGCTGCTGCCTCCACGGCCCAGTCACGTCCCTGCCGCCTGGACCAGGACAATCCTGCAGGGGAACGTTGAAGGCTCTGGGTCCCCTCTCTTCTCCATCCCTGGGCCGTGTTCTGGGGATCCACGGGCTCATCCCGGGAGCTTTGGCAGAGCGATGGGTGCTGGCTTGTCTGGTCACGCTCCTCTCCTCAGCGCTTCTCTGGCAGTAGCAGATGTCCCAACAAGGAAGGTATCACCCCAAAAGCCTCTCCCACCCCACACTGTCGGGGACACCGGCGGTGTCACACCCCTGCCCTCCCTGCGGGCACCTCTGGCAGTGATGTTGTGGCTCTTTTGCCAAGGGAGAGGCCTCTTCTGTGGCACCCAAGCGCAGCACGATGCTGTCAGCTGGGACTTTCTTCCTCGGTTTGCTCCAGGGAGTGAATTTCCAGGCATCCAAGACCGCATGCAGGCAGTTTCCTGCTTGGAGGATCTGTGATAGGACAGGAGTGGCCACGGAAAGGGAAAAGAGGCTCAGGAAGAGCAGAGCTCTCTGCTGGGCCGATCCATCGGATGCTGCCGGTGGCTCCTTCCCGGCCCTCCGTGCGTGGACGCTGCTGCCACAGCCCAGCACTGAAACCCGAGTAGAAAAAATGAGATGTGCCGGAGCATGTGATGTTCCTCTTCGCGGCACAGAAACGCCCCCAGCAGCTCTGCCAGCCCTTTTTTTCCCTTTTTTTTTTTTTTTCCCCTGAAGTTGTACCGTTCACCAGCTAATCCTCAAAATGCCAAGTCACGGCCTGTCAGGGTCACAGCTCGGGGACCTCCTGCCTGTGCCGTGCTGCTCCCTCGCAGCTCGTGCCAGCCAGGGCTCTGTCACTGTGCTGTCCCATCAGATATCCCAGTGGCCAGGAGAGCTGTCCTGAGTGCCCACAGTCCGTGCTGGTGATGGAGGGCCCGTTCAGTGCCCCAGCCCAGGGGATCCTTCCCCTCCGGGCTGCGCTTTTGGCAGCTCTGGCATCCCGTGGGACGGGAGGTGCCACAATTCCCCCGCGTCCCCGCCGGAGCGCTGGGAGCAGCAGCGCGGATGTGCAGCGGTTGCAGCTTGCCTGCGTGACTGAATCACCCTCCCCGTGCAATTCCAGCATGGAGAGCACGCCAGGAACCCCTCCCTGCTCCAGAGCCTCCGGCTCCGCTGCGTCCTCGGGACGCCGCCAGCACACGCCGGGGTCACCGGCGTCCATCCCTGTGGTATGGGGGATAACGTTTCCCTGGAGGATGGGGTCAGGATGCCTCCAGCAGAGGTTCGGGATGAGCTGTGGGGAGGGAAGGAGTGTCAGCCCCGGGTGTTTTCCGTGGGCAGCCGTGGCCGCAGAGCCGGGTGCTGGAGCCGGCGGCATCGGCTGCGCCACACGCGGCTCTGACCTGCCCGGAGGCAGCGCCGGCCGAGCCGCCGACATCACGAGCCTTCGTGCAGCGGGACCAGCTGGGAATTTTTCCAAACATCAGCTGGGAGCTGTGGGAGGGAGAGAGGGGAGAGCTGCAGCAGGGCCTCGCAGGCTCTGAGTGCCCTCAGCTTCCCCTGTGTCCGCGTGGTGCTGGGGGGGTTTGGATCAGGTTCGTGACCCGGCAGTTCCCCATCACCCCGCCCTTCCCGCAGGCGGGTTTGCTCCTGGAGTGGGGACAGGGCATGTGTGACCCCCGTGGCGGTGGGGAGGGGGAGCAGGATGGCTCCAAGGGGTGGGAAAGAGGGAATTCGTCCCGGGAGATGTGGATCAGGACTCATTCCTGGGCACCTGCCCGCTCCGCTGTGGGTGCTGGTGAGGTCGGCATTGCTCAGCACTGAAATCACGGCAGCGGGAGGATGAGAGCATTTCCACTTCGGATCAATCCCCTGGGTCCGGCTATCAGCGATCCCATCTCTGGCTGCCCAAACAGCTGAGCTGGGTAGAGGAAAGGCTCGGTAATCCAGCATCAGCCGCCTCTGCGGGGGACACCAGCGGCTCTGGGAGCGGGGGCATGGCTCCATCCCAGCTGGAAGTGCTTCCTCGGGAGGCTCTGCCCTGTTTGGGTGGATGGACCCTGCTGGCTGCAGGTGGTATCCCAGCACCTCGCCATTCCAACCGCGTTTATTTCCACAATAACCTTCGGAGGCAGAGGAGGGATTAAGCGCCGGGGTGGGAACTGAGGCGGGGAGAGCAGCTGGGCTGTGCCAAGGGCCAAACACAGAGCAGGGATTTGGGGTGCCCGGCTATTCCCAGTGCCTGGGCTGGGTTTCTGGGTGCAGAGATGTAAACACAGCTCTGGGATGAAGGATGAGCTGCTGCTGGGGTCCAGCGGCTTTAGTCTGTTTTTCTGGCTGCTGCTTTATCCGGCTTTCGCAACATTCTTCTTAATTCCTTGATGAAGTAAAGGAATCGATGTTCCAGAAATATTAAATTGGGTTTGACTTTTTTTTTTTTTTTTTTTTTTTTTTTTTTTTTATGTCACTTNCCTTTTTGATGCCAGCTTAGTCCAGCAGCAATGATTTCCTGACTGGGGTGGGGTGGGGGGGGGATAGTGATGTTAAAAATAAAGCTTTCAATGCTCACAGCTGCTTTGGAACAGCAGCAAGTGCTCGTTGGGACTGGGGATTTGCTGTGAGCAGGGGGTGGAGGGGCTGGGCTGTGGAGGGGATCCTGCTCAGTTCCTTCATGGAAAGGGTTGTTAAGCACTGGAAAGTGTTCAAGAAACACCTGGACGTGGCACTCAGTGCTCTGGGCTGGGTGACAAGGTGGGGTTTGATCACAGGTTGGGCTCGATGATCTCGGAGGGTTTTTCCAGCCTTAATAATCCCGTGATTCTGTGCCGGTGACACTTGATGCCACGGGGTGCACGTGAGCCCTGAAGGAAATTTGGGGCTGAGCTGTGGAATCTCCCTGGACGATTATTTCCTCCATCCTCTGCTGGCACGCACGGTTTGGTGTAAACACAGGGCTTGCGTTTAGCCCTGAGCTTCTGAGCTCAAAGGAGAGAGGGGAGAGGCGTGGGGATTGTTCCCGTGCGTGTGTGGGAATGGGTTTGTTAATCTGCCAGAGGCAGAGAGTGACACTTCAGAAAATGTGAGCAGCAGGAATCCCCCGGCTGGCCTGGCCTGGCACCAGTGAGCGGCTCGGCGAACAAAGAGAGGTGTGTCTGCAACCACAGCTATTCCACCTGGAGACAACTGGAAGAATTACTCCTGAGAATAACGTTCCATAAGATCCGATAAAACTATTTCAGCGGGGTCATGTTTCCCCGTGGAAGGAAGGTCTGGTTTCATAAGACAATATCATCATTGACTCTGAGTCCGGCAGCGATGGGAACGTAACCCGCTGGAAGGTGAAGAGCTGGGCAAGGATGAAGTGAAAAACCATTTCCCTGCCAAGCAGGAGCCGGAGCCTTGGGCTGCTCCTGCTGTGCATGGATAAAATCCACCTGACCCTGAGCAGGGAGCTGGGCTCCCTCCACCTCTGCAGGCTGGAGCCGGACCTGTCATCGGCAGAGCCGGCCTGGACTCCGGCTGGAGCAGGAAATCATTTGAAACCCTTCTGGTTATGTATTTCTGTTAATGATTGGGGATCTCAAGTGGGGTTTTTGTGTTACCTTTGCCTCGCTGAGCTTTACTTCCCCGTGAAGGGAACAAGGGCTGAATTCCTTTCTCATTCAGGCAGCTCAGCTCCTGCTCTGCGTTCGCCTGGAGATGGGATCGGGTTTAGAAAACACCAGGAGGGATGGATAGAGCACCAGGAGGGACAGATCTGTCCCCCATGCCAGCACAGAGGGGCCCCCATGCCTGGGCTGGCTGCTCTGACCAAGGGAATGTGTGACTTTGGGGTGATCAGATGTGCTTGGGGCAGTCACGCCGTGCTGAGCAGATCCGTATCTCATGAACAGCTTCTCTGCTGCTCCAAGCTGTTATCAGAGTTCTCTCAGGGAATAAAACCAGAGATTTCTGGCCTGGAGAAGAGATTCTGCCTGGAATCAGCATCTCTGGCCCCCAGCTCCCCATTCTCGTGTGCTGGGGAGGCTGAGAATGCTTCCCCTCCTTTCCCTGCCCTCTCCTTTGGGCTGTACTGAGGTTCTAACACAGAACAAGGAATTGGGGTGCTCAGCTGTCCCCACTCCCCGGGCTCCCTGGGCCGGATTTCTTCTCCCAGCCATGAAAACCAGGGATGCAGGATGAGAGCAGGCCTGCCCACAGATTTCAGGGGATTTATGCCCTGAAGCAACAACGGGGCAGCCCAGTGAGGTCTCTGGGGATGCTGGAGACCCCATGCTGCTCTCAGCCGCCCAAATTCGGCAGGGACTGAACCACGAGGAGCTGGAGCTGGGCTCCACGTGGCTGCGAGTTCCCCCATCACGGTCGTTCCAGCTCAGAGGAGCCACTGGGTATTTTTGGCACACGTGGGCTCTGCTGGGTGCCGGGGGCTCGGCTCCCTGCCGGCACCTCCCAGGCTGTGCCCGGGGGCGGTGACGCCTCGGTGCCGGCGGTGGCCGCGTTCCCCGAGCAGGTGCTGGCACGGAGGGCGGCTGTTTTGGGAGCGGAGGGGGAAGTGTCTCCCGGTATCTGGGGCAGGAGCAGGCTCCTGTGGTAGCTCCAGCCTCGCTGTTTCTCCCAGGGAGAGAAGGACGAGAGCTTCACCGGGAGGTTTGTCCTGTGTGGCTGCAGAGTCACTGGAGAAGGGGATGAGCGGCACGGCGGGTCCATGTTTTGGGATGGACATCCCAGGGGTGCTGGAAGGTGCTGGGCAGCGGGAGGAAGCCTCGTCCCAGGCTGGAGATGCCCCTGGCTGACCAGAGGAAAAATCATGTCCCACAGCCGCTGGGCAGAGACCTCTGATCTGCTGCCCTTGTGACCATGACCTGGTTTCATCCCCGCTGCCCCGAGGTGGAAGGGCTGTCCCGTGAACTGGGCACAGCCAGTAATGGGAAACGGGGAATAATTTCCCACTGCATCCCCCATTTCCTTATCAGCTCCCGCAGCAGATGGGGCAGCAAACCCACAGGGACGGTCCCTGCCCAGCTGAGCGTGCCCTGGGCACCCGACCAAGCTGGTGAGGAACTGAACCATCAATATTTCCACTGCGGAGGAGAAGACTGAAGTCCAAAGATTAATTCGGTGCCGATCACCTTGGGAGGTCAGGACAAAGCTGCTAGTTGATCTTTAATTTTTCCTTTTCTTTCTTGCACCACCTCCCCGGTTTTGTGCCTTTCCCACAAAACCCTCCTTCCTATTTATCCCAGGCTTTGATGAATCACCTCAGGAACATAAACATTGCCAGCAGGAATTGCCCACCACTGCCTGCTTGGCTGACCCCTCCCTGCCCTCGCAGCATTTAATGTCCTAATTAAAAATCGGGAGGGAAAGCTGGGCTTCGGGAAGGGGCTGTGGAGGGGCTTGTCCGGGCCGTGTGGGCAGCTTTTGGAGCAGCAATTCCCGTGGCACGGAGCTGCTCGTCCCCTGCCAGCCCTGGTGGAGCAGGGACTGGAGCCGGGAGAGGCCGAGGTGCACCCGGGGAGGGCACGGGAAGGTGCCGGCAGTGTGAGCAACCTCCTCGTGACTTGCCCCAGAGCCAGGAGTGGCCGTGAGGAGGGCGGCGAGGGGTTGCCACCCACCCCAGGCCGCGTGGGCGATGGCATGTGGGTGCTCGCCCCGAGTTTGGGCAGCGGCCGGACCCAGCCCGTGGCCTCGGGCGCTTTGCTCCAACCTTGCTAGTCCTGTCCTAGCCTTGGCCGGGCTGGGTGGGGTGTCCCCCTCCCCAAAACCCACGAAGGGGGCTGTAGCCGCGGTTGTTGGAGCTGGGCACAGCCAGAAGTGGCGGCGGCTCGGTGGAGCTCGGCAAACTCCAGGGAGCTGCGAGCACGGCTGGAGGGAGGCGAGATCCCTGCCCTGCCACCCCGGCGCTCAGCGATGTTTGGCCGCCGGGGCGTCTCCCTTTAGCCCGCTCAGCCTCTCTGTATCACCCAGGCATCCCCGCCGGAGGGATGGGGCTGGGAGGGTGCTGTGGGATCCGCCGGGTGATCCCTGCAGGCCCCTCCTCTCTGCCCGTACCATTGGCTCCGGCACGGCCGCCTGCGAGCGCTGAGCTCCGCCGGGGCCGGAGGGATGGGAGCCGGCGGCTGAGAGCCGTCGTCTGCCGGGGCCGCCCGGGCCACGCCGGAGCCCGCTCGGCTCGGCCATGTAGCACCGCGGTGCCCTCCACCCGGCCGCGGTGGAGGCGAGAGCGGCCTCATGGGCAACGCGCACCGCAAGAAGAGCCCGGCGGGCGCCAAGCCCGGCTCCTCCTGGCCCTTCGGCCGCGCCGGGAAGCCCAGGGCAGGTAAGAGCCGTGGGGCTGCCTGGGGATGGGGCGCGGGGGGGTCCCCGCTTGGGGAGTTCGAAGGGGTGGCGCTGGGAAAGTTCGCCGCTTGTGTTCTCCTGGGCTGGGCAGGAGCGGGGGGCTGCGGGGGGGAGGCTTCGCTCTGCTCTGCCTGTGCTGGGGGGGCAGGATGAGCCCCCCGGCTCCGGTGTGGGAGCTGGGGAGCCCCTCTGGCTGCAGGCAGGGCTGTGCCGGCGCGCCGGGGAGCAGCCGTGGGCTCGCCGCGCTATCAGGACGGGATCAGCTGAATTAGTTACTGATTTGTTTTCCAAGTGGGATCCCAGCGCTGCCAGCGTCGCCTTCCTCCCCCGGCCCCCCGCTCCCACCCCGTGCCTCGGTTTCCCTCGCTGTGCCGCGGGGATCTGGGACTGTTTGCAGGGGCTGCTCCCCCCCCGTCCCCGTTCGCTCGCTCTGCGCCTGTCTGTCCGTCCGTCTGTCCGCACACCGACCGCTCCGCTGCTTTATGCTCCGTCTCCATGGAGTCCACTGGAAAACCGAGGAGGAAGCAGGGGCCGAGGCCTTTCCCGCAGGGACGAGGAGCAAGGAAAGGGTCCCACGCCAGCCTGGACCCACCCGCGGAACAAACAGCCTCGTGGGGTGCCTGCTGAGCCCGCACCGCGGTTCCCCCATCGGAGCAGGGTGATGCCTGCAGGGAAGGTCTCTCGCAGTAACATCGTCCCCACCCCGGGGTTGCTGACTCCCCCACCGGTGTCGTTAAATTGTCCCCGTGTCCCCAGCCCAGCCTGAGCCGAGGAGGAGGCTTGGCAGGCACGAGGGCAGGATGGTAGGAACAGGGTTAGCAGCACCAAGGGGTGGTAACCGGGTGGATTTCCCCCAGCTGCCCTGTGGGATCCTCAGCCCTGCTGCCCTTGGCTGCCCTGTTTTCCCTCGGTCTTTAGGGTCAGCAGCCACCCAGGTGTGTGAGCCCCGCTGGTAAACAGGGGCTGCAGTCAGCTCTGCACAGGCTCGGGGAGCACCACCCCGAGCAAAGCTGTCCCAGAGGTGGGGCCCGGGATGGGGAGACCCCACAGGTGCTGAAATGTCCTGGCTGAGAGCATCCGCTCGGCGCCTGGGGAAACTGAGGCAGGAGGGTCACGCATCACCCAGGGACAGCATCTCCTTCACTGCAGCCTCTCCACCATCCACCTCTCCTCACCGGATGGCTGCAGGCTCCTCTCTGCCACACTCATCCTCTCGTCGTGGTCTCCAGGTGGGAAGGGCTCGGTGCCTTTGGACGGGCTGGGCTGTGGCTGCATCCCTGGCGCATCCTCCCCCTTTTCCACGTGGCATTCCTGTCAGACCTCCATCTCCTCTCCATCCCTGCCAGCCTTTGGTGTCCCTTGTCAATCCCCGAACCAGGACCGTGCCACCCTTCCCCAGGGCTGCCTGGGAGAAGCCCTGCTCCATCTCGGATGCCCTGGAATGGGCGGGATGTGGGACTGGTACAGCCGGGGCAGATCCCGGGAGGCGAGGGCTGGCGCTGGGGCCGAAGGCCGTGGGGTGGAAGGTGCTGAGAAAACATGGGGCGAGTTGTGTTTGTTCTCTGCGACGGCTCCATGGCAACGGCGCGGCGGCCACAAAGCCAAAGAATTTGCATTGTGTCGCTTCAGCATTTCGGAGGGCGCAGCCGGGATCACCGGCTGGGGGCAGGGTGTGCCGGCACCCGCCGGACGGGCCCCCGCCGGCGCTCCCCTCTCCCCCTGGAAGACCCTGGGTGCCTCTGGATTATGGGCTGGAGAATAATTGCATATGGCGGGCGACCGGACCAGTGTCCCCAGTTCCTGTCTGTGGTGACTGGAAGATGAAGTTTGGCCCTGCCGTGCCCGTTGTTGGTGCATCAGGCCCGGGCAGGCACTGGCAGATGCTTTTGTGTTTGTGCCAGGCGTGCAGTGGTGCGGGCAGCCACCGCCTTGGATGCTGAGGGGACAGAGCAGGGGTCCCCAGGGACAGGGTGGGGGGCAGGAGCACGGCCGAGGGCTCCGGGGTGGTTCTGTCGGTGCTCCCGGCCTGAGCCTGCCCACTCTGCCCCACCAGTGCCGAACCCACACACCCCGTTCCCATTTCCCGATGCCACAGCGGGGCCTGGCTCGCTCCGGGGGCATCCCCAGCCTCTCGTCCCCGGGCTCGTTCATGCTGGGGAAGGTCCTTGAGTCCCAGGGAGACCGCAGCCTCTTATCGCCTCCTTATCGGGACTCCCCGCCGGGCCCTGCTGAGTCAGGGCGCAGGAACGTGGCTGCTGGCCAGGCTGCGCCCCGCGGAGTCAGCGGGGATGCGGCTGCGGCCGGCGTGGAGCTCTGGGTGCGAGGTTTGGGGAGGGTTGCAAGGAAAAAAATCACGGAATGGTTTGATTTGGAAGGGATCTTGAAACTCATCGCGTTCCACTCCCTGCCACGGGCAGGGACACCTTCCACTATCCCAGGTTGCTCCGATCTGGCCTGGAACACTTCCAGGGATGGGGTATCCAAGTGACCTGAGGCTGTCAATGTCCCCAGCAGCAGCAGCAGCAGCGCTGGAGCCCCTCGGCAGCCCCGGCTCCTGCGGGGCAGCTCCGGGGTGGGCTGAGCAGCTCTGGGCTCTCTCCTTTGCAGCCTCTCTCCGTGCCAGACCCACGCTGGGCCGGCTCCGCAAACACCGGAGGGGAGCGGATGAGGGCAGGGGCTGATCCCGGCGGGGGACACGCCGAGATTTACACAGGCGCTTTCTCCAGGCACCGCCAGCCCGGCGCACCAGCCAGCATCCTGCTGCTCCCGGGACATCCGAGCCCTTCCCGCTGCCCCCTCCTGCTCCTGGAGCAGGGGAGGAGGCGATCCGCGGGTGTCCCGGGCAGGCAGCTGCCGCAGCTCTCGGCTCTGACATGCCGTGCCGTGCCCGCTTGGCACGCTCCCGTCACCGAGAGGGGCAGGGATGGGACCTGCCCTGTTTGCTGTGGGTTATCCCCCCACCCCGTCTTGGTGGCAGCTCCTCTCCGCGATCCCACTTCGCCGTGTCCATCTCGATGGGAGGATCGGCACCTCCGCAGCGTTTTCCTTGGAAAAGCCCCGCGGGCGGGAGCGGGGTTTGGGTGCTGCTTGCAAGGACGGGGGATCCGTGCACGGAAAAAAACCTGCAACGTCTTGTCCTTAATCCGTCTGCAGGGTTTGCTCCTGCGTGGAGCCAAGTGCCTGCTGTGACAGGCAACGCCTCTGCCGTGGCAAGAGCACCTGGGTGCCCTGCAAACAACGCCGGGCGTGACGGCACGCACCGGGGGACAGCCAGCCCGGAGCACCGCGGGAGCGGGAGGACACCGAGGGAAGGGGATCAGGGAGGGAAAAAGCTCCGCAGTATGGAAGGAGGAGGTGCTGGTGGCCCACCCCTGACCATACGTGCTGCCGGTGTCACCCTCTGCAGCCCCGTGCCTCTTTCCAGGCTCTGCCTGCGGCCCTCTCCCTCCCCGCGCTCCCCATCTGGGATGTTCCCGCCCGGATCCGGCTCCTGGCTGGGGAAGGCTGTTATTTACCTTCAAACCTGTTTGGTGGCTTCTCCGGGGAGGGGACGAGCGCGGGGTGGGGACGTGGTGGGATGGAGGCTCGCTGGGCTGTTGCAGGGGCCGGGAGTGAGGCACAGCCGGGCATTGGTCCTGCCCCGGGCCCCTGTCCAGCCTGCTGCCAGCCCCTTGCCCGGATCTGGGATACCTCAGGAAGCAGGAGACACTCTGTGTCCCCTCAGGGCTGGCTGTGGGGCAAGTGTGGGACAGCAGCGAGGTCAGGGCCCGTTGCACAACCCCGTGTGCTCCTGTCATGACAGCAGCCGTGGCTGGAGGCGACTGGAGCCACGGCTCTGCTCCAAGCGGGATTTCACCCTTCACCAGCTCCTTCGCCAGGGCCTGTTGGCTCACCGAGGTGATACCAGGCAGCTTTCTCCGCTGTGATTTAGAGGAAGAAAAAAAGCGATCCAAGTTTGTTTTCCCAGTTGAAATTAATTTTAGTTCAGCCTCTGCGTGGGATTGTGTTTGAGAGCCGAGCCAGCAGCGTGGATCGGGCGGTGTTTATTTGCTTGGTGGAGATGTTTTCCTGGCTGGAGCAGCAGTCCCCCAGGTGTGGCCGAGGGCAGGCTGGCAGCAGGGGCTGTGTGGCCAGAGCCACCGTAAATATTATTGTGCTCTTATCCTGCCTGGAGTGATCAGGATCCCGTGGCGTGTCCCAGGGCGTGGATCCTGTGCTGAGACAAGGATTTGGGGAACGGGTTCGTTGTCTTTAGGGGCTCCCAAGACACCCTAAACAGTTTAAGGTTGCAGAGGGACAGGATGCTGGAGCAGAGGAGCTGGATAAAATCCCTTCCGAGTCAGGATATCCTGTGATACTGGAGCAGAGTTTGGGGGCTCTCACAGCTCTATCAGGGTCCATCCATGTCCTCACAGCTCCACGGAGCTCTCAGGAATGGGGTTCACGGTGCACCCCATCGATGTTATCCATGCCCGTGGCATCTGCAGGCAGCAGGGAAGCAGAGCAGTCCCCAGGCCTGGCTGGTGCTGGTGACAGGGACCCCCAGAGCGGTGGGACAGCACCAACCCCGTGGCGCAGCGGGGGCTTCTCGTTGCTTCTGCCGGGAGGAGGGAGGCAAAGCCTCCATCCCACAGAGCAGCGGGACACAGGCGGGCTCCCCCGGGGACTCGCAGCCCCTTCCCGCCCGCCTGGCAGCTCCCCCTCCTCCCCATTTTTCTGCGGTGAGTCAGTGGCGGTGGAGGGGCGGGCAGGGAGCTGCTGCCTGCTCGCTGCTCCCCCGCTGCCGCCGCAGGACCCGCGCCGTGCGGGGAGCAGGCAAGTCGGGGCAGTGCCGAGCAGGCAGCGATGGATGTTTGCAGCCGAGCCCGGCCAAACCTGCTGCTCGCAGGAGGCACAGGCCTGGCGAGGAGGGGGACAGGAGCTGGGATTTTCTCCTCCGGCTCTCTCCAGGTGAAAAGTGGCATCGTGGGAGCTGGGCCAGCAGCGAGTTCTGTTTGCAGCATCCGGCTGGGCGGCCCTGGTCGTGTTCTGAGGGGTTTCAGCTCTGGTCTCTCCCTTGTGCAGCCCTTCCCGCTCTGGTACCTCCAGCCCTCTCTGCCACCTCCAGCCCTCTCTGCCAGCACCGAGGCAGAGCTGAAGGCAAAGTACCTGGGGTTTCCAGTCCCTTCCTGTCACCGTACCTTGCTCCAGGGATGCTCTGCTCCCTCCGGACCATCCCCGGCCCCGGCAGCAGCAGATGCCAGCTCTGAGCCTGGGGGAGACCATCCTTGAGAGGGTGCCCGTCAGTCACTGAGATCCCTCCGGCTCCTCGGCTCCTTATCTGGGAGAATCCCGCTGCCACGTGTGGCCGAGGCACGTGTGTCAGCTGAGCCCGGAGGGGACGGGGTGATCCGGGATGCACCGCGAGGAATGCACGGGGGCCGGGACACCGGCTCCAACCGGGCGTGTTGCTACCGGCAGCGGCTGCAGCTGCAGTGGCTTCCCCAGCCCAGCGGGACCTGCAGCCTCTGCGGCAGGATCAGGGCTCTCTCCCTCCCGGATTCCCCCCCTTTTCCAGCAGGTTTCACCGGGTGTTGGCAGAGCCGGGGTGAGGCCGGCTGGATGAGGATGATGAGGTAGCGAAGGTCACAGGGAGTGGGAGAAGGGGAGGCTCCTGGCCTGGCTCAGCCCCGGGTTATCCTTCGGGAGATGGCAGCCACCCGTGCTGAGCTGCTCCTGCCCGCTCCGCAGCGGTGCCACGCTCGGGAGAGGGACACGTCCCTGTCAGTGAGGGATGTTCTCCAGGCCCTCTGTGTGGGCAAAGGGCCACAGCAGGAAGGTGGAGCAGGGCCAGGCTGTCTGCCAGCACCTGGGAATATCCTCACAGCCCTGGAAGCAGCTTCCACGTGTGCTGCCATCAGCAGACCTGCGGGGCCGGAGCTCAGCTGTGCCTGGGCCCTGCACCAGCAGCACAGGAGGGGCTCTCCCTTTACTCTGGGAGCTCCTGGTGCCATGAAGGGGGGGTCTGGTGCAGCCCCATCTTCGTGGGCAGAGCAGGAGGGCTGGACCCTTCCCTGTGGAGGCAGGAGCAGTGTCCCTCTGAGCCGTGGCCCTTTCTGGGCTCATGACAAGCTGCCCAGAGCGGAGGGCAGTGCTCAGCGCAGCACGTGGCTGCCTGCTTTGTGCATCCTCAGCCCTTTAATTATGTCCCTTTTCCACTTGTGCTGTGGAAAGAGCTGGGGAACGTCTGCCCGTGGCTACCGGCGCCTTCTGGGGGGGTGTGTGGGCAGCGGGGCCCATCCTGCCCGTGCTGGAGCAGGTGCTGGGTCAGGCACAGCCAGGGAGCTGCTGGAGTTTGGGGTTATGGCCACGTCGGAATTCCAGGGAATCAATCCTGGCTGAGCTCGGAGCTGCCTGGCTGGGGACACAGAAATGCCCTTCACAAGGTCAAATTGTCCCTTGGGCTGCACAGGCACTGCCCGAGGCCCGCGGGGACCCTGTGATGCTGCTTTGTCTGCAGCCCAAGCTGTGCCCTGCTGGAATAAACCCTGGGCACAGCCCCGGGGGAGCTGCAGGGCAGGGGGCAGAGGTTTGGCACAAGGACACGGGTGCCTGCTGGGTAAACACTGGGTGCTGCTCACCTTTTGGGCTAAAACACCTGTAAAGAGTGGAGATGGAGCTCCTGGAGGCGCTGGGCACGCACTGCCCTGGGAGAACCTCCATGGTGGGGACAGTGACCGGCAGTGCCAGGGCAGTGCCACTGTGTGACCGCCCGGCATTTCTGTCCCTGCTTTCACCTGCCCCCACACCAGCAGCTGGAGCTACTGGTTAGACTGGTCCCAGACCTGGTTTTCCCCCAGTGCTGCCAGCCCTTGTGACCGTGACGTAGCCCCGTCCCTAAGGACAAACACCCTTTGCCCCGTCCTGGCTCGTATTCCCTGCCTGGAATGGGGCTCTCCTGGCAGGGTCCTGGGGGGAACTGGGGACAGTCTAGGACGGAGAATGTGACACTGCTGCCTCTGCTATGTCATAGCCCAAGGTGGAAAAACCTCCCAGTTCCTCCCAGTTGTGGAAGCGAGCAACTGGTTTGCAGCGCTGCTGTGCCCTGCAGGGTCCTGGGGGGTCCCAGGCGTCCAAAAGGGAGGAGTTGGGGAAATGCTGGCCCCGAGCTGAAAGAACAGATCCCTGTGGTCTGTGCCGTGCGTGGGAGGAGGCGGGAGGGCCGGGGGGAGCGAGCCGGAGGCCAGAGGAGGGGCCCCCTCTTTCCTTGTGCCGCGGCCGAGGAGCGCGGTGGGCGCAGCTGGGACTGTCCCCTGCTGCCACCGCGCAGCCGTCCCCGGCTCAGGCTGCTCCCTGCTCACAAGCAGCTGCGCCGGAGCGTCTTCGCCTGGCCGAGCATCCTCCCGCCCGTGCGGATGAGGACGGAGGGAGGGAGCTGGGGGCCGCCGGCATCCGCCCCGCCGGCACACGCCGGGTGAGAGCCGCCTCGGCACAATAGGCTGAGCCTCCTCGGGGGGCGGCGGAGCCCCCCTTCCCTTCGGGACCAGACCCTCTCCCCGGCCACCATGGTGGTTTTCATGGGCAGGAACCTCTCGTCGCTTCTGGCTTTCTTCAAGAAGAAGGGTGAGCGAGCAGCGGGGACGGAGGGAGGCAGGGAAGGAGCAGAGCCTTGTCCTTACACAACCCCTGCCCGCCGGGACCCCCTCCCCCCGGGCCGGCACGGGGTGCTCGCCCACCCGCAGCGGGCAGGGGGGCTGCCATCCCCGAGGGAGGGCAGGGAAGGTCACCCCAGCGCTGGCCTCGCCCGCCGCGAAGTTACGGGAATAAATCACTGCGCTCCTCTCCCGGCAAGGCAGCTCCGAGCGTGTTTGAGGGGGGTGTCAGGCGAGGAGCTGCCGAAATTGGGCGAGAAAAGGGGATTAGGAACATGACGGGGCTTTGGGTGCCTTGTGTCCCCTGCGGGGATTTTACACCAGCACAGGGCACCCGTGTGGCAGCACCCGCCGTGCCGGGCTGGCTGTGCCCCGGTGCCCGCTCGCACCGTGGGTGCTGGCGGAGGCAGAGGCCGGCATGGCGGCAGGGCGGGAGGCTCCATTGTTCCAGGCCTGCTCCTTTGTGTGCTGGAGTCGGAGCACGGCACGGCTCGGAGCCTGGCCGGGCTGGCCCCGAGGGGACCGGGCGCACGGGGAGCACAGGGGACAAGGGATGGCGTGTGGTGCCGCCGGTGCCGAGCAGCAGGTGCCCGCGGCCCCGGGGTGCCGCCGCCAGCCCCGACGGTTTCCTGCGCTCGCCCTTCCCTTCCTCAGAATTGGATTTTTTTCTGGGCAGGAAGAGTTTGAGGCTTGGCTCAGGCGTGCGGGCAGGGCAGGGCTGTGCCTCGGTGCTGCAGTGCCCGGGCTGGGTGATGGCAGGGCTGGGTGATGCCAGGGCAGCCCCCGGCCGTGGGCACCGCAGGGTGCAGGGAGTGAGGGCTCCGTGCTGCCCCAGGTGTGGCAGATGGAATGTTCAGCATCCAGCGGGGCTCGGAGAAGGGATTTGGATCCTCTGGGATCTCTGCAGCTGGATGTGCCTCAGTTTCCCTCGTCTGTGTAGTTCCCAGCCTGCCTGGGCATGGGGGGAGTCCCTGCTCTTGGGGGGATGAGCAAGGCCTGGGGATGACGCAACGCTCCGAAGGGAAAGTCATCGTGGTTCCGTCCACATTTAATCCCCCCCTGTGCTGCCCCTTCTCCCTCAGTCCTGCACAATTCTCCACCTCCTGAGCTCCTAACGAGGGTGCTGGGGAAGGAGGGTGGTCCCACATCCCAGCACCGCTCCGGTGGTGGGGAGAAAACCAGTGGAGACATCCTGACTCCGGAATATCGACCGGCCGGGCAGAGCCGCCGGATGGGATTTCTCTCGGTGTTTCCAGCACCCAGTTCGGAGCTGAGCGGGATAACGTCATCTTGGGGTGGCTGTCGCCACCCAGAGCTTGTCCCCTGTGGGTTGGGACGCACTGGTGGCAGCGTGGCTGTGTCCCCCCAGCCCAGCTGACCCCGCTGTCCCCGCAGGCGCTGCCAAGGGCGAGGGCGAGAAGCGGCTGAGCGTGCAGTACACGGCGGGCGAGGAATGTCCCGACAACGTCTTCTTCCCCAGCACGCGGCCCCCGCACCTGGAGGAGCTGCACAACCAGGCCCAGCAGGGGCTGAAGTCCCTGCAGCACCAGGGTAGGTGTCCCCAGCCCCAGGGTGGCCTTGGGGACACGGTGGGAGGGCTGTCCCCAGCTCCTGGCTGGCCGGGCAGTGTGGGCGGCGCGATGGGGCTGACCAGAGTCCAGTGCTGGTGGCTGGGCTGTGTGGGGGGCACTGCCAGCTCGGCAGCTGCTTCCTTGGCTGGGGGCTGCCCCGGCTCCCCTGGAGGGATTTACCTTCTGTCTTCCCTCCACAGAGAAGCAGAAACAGACCAAAAGTGCCTGGGACCACGGGGACACCAGCAGCCTCCAGGTGAGCCCTGCCCAGGTTCTGCCTCGTGTGCTTTTGGGGCGCCCTGGGCATGAGGGGACATAGGGTGGCTCTTCTGTCCTCCCTGGGTGGTGTTTGGGGACAGACAGGCAGCCAGGCAAGGCGGCAGGACCATGTCCAGGGGGGTTGTGGGGCTGGAACTGGCTGTGTTTCCCTCGGTGGTGTCCCCTTTGCCCCAGGACGAGCCGTTCTCCCCATCCTCAGCCTTGGCACGTCCTGCTCTGCCCTGTGGGGCTCTGGCATCCCTCTGTCCCCCTGTTCCTGCCCCACTGGTGTCCCTTGGGAGCCCTGACTGAGGAGGGGTGACGTGGTGGCACGATGGGGACAGTTGGCCATACCCAGCCTGGTGCCTGTGCCCCCTCCCGGCTGCTGACGAGGAGAAACTCCTCCTCTTTTGGCCATGCTGAGCTTTGGCACAGCCCTGGGCTCTGACCTCGCTGCCAGTGCCTCACCCGCCTGTGTTTGCTCAAGCTGTTGCCTCTCGTTGGCTCTCAGCCCCTTTAACCCCTTGGAAGTGGGGGACTGGAAGCCCCAGGATGGGCAGAGCCACGGGGGGAGCGAGGTGGAGGGCTCGGGTTAATTCTGAAGTGTCTCATCCCAACCTCTGCCTGCGCCAGGGATGGTTTGGAGGGATGGGGACACTGGAGGTTGTGCCAGTGGCTGTGTCCAGGGAGTGCCGGGGGTCCTGCCTGCCTGCCTGTCCCTGTCCCACGCCCCTCTCCCAGCCATGGCAGCCCTCCAGCTCTGGGCTCTGGGGAACACCCATGGGGTCATTTTGGGCTTGGCACCATGGCGAGCCCGGCAGTTCCTTCAGGTGCTCCTTGCATGGATCAGACCCCATCTCTCCTGCTCTCCGGGGGGCTGCAGAGCCGTGCAGGGTCCCAGGGGCTGCTCCCAGCCCTGCTCCTGGTGGGAGGACTCTGGATGCCGGCGTGGCTGACTCAGCCTTTGGCCCTCGGAAGAGCTTTTGTCTCGGCTGCCGAGTCAGTTCGCGGCGGGGAAGGGGCCTGGCCGGGGCCGGGGCAGCTCCGTCCGCGCAGCGCGGGGTCCGCTGAGCCCACCCTGTCCCCACAGTCCTGCGCATCCTCGGAGGATGACAGCCTGTCCTTCCGGAGCCGGGCGGCCTCCTGTGCCACAGACAGCACCTCTGAGGATGCCCTCTCCATCCGCTCCGAGATGATCCAGCGGAAAGGTACCCGGCTGGGGGGCGGTGGGGCAGGGGGGATGCAAG
>VZRS01002132.1:0-20649 GCA_013398055.1 Ifrita kowaldi
CCAACCTCAGGGATTCCATTATTTATATTTATTTGGTACACTTTTTAGTGTTTACCATCTCCCCACCCTCTCCTTTTCATTTTGTTCGATGGAAGTTTGGGGTTGGTTCTTTTTCCAGTGTTCTTTGCTGCCCTTAGCAGAAGGAACAGCCTTTGCAGCAGCTGCCAAGGGAGGGGGACGTGCAGCCCAGGGAACACGGTGTCCTCCCTGCAGCACAAGGCCCGGCTCTGCTGGAGCTGCTTCAGGTGGCTACATGTGTGTGTAAGCGCCACGAGTGACTCACAGATGACTCCAGAGCTAAAGACTCCTTACATGGGGTTGGTCTGAGGTGAGGAGAGAGGTAGGAAGGAGAAGTCTTGCCTGACTCTCTGGGCTGGTTCTTCAAGGGTGATGGAGAAGTCACTTGCCCATGAAATTCTCTCTCTGGCAAGGCAGCTTGCAGCAGATTATTCCCAGAAGTTCTTCAGTTCTCAGCAATCAGGGACAGCACCCAGGGAGCGGCTGGAGCTGGGCCAGGGCAGGCTCAGGCTGGAGAGCAGGGAAAGGCTCTTTCCCCAGAGGGTGCTGGGCACTGCCCAGGCTCCCCAGGGAATGGGCACGGCCCCGAGGCTGCCAGAGCTCCAGGAGGGTTTGGACAGCGCTGCCAGGGATGCCCAGGGTGGGGTTGTTGGGGGGTCTGGGCATGAACAGGAGCTGGTTCCATGATCATTGGGGATCTCTTCCAGCTCAGGATTTTCCATGATTCTAAAGCTGGGAAAGCCAAGACGACCAACACATCCAGCGAACTGAGCATTTCCTGATGTGTGT
The DNA here is from genome assembly GCA_013398055.1 of Ifrita kowaldi. Taxonomy (NCBI): domain Eukaryota; kingdom Metazoa; phylum Chordata; class Aves; order Passeriformes; family Cinclosomatidae; genus Ifrita; species Ifrita kowaldi. The sequence goes on from VZRS01002132.1 coordinate 808, forward strand.
TTGAACGCAACCAAAGCCTTTATTTAATGTGCCAAACTGCTGTGAGAAGCCCTCCAAAACAAGAATTGAGTTTGTGCATCCAGGCCATCCTACAGGAACTTATTTATGTCTGTGGGGGCTCTGTCTTCAAGCTTGCCCTGTTGTCTCCTGCTGATATCTCTCTTGGAGGACCAGAAGGGTTTTGGAAGAGCTGGGTGTGGTTCCTGTAGTTTTTAGAATCAAAGAATCCCAGAATGATTTGGGTGGGAAGGCCCCTCAAAGCCCATCCAGTGCCACACCTGCCATGGCAGGGACACCTTCCACTGTCCCAGGCTGCTCCAAGCCCCAGTGTCCACCCTGGCCTTGGGCACTGCCAGGGATCCAGGGGCAGCCACCGCTGCTCTGGGCACCCTGTGCCAGGGCCTGCCCACCCTCCCAGGGAACAATCCCTTCCCAATATCCCATCCATCCCTTCCCTCTGGCACTGGGAAGCCATTCCCTGTGTCCTGTCCCTCCAGCCCTTGGAAAGAGTCTCTCTCCATGTTTCCTGTAGCTCCTTCAGGCCCTGCAAGGCCACAGTGAGGTCACCCCAGAGTTTCTCCTCTCCAGGCTGAACAATCCCAGCTCTCCCAGCCTTTCCTTGAAAAATGTGAGTGAAGAAAACAACATGGAAGCCCACAACTCTCCCATGTCCTGAGGGAAAATCTTAGGAAATCCTACAGGTTCTTGCAGCCCTGCATTTCCCAGGGTCTAAAATTCCCATCTTCCTGTAGTGGCTTGGATCTAACCTGGACGTCAGCGCCCGCTCCGGCACGTCAGGCTCTCAGGGTGGTGTTGCAATGTCCTTTGGGCTGTGGGAGAGGAGAGCTCTGGAAATCTGCGTGTTTGAGCAAGTTCAGTGCAGTTGCCTCTGCCAGAGCCTGACTTCCCTCCTTGGACGAAGCCCGAGGTTTGTGGGCTCCAAAAGCGTGGCAAGTCACCAACTTGGCATATATAGGAACGAGGAGGGCGCGGCCCCGCTCCCCTCGCACAAAAAACGTCAGAGCCCGTGAAGAGGAGATGAAGGTGGAAGCAAGGCCTGGTTTATTTTCTCTCCTCCCAAAGCCTGTTGTGTTTCTGGTTGCTGAGAGTGATCCCATAAGTACCAGCAGATGGGGAAAATTTTGGGGTTCTGGTAGAGAGCTGGGGTCTGAATCTGCGGCATTCGGGGTGGGGAATTCCTCTCGTGACAGAATTTCTTGGCATTTTAACGCAGGGAGCAGAGGGAAGAGAGGTTGGTTGTGGTTGTTGGTGCTGATTTTTTGGGTGAAGGAGGTGTCTGCCCTTGGGCAGAGGCTGTGGTCACCTCTGCTCATGTGGCCATGGGCTGTGGAGCTGGTGTGAGATGGGTCTTCATCCCTGCCAGCCACGGGGTGACCTGGCTGGTCACCAGGGTGATCTCCAGGATCAAAACTAGTCCAGCATGGGCTGCTCTTTGTTTGCCAGCTCTTTGGCACGCCCAGAGCCGTGGTTTTGAGCCATCCCCTGTGGCCACGTGGATGTTTCCTTCTGACAGCGAGAGTGGAGACTGGTACAACTTCTGGTTTCCAGGAGCTTTAAAACAATCATCAGGAGTCACAGAACTCGCTGTAACATGGAGGCTTCATGTTTTACTCGTTACCGTGGCTCCAAATGTCAGAGCAGTGAGCTCTTCCAGCATCATTGTCACAGGGCTCTTCCCTGGGAGGAGAAAATGCCGTGGGTCTGCTGGGAATGACAAACAATGCTGGCATGGGGAGAGGCAGCGAGGCTGAAATCAAAATGCTTGTGTTTATAATTGCTTTTACCATGGTCCCTGGAAGGCTCCTGTGGCAGACGCAGGGTCCTGTAGGGTGAGGAGCTGTGCAGGAACAGAACGGGGCATAACCCCAGTCCCCAAAGGGTTTGAGGGATGTCAGACTCCTCCACCAGCCAGACTGACACCACCACACTTGGAGTCACAGACACACTGATTTTAATTGGGAAAACAAAAATAAAGAAATCTATAGACGTCTTTTTCAGCTGCAAATTAAATTTCTTCTGTCTTGTCAGCGGCTTTTGGATGGCCACTGCGGAAGGATCCCTTTGGTGAGACAAAAAGGCTGCAGAAATAATAGAAATGAACGTCTGCAGCTGAAGAGCTTGACTGGGACTTGAAAAGTTTGCTTTGGGTGGCAGCCAGGTCCTGCTGAGGTCTGCAGGAGTTTTGCTCTCGGCCTCCGTGGGGCCGAGCTTTCACCCTTGGAGATCATGTCCTGAGGAAGAATTTAGTCTAAAATAATTCTCAAAACTTGTATTGTTTGACTCCCATCCAGGGGTTTTTTGGAGGCTGAGTAGCTTCGTGTTTCTGATTGACTCGGATTGCTCCCCTTGGCATCTTCCAAGGATGAGCTCTCAACGGAGGGCCAGGAGGCACAAGGGAGGCTCAGATGTGAGCAGGCCTCACTCCAGGTTCCTAAACCATCAGATTCCTTAATTTTGGGGGTGTAGGACTTGTTGGGTGTGAGCTGAAGCCGCACCTTTTTGGAGGGAGCCTTAGCACGTGAGAGAGCCACACCACGGTCACAGCCAGGAGCTGGTGGCACCATCAGGGGATCTTTCCCTCCCCTCTGCTGATTTCCCATCAAGCAGCTTTTTGAAAGAGAAAAGGGGGAAATGGTAAAAAGCAGTTGGGTTCCTACTGCACATGCTTGCTCTTCTTGATGATTTTCCCCTCCTTTTTTCAGGACACGGTGACAGGAAGAGCAACTTGTTCCATTCATAGCCCCGGAGCTCCTGGAGGTGCAAGGCTGGGTTTTCCCCTCCCTGCTGCAGTATCACACTTAAACAGCACGTAATTATCAAGATTTAAGGTTTGTCTCCTGAACTCAACTGGTTCCACAGCAGACCCTGAGAAATTAATTTCTTTTTTTTTTTTTTAACTGAAAGAGGGTGTTTTTTTTCACTGAAAGAGGGTGTGAAATCATTTTAACAGGTTCCTTTTGGAAAACCTTGAAAACTGTCTAATAAATCGATCTATAGTGTATAGGCTTTCTTTTGCTGCACTTGAAGTTGTCCATATTTTTAGACACAAAAAATAAATTAATCTGTGAATCAGTGACTGCAATACAGGGACTATCAACCACCAAGAGGCTCCTTTAAACCTCTGCTGAGCTGGGCTCTCTAAAAACTGCGGGCTTGTGTGGGGAAGAGTAACAAGAATGGAAGGGAACCCAAGAATTATTTTTCTTTTAATTATTTTCAGAAAAATGATTTCTTTTTTGCTGGGAGAACTTTCATTTTCCCTGCTCTCAAATAAAGCAGTGATATGGTCCTGCTGTGCCTCAGGCTGTCCGCTTTAAAAAAAAAGGAAGGGCTAAAAAGATGGACCATCTGGAAGCCTGTGCAGAAGGAGCGTGCCAGAGCAGGCTGACGTGCAAGAGCATCCTTTGGATGTATTTTTGAACACTGGTCAATCCACTGAGGGCTTTTTTTATCGTTATTTTTCGTGATGAGTTGACGGCAACTTCTCGGAGGCTTTTGCTGCGTGTTCCAGTGCTGGTGGCTATTCCATTCCGGGCTGAGAGGGAATTCTGGGACACACTATTTCTCCCTGGAAGCAGCCTGTGACTGGCTCCAAAACCTTCCCTCAGCTTTGCAGGGGTGCCGAGGGGCTCTGCCCTGCTGCGGCAGCCGATTTCCCCGAGCTTTTTGGGCTGAAACTCCAGCTGGGAGTGGCGATTCCTCAGGGTCCGTGGCCTCCAAACCTTTTTTCTTGTGCTCCCCTCTCTGCAAAAACCGTTTTTAAGCATGCACCTCAGCTGTGTGTGTGTTTATAAATGACATGCACATGCTACTGCAATCCCAGGATTGCCTCCTGCTGCCCTTCGGATCGTCTCACGCATCCCGCTTTGGAATCCCTGCTCCAAGGGATGACAGCACAAGGAGAGCCAGGGGGGTGATGGCACGACCTTCACCCCACCTCCTCTTCACCAAGACCTTCCTCCTCTTCCCATTTTTTTGTTTTTTTGCTCTGAGAGGCCTGGTTCCTGTGACTCCAAAGCATGGAGTGGGAAGTTTTCCATTCTGTTGGACTTTGCAGGATTTATGCATTAATCAGCAGGCTTTGCCTCAGTGCTGCTTCCGAGAGGGGCAGAAATTCGCCCACATCCCTGGGAAAAGGGATGAATCTCCAGCACAGGTAGCATCCCTCTTCTTAGCTTGTGTGCTCAGGTGCTCAAGTCCCAGCCCTGGACTGGATGCATCCCTAGGGAAACAAGGGAAACAAGAGTTTAACGGTTTTTTTAGGAAATGTAGGGAAAATCTGGTTTTTTTTCTAGTTCTGGTGGTTCTGGGTTGATGGTTGGCCTGGATAATCTTAAATCTCTTTTCCAACCTTAATGATCCTGTAATTTTTGGTAGAAATCTTCGTGCCACAAGGCCGACCAACTCCACCTCCTCAAAGGCTCTCCGTGTTCCAAGCAGCCTCCACGAGGAGAAGATCCCTGGTCTTTCGGAGGGTGGCGGAGAGGGACATTTGAGGGCTGGTGATTTTTTACAAGGACAAGTGATGGCACTTCTCCTCCTCTCATCGTGGCCCATGTAGAGAGTGCTGAAAGACCGAAGGGCATGGCAGTGTGGGGGCNAATGTAGGGAAAATCTGGTTTTTTTTCTAGTTCTGGTGGTTCTGGGTTGATGGTTGGCCTGGATAATCTTAAATCTCTTTTCCAACCTTAATGATCCTGTAATTTTTGGTAGAAATCTTCGTGCCACAAGGCCGACCAACTCCACCTCCTCAAAGGCTCTCCGTGTTCCAAGCAGCCTCCACGAGGAGAAGATCCCTGGTCTTTCGGAGGGTGGCAGAGAGGGACATTTGAGGGCTGGTGATTTTTTACAAGGACAAGTGATGGCACTTCTCCTCCTCTCATCGTGGCCCATGTAGAGAGTGCTGAAAGACCGAAGGGCATGGCAGTGTGGGGGCATTTGTGCTGTTTGTTCCTCCAGCTCAGCCCTTTTTATAGTGCTGCAAATGGCACGGCCATAATCGAGATTTCCACGATCATTGACCTGACCTGTATCAGCCTGTTGGCTTCAGCAGGGTTAATTCCAGCAGACTGAGGTGAGGACTGAAAATGTGGTCCAGCTAGAGGAGGAGCCGTGAAGAGCCGGACCTCCCAGCCATGAGGAGGCACAGTCTGCTTCGCCCAGTTTGTGCTGTTCCCATGTGGCGCGTGGTGGAGGCTGGCACGGGGTTGCTTTGCAGTTGCCTCCCATGGGATGTGGTGCAGGGGAAGCAGGTGGCTGCCTCTGCCCACACCAGCCAGGCCAGCAGGGTCTGGAACGCTGGGGCTGGTGGCTGCGGCCGTGCTTGGTGGAAAACGGGCAGCAGTGGGATGCTGAAGGCTCCTGTGGCGTTTCGGAGCTTCCTGCAGCAAACTGGGGCAGTACCAATGACAGAAACACTGCAATTGGTGAGCTAAGCCTGCCCTTGTGTTTAGAGGGGGAAAAAAACACCCCTTTGGTGGTCTCTAAATCTCCCCTTGCTGCAGCCAGAGCTTCTCTCTTCAGCTTGGACTCTAAAGGAAGAAACAGCACTGATGGGCTGCTGACAATTTGAGAAGATTAGGAGCTGTCCTACAAGATTAGGAAGATGCAAAAATGGGCTGTAGCTCCTTTCTTTCCCAGTGCTCTCAGCTGCAGCTGAGAATCTAGACCAGACTTTATTTTTGGCAAGGGGGAAAAAATAAATCTCCTTTGATACTGTGCAAAAAAAAAAGCAAGTAAATGTTAAGCCTTGTGCCTTGAGCAAGGATCTCTTCTGCTGTACAGCAGCAGCATTTTAGAGCTGAAATCCACTTGCTTTGATCGCTGGTGGGAAAAAAAAAAAAAAAAGAAAAGACATAAAAGGGATTTATCGTGAAATAATGGATTTGATCCCTGGTAATCCTTTCTTTGGGATTAGACTTGGAATATTATTTTTGTGATCTCTGGAATTAGACTATGCTGGCGTAACAAACCAGAGCATGTGAGTTGCTCTGCAGGATGAGGGTGAGCTGTGAATAGAGAATTACTTGCACAGAACAAAGCAGATGATGAATTTACAGTGCTATTTTTGATTACACGAGGTCTACAGGCAAGTCTAAAACCCAGCATAAAACCAACCCCAACCCAAGGCACAAAAGACCCCACACCTTCTCTTCTTTGTGTCTGAGCCCTTGGGATCTCTGAGGACTGTTGGTTAGAGCTTCTTTTTTTAAGGATTTTCCCACCCATGGGAATTTAGGAGCTTGTGCCCGCTCCTGTTGGTGTGGCTGTGGACGTGAGATGGAAAATGTCCCTGGAATGCAGGTTCTCCTGTATGGCCACAGTGCTTTCCAGGGAAATTGGGCACTCCTGGCTTTCCCACACACCTCGGGTCTCCCAGCACTGGCAATGAGCTGAGAAATCTTCCTGGGCAGGTCCTTTATGGGCCCCTTGAAACAAAAGAGGTGCAAAATGTGCTGTGAGACTTCGATGTGGAAATTTGAAGTCCCAAGCCTTTCACAGGAAGCTGCTCCAAGGAGCTTCTCTCAGTCTCCCTGCCAAATCTCAGCTTTCTGCACTCAGGGGTGGCTTTTAAACAGGGGGGAAATTCTTCAGTGTCAAATGGGCTGATATTTAAAAAAAAAAAAAAAAAACAACAAAAGGGCCAACAAAAGCTGTGGGCGGAGAGCAAGGCAGAGAGAAAGGGGAAATACCCACTGCCTGCCCCGCTCCTGGGCCTGCTCTTGGAGTTGCAACCTCCCTTCTGCTTGCAAAGGTCATTTGGCCATCGAACTTTGCCCAGGCTCCCAACCTCACCCTCACCTTGGGAGCCGTGATCCTGGAGTGGCACGGAAGGCGTGGGTGAAGGAGGAACAAGGAAATGATCCCGGGAGATCCCCTCGGGAGCAGGGGCTGCTGCTGTGGTGCCCTGTGCCAGCTGCCTGCGCAGGGCCTTGGCTGTGAGCAGCCCCTCCTCGGGGAGCTGTGGAGAGCCCAGGACAAGCTGTAAGCTCCCCTAGCACTGTGTTTCCTGACAAAATGTTATCTCCTGAAAGTGCTGGGGGTGGGATTGCTGCGCCGCCTCTCTGCATTTGGGAAATTATTCATGGAGTGCTTGGATGGGGATCCCTACCCAAATTCTGGGCACGGCGTGCCGTGTAATCCCCTAGGCAGCAGTCAGCGACTACAACCCATTTTCCAGAGGTAAAACAGCCTCCTGATCCCTCTGGGGGATGAGAAATGTGCTAATCCTTTCCATTTTTGGCTCAGGGAGGGCGAGCTACCTTTCCCAGCGGCGCCGTGTGCCGAGGGGGTGCGGGCGGTGCGTGAGGAGCTCGCAACGATCCTCACCCTGCTTGGCTGCTGCTCAGGAGCTTCCCCGGAGCACGCAGAGTCTGCGGTGGTGCTGACAGCCCTGTGCACAGCCTGCAGCCAGCACCGCTCCCCTGGATCCCCGTGTGCCACCTGGATTCCGGAGATCCAAGGGCTGCCGTGGCGGTGGGGGGAAACCCACCGGGCTCTCTGATCCAAAATTCCCTCTCCACAGAGTGGTGATGCTTGGGAATTCTCTCGGAGCTGATGGAAGAGCAGCCTGCACCTGCACCAGGGATTTGTGCCAACCCGAGTGACACCTGAAGGAGCAGCAGCTCATGGTTTGGCGTGTCTGGAGCAGGGACCACACATCAGGAGAGAGACTGTTCACAAGAGTGTGCAGTAATCGGACAATGGGGAGCGGCTTCACACTGGAAGACAGGAGGTTTTGAGCTGAAATTAGGAAAAAATCGTTCTCTGTGAGGGTGCTGAAGCACTGGCACAGGGTGCCCAGAGCAGCTGTGGCTGCCCCTGGATCCCAGGCAGTGTCCAAGGCCAGGCTGGACAGTTTATTGGAAGGTATTGGTTTGTTGGTTTATTGGAAGGGGCCCCTGTTCACATCAGGGCTTTAGAACGAGGTGATCTCTTACTGATCTTCTTTACTCACGGGTAGCTGTGTTTGGGCTGTTTGTAGACACAGCCCTACTGAAACCAACCTGCCTGTCACGCCTTTAGCTGTGGCAAATTTTTGAGAGCTGCAATCTAGAGACTTCTCTGGTTTCCAATGAAACCTTCACCTCTAGCTTTTATTTCTACCTTCACTTGTTTGGCTTTCAGAACTCCTCCCAACAGTGGCTTGAACCAAAGCCACAGACTCCTGCCTGCTGAAAAGAGGAGGAACAGAAAAATCCCAGTGTTGTTCAAGGACAAATAACACCTCAGCATCACTATTCGACCTCTATTGTCTTCAGTCTCAAAGTTTTCCTTCCCTTCCACCTGGTCCAGGAGAAATAAAACACTGTGAGCAGCTGCTTTGCGTTCTTTCCGTTCCTTTTCCTCCCTCCCCGCCTTCACTGTGAGTCAGAGTGCTGAGGTTCTTGGAGAGGCTGGGAAGAGGAGAGTGCCTGATTTCCATGGGCACATGGAGTGCCAGCATCTGGTCACACTTACAACGAGCAGAAATTACCCGTGGTGTTTATGGTTAAGAAGAATCTCCGTGTCTTGACCATATGAGGCATTCACAGATCCTGCAAGAGAGAAAAAAGGCTCCTTTTTTTTTTATTAAAAGTGACTGCTTGATAGAAGAATAAACCCAGACCAACCGCTGGGGGTGTGTCTCCAGTGTGAACATCAGCTCTGCTGGCTGGGGTGGAGCTCGTTCCTCGGGCACCTGGACACGTGTCCAGGGCCATGAATGTCACCTCGCATCTCACCTGCCCTCGAAATCACAGCAAAACCTGTCATTGTGGGGACAGGAGAGCAGCAAAAGCATGGGGGTGAAAGGACAGACACTGTCAGGGGGTTAACACTCAGCTCAGGCTGGAAAGAGATCCCAGAGGCCCTTGCACAGGTAAATTTGCCTGCAAAACTGGACTTAAACTACAACTGGAGATGCTGCCACCACCAGCTAAAAGGAAGGACACTTCTGTTTTCCAAAATGAGGCCCAGTTCCACCCAGGGACGGAGATGTATGGCACAAACCAAGGTTGTCTCGATCCTGTGATCTGAGAGGTTGCCAACCTTTGCCATCTCTCAAAATATCTATTAATTTATTTCTTGTTTTCACCCTGCTTACCTGGGTCAGTGAATTGTTGAGTATGATCCCGTTATGAGTCAGGGTAGGTCTGGTTTCTACTCTGGAAACACCCAAAAGAAGTAATTTTTTAATTAAAAATGACCTGATAGAGAATGAGTCCCACTAACAGTGCCTGTCCTGATCTTCTGCGTGTCCCAAAGCACAGACACCACATCTAAAGAGGACACAAGATAAAAAATAAAGAGGCAAGATAAAAAATTCCTGTCAGGAAGACTCCGTGACCATAAATCAGGGGGGTTCTTGATTTAGAGTCAGAGTCCTCCTTAGCATCAGCTGCAGAAAACGCAGCTGAAGGAAACAGGTGCAGACTGCAGAGCAAAGGGGTGAGTGGTCCAGTCTGCAAGAACCATCCATAAGTTACAGAAAAAACCCCATGGCTGATGGTGCCAGGCTGCAAAGTGGGATCAGCTCCTGCAGTGGCAGAGGGGCAGCTGGGTGCAGACCTCCTCCAACCCTGCCAGGCTCCTGGGGAGGCTGCACCTGCCCTTGCACACTTCAGGGTGTGTTTGAACAACCGATATTGAAAACCCTCCAGGATGAGCATTCCTTCATTCTCACAAACCATTACCTCCACAGATGTATTTCATGAAGTGTGGGAACCCAAAAAGCTGAAGTTTAGTTTCCACTGCCCGTGGGTTTAGTTTGACAGAGTCCCTTTTCTTGCCTAAATGGAGCAGTTTTCTGCTAAAGGCTGTGCTACAGACCTGGTTCCTCCCCGTGGCCCGCTCACCTTGCAGGCAAGGTCAGAGCCTGCTGATCGAGCGAGCCCTGATTTTTGCTCTTCCCCACCCCTGATCACTTGAAAGGGTTTCTCAAACATACCTGCGTCATGACCTCGATTCTGATACTCAGTCCCATGAGGGAGTTTTCACAGAGGGGAGGAGGCAGCTGCAGGGAGGTTCTGCCCCTGCCAGCCCCGTTAGCACAGCAACAGCACAAACCACAGCCTGCAGAGCACCCCGGGGCGCGGGGAGGAGCCCTCAGCTGATTGAATGTGACAATAGTGGCACAATGGAAGTAAAATTACCGATTTCCGAATGAGTCATTTCCTTTGGGCTGCAGCGGAAGCAACACTGACCTGCCAGGGGGAAGCCTGGCATTAAAACAGGGGGTGTTTCATGAGGTATCAAGTGCTGGTGCTGCCCCTGGGTCGGGGCAACCCCCGGGGTCAGTCCAGGCTGGGGATGAGCAGAAGCTGTGAGAGCTCCCAGGTGACATTTCCCCGCATGCTTTCCTCGTTCTTACACCTTTCCCCAGGTTTTTGGGCAGAGTTCAAGCCCAGGGATCCTGGGCTCAGGGGGTTTGTCCAGCACAGACATTTTCACATTCTCCTGACACAGGAAATCAAAGAGACGTTCCCTGGTGAGGACGGATGTGTTCAGCAAGTGATTTCTGCTTTACATCCTCATTCAAGCTGAGCACCTGATGATGAAGCCCGGAGTTCAGGGGCTGAGGGGTGGAAAAATGTAACCCCCCAAGCCCTTCTGTTTCAGAACACCCGTGTCACCAGGTTTCTGAGTAGAAGAACCGCAGGCTGCCTCGGGATCCAACCGCCGAGCAATATCGGCAGGACAAAGGCCAAGCGGACCCAAATGCTGAATAAGCAGAGGAACCTGTGCCACTCACAACCTGCTCACGGCTTCTTTTGCCAGCAGAAAAGGGGTTTGGGCTTCTGGGTGTTTCACTTTGTGTCGTTTGGCTCCACTTGAGAGGCAAGGGTTTCGGAATTACTCACAGCCGCGTGCTAACGGATCGTGTGATGCTCTTGAAGTGTCTCGTAGCTTTGCCCCCTTTGAACCTGAAGAGGTGCTGAGCAGATGACTTCAGAACAAGACCTCCATGCTCTTTTTTTTCCCCAGTTTGAGGCAGGTCTCATTCCAGTGAGCCCTTGTTTCCGACACTTGGGTTTGCCCGTGGCTGGTGTGGATTGAGACTCAGCAAAACAATCGCAGTTCCGCACTGGGAAGAGACAAGTGGGCTTTAATTATTGATGGTACAGAGCTCTTAACCATTACCCAGGCATCACAAACCCATTTCCAAATTACCAGAGCCTGTCTTTTCCAATCCAACTCACACGAGGAAGGAAGAGGCTTTGGTGCAGACTGCTTGGGCGTGGTCTGGCAGAGATGGGACACAGTGGAGTGAGAGGGCTCAAACATCTAAAAAGTACAACCCTCTTTTGACTCTACAGATGCTTTTTCCTCCCCTCCCTCAATTTCTGCCCCAAGGAAACTAGAATCTGACACACAGGAACAAAAGAAAAACACCCCAAAGCCTTGCTCAAGCCATACATCCAAAACTCCTGGGAAGTTTGGAAGCCAGAAAAAGTTGTTTGCTGTGCCAGATTTTCAAAGTCCCCAAAGTGTATGCCTTTGCCCTTCTGTCATTAAAAAGCTACAGTGGACCCTGCACAGATGTGTTTCCAGGGGTGTAAAGAGATGCCCAAGAAGCTGGAGGGATCAGGAGATACTGCTGTGAGGACTGTGGTGCCTCGGCCTGGCTGGGCTGCAGCTGTAGGGGAAATGCACACCTTGGTCGGTGTGGATGGATTTACGAGGTGACTGCAGTTGTGAAGCCTCCCTCACCCTGTGCTTTCTGCTGAGGGGAGGCTTGGCTTATTTCCCCCCACTTCTCAACTGCATGGCCACCTTTGCTTTAGCCTTGGCCAAACAAATATTTTTATTAATACTCATCAGCAGAAATATAAAGAGATACTGAGTTGGAGCCACAGGCTGAGCTCCGACGGTTTGACCTTTAGTTTCTATTGACAACAGCAAAGTAAACAATTTCTGTGGAGACTCAGTGCTGATTTCTGCCACAAACAAAGAAGAACATGAGATGAACACAGTGAGCTTTAAGTTATTTTCAGAGACCTGAAGCCACTGGAACTGGGAGCTGCCCTGCAGGTATTGATACCAGTGGAGCAACGAGTGTCCTTTGCAAAATGCTGCTCTTTGCTCATCTTGCAGGCAGGGACAGGTCGGATTAGGATGGGTCTGCCCATCCAGTGGTGTGGGCTTGAGCTAAAGTGGACTTGAGAAGGGTGCCTGCCCTCCTGACCAGCGCTCGGGGTGGGTTTTCAGATGAGCCCTGGAGCCAGCAGCTCCCTCGAGGAGTGTGAATGGGCAGGGAAGTTCCTGTGCACAGTTCTGGCGTCCCAAGGAAAGAAGGATGTGGAACTGCTGGAGCAGGTCCAGAGAAGGCACAAAGCTGCTGAGGGAACTGGAGCACCTCCCCTATGGAGCCGGGCTGGGAGAGCTGGGGCTGTGAGAAGGTTGTGTGGAGACCTCACAGCTCCTTCCAGGGCCTGAAGGGGCTACAGGAAAGCTGGAGAGGGATTTCATCAGGAACTGGAGTGGCAGGACAAGGGGGAATGGCTTCCCAGTGCCAGAGGGCAGGGATGGATGGGATATTGGGAAGGGATTGTTCCCTGGGAGGGTGGGCAGGCCCTGGCACAGGGTGCCCAGAGCAGCTGTGGCTGCCCCTGGATCCCTGGCAGTGTCCAAGGCCAGGCTGGACACTGGGGCTTGGAGCAGCCTGGGACAGTGGAAGGTGTCCCTGCCCACAGCAGGGGGAGGAACTGGATGGGCTTTAAGTTCCCTTCCAACCCAAACCATTCTCTTCATCTGCAGTTTTATGATTCATGCAGAGCAGGGAAGTAAAACCCCAGATCCCATCACTTTATGGCAATGCTGAAACCTCAAACACCGAAGAACCTGCAATGAGAGCAAAAGGCAAAAAGCCCTGGTTCTAGCACAGCTACTGCCCTCAGCAAAGAACAGCAGGCACGTTGAGTGTTTCTCAGTCTGGGCTGGGGATGGCTGATCCCACAGACAGCCCAAGGCCTGCTGTAGCCGGAGGGTTACGCCAGCCCCACGAGCCGCGCTGACCTTTCGGTGCTGCGAGCCGGCCGTCCCTCCCATCCCTCCCCCACAGCCTGGGACAGCTGTAAACATCCCCATCATAAAGGCACGATTGTAAGATCCTATTTATTTGCCATTAGGAACCGGCCTGGCACGGGCCTGAGTTGCCCGAGGGGCTGGGCAGGCAGAGCCCGTCCGTGCCCTCCTGCCACGACCCGTCCGGGGACCATGGCATGCAACAGGCGCCTCCGGCCTGTCCCTGCGCCCCTCCGAGCAGAGCCTGGCGCCAGCATCCCCGCGGCGGCTCCTGCCAGATGGGAACAACAACCCAATTCCCTCCTCGCCTCTCACCAGCTCTTCCCATGCCTGCTTCTCCCCCGGGTGCAGGAGCCGAGGGTGGGGAGCAGGGCAGGAAGTTGCTGACGCGTGCGGTTGGATTTCAGTTTGAACAGCATCCAGAAAGGAGCACCAAATATTAGTAAACAGATCAGGAAACATTTCCGTGTTTGGCAATGACTTCACTTTTCCATGGCAGCCATCTCCAGTGGTTTTTCCACCAGGGAAAAAGACCCCACATGGCTTCCTTGCTCAAACTGGAGCCGCTCAGCTCCTGGACCCCCTTTCAGATCCTGCCCTTCGAAGCCGGGGCTCTGGGCAGGTGCTGCAGCAGGATCCTGATCTGTGCATGGATCCGAGTCCTGCAGAGCAGAGGGTGCACGCTCCCGGACATCCCAGGGGATTACAGGACCCTGCAGCCCTGTCCAGCATCTCCACCATGATCCAGGCTGAAAAGGAAAGGATCAAGACGCTTGGCCTATATTGCCTAGGGAAAGAAGATTATGAAGCGGTTTCCTCGCCGTGTGTTGAAGAGGGAATTACTGTGCTCCGACGGGCTCCTCAGGGCAGGGACAAAAGGCCTGTCAAGTCCTGCTGCCTTCAAGCTGCAGTCGGTCCCGTTAGGAAAAAGACACAGGAATGAACCAAGCACTGCATGAAATCCCGGTTTTACCATTTCTCAGCACCCTGGGAGGAACCCAGGCTGCTCCTCTTGCAATACGTGGGGGAAATGTAACTGTCCCTGATTCCAGAGGACTGAACTGCCCCCGACCCCGTGTTTCTGTGCTCCTTGCTGTGACTTCCACTCAGCAAGTTCAAATTTGGGTGCTTGGGTAAAAAGCACATGGTCAAGGGCCGGTTTTGGAGAGAATGCCTCATTTTTGGGCACGGAACCTCTCACTGCAGGTGCTGAGGGATGTTGATGTGGGATGGAGGTGCCACCAGCACCAAGAAGAGCAACTGAGAGGATGAGGGTCAAAAATGAGGCTTGTGAGGGGAAAACCATTTCAGACGAGACAATCCTGACCCACAGCCAACAGCAACCCTGAAAGCAAAGGAGGAGAAAGAACCAGAATTAGTCTCTTTTCATGTTGAACTCTGTGAGATGGTGTGAGAAGCCATATGATCTAACACCTCGTGTGACCAAGTCACTGTGTCTGCATGAATCATCCCACACAGACACTTGCTATGCTGAAGGTGACACTGTGACACCCACAGCTTGCCGCTTATTTTGCCACTGGTGGTTTTCACTGATGCCATCAGTGCTGCCTATAGTACCCAACAAATGGCGTGTCCATTTGGGAACCAGGGTCTCCAGGGAGATGCCACCATACCTTGTGCTCTCACTGTTTCAGTCTCCTTCCTACACCTCCAGCCTGCTTTTTCTGGTTTGCAAAGACAAGGGGCCTGTCTCATCCCACCCCTGCCATGGCAGGGACACCTTCCACTGTCCCAGGCTGCTCCAAGCCCCAGTGTCCAACCTGGCCTTGGACACTGCCAGGGATCCAGGGGCAGCCACAGCTTCTCTGGGCACCCTGTGCCAGGGCCTCACCATCCTTCCCCCTGCCCCATCCTGGGCATCCCTCAGCCCCAGCAGAGCAGGGGTAAGAAAGTGAGCAGGTCAAGTGAAGCCTGCAGGAACAGCTTTGCCATAAAGTCAAAGCTGCTGAGGGAGCTGGGAAAGGGGCTCAGCCTGGAGCAAAGGAGGCTCAGGGGGGACCTTGTGGCTCTGCACCACTCCCTGACAGGAGGGGGCAGCCGGGGGGGGTCGGGCTCTGCTCCCAGGGAACAGGGACAGGACAAGGGGAAACGGCCTCAGGCTGGGCCAGGGGAGGCTCAGCTTGGACAGCAGCAGGAATTTCTCCATGGAAAGGCTGCTCAGGCCTTGGCAGGGGCTGCCCAGGGAGCTTTGGAGTCCCCATCCCTGCAGGTGTCCAAGGGAGGCCTGGAGGTGGCACTGAGTGCTCTGGGCTGGGGACAAGGTGGGCATCGGGCACAGCTTGGACTCCATGGGCTGGGAGGGCTTTTCCAGCCTCAGGGATCCTGGGATTCTGTAAATCCACCTACAACCGCCCAGAGCGAGTGTTTCGGATGGGCAACACCGACCGAAAGCATCCCGAGGAAATTCCTGGTGCAGCCTCCCAGCACAGCTGGGAAGTTAATGCCGGATTTAGGGGCTTTGCTGGGAACGGGCTGCAGCTCAGTCGCGTGCTCAGCTCCTGCAGGGCTCATGTCCAGCTCTCCCTTGCCCGGGGAAAGCGCTGAACATGCCGGGGCGTTTTAACGAGGTTTCCAAGCGGTTCCTACCCCTCTGCTCTGAGGCCAGGCTTCCACGGAGCAAACAGAGCTGTGCCGAGGCGTGGATGGAGCTGGAATCCTTTCCTGGCCGTGGCCAACTGGGAATAAGAGTTACTTCTTTATAGCAGATGTGTAGCTCAAAGTTCACCATAAGGGCACTCACATTGAGAGCACAGCGTGTATTGTTCTGCAAGAAGGCTCAGCTCAGCCCTTCAAAAGACTTCAGAACAGCTAATTTCATTATTCAAAGAATAAAGTGAGGCAGAGGGAGCCAAAATTAACCCTCTGGCCGGCTCCCTGGAAGCAGGGATTTCTTTAGCACCCCATGCTCACAGATGCAGGCAGAAAATCTGCCTCACAGTCTCCCAGCTGTTTTTCTCACTAGTTTAGGAGCTGGGTATCTTATTCCTCTCAAAATGACCACCTGGACCCAGGCCAGGCCGAGCACCCCCACACGAAGCCCTCTGTGTGTACACTGCATCGGCGACTATGGCTCAGGATTTTCAGCTCCACTTACGACCTCCAGGGAAAATCAAAAGCAAAAAATAATTTTTTTTTTTAATTATCCATACAGAAAAAGGTGGTTCTCTTACTGACCAAATTAAAAAATAATACTTGCAGACAAGAAGGACAAAAGAAGACAAGTCCCACAAGAAAAACTCACCCGTTGTTAGGCAGATTTGAGCAAAGAAAAACACACCCCTCCAAATCATGTCCTCTCCTTGGCCAAGGATCGCATGACCACCTGGCTGGGGCATGAACTGTTCCTGACATTCTCCCTGCCCGACCAGATTCCTCTCTCCGGAGCTGAGCTGCTTGCTCAGCATCAATCCTACCTGTGAGTTTGGTTCTAAGGGAAAAGCCCAGGACACCCAAAGAAAATGCACCCCAGAGCAGGAGGTTGATGAAGGGTGAGTCAGGGGCCAGCACCAGGTGCAGATGGGTCCCTTTCATTTGCTGTTTCACTTCCCAGTTCCAGCACACGGTGCGTGGGTGGAATTAAGATGAGCTCTTTTACCTGGAGGAACAGCCGGGAGCCATCTCCAGGCACGTTTAGGGCAGAAACCTCAGTTTTGTCCCCAGCCCACAGCTACTCAAAATTCCTTTGGCGAGTCCTTTGGCAAGGGCCGGGGGCTGGCCGGAGCTGTGATGTGTGACGGGCTTTATTTACACTCGCTCCCGTCCTGCTGTGCTGACGGCTTGCCTTCCCAAGCCGGCCCCCAGGACTGCCTTTTAAACCAAAGGAAAGCGGGATTTGCGCTACACAGGTGTGCTGAGGGAGGCAGCAAACCCCGAACGACCGGGATGAAGGGTGCTGACGAGCCAGGGTTTGGAGCAGACTCGCCCCGGCTCTCCCTGGGCAGAGCAATTCCCGCGCACAGCCCGTGGCTACCGCAGCAGCACATCTGCGAGCGGCCCGAGAACAATCCCCGCTTTGTCCCGGCGTGTTCCCGGGGCTCCATCGCTCCGTGCCGGGGACCGGCTCGCTGCGAGCGGCAGCGGCGGCCGTGCCTCGCTGCGCTGCGAGGCGCTGAGCTGGGATTTTCTGCGCTCGGAGAAGGTGGTGAAGGAGAGCGGCTGATCCCCTCCTCTCCTGCCAGCTCACCCCCTTTCCCTGCGCTCTGGGCAAGGGAGGCAGCTGCCGGGACAGAGGCTGACCTACATTCCAGCGCTGACTGCCCAACACTTTCTTAACAATTTTTTTTTCCCCCCAGTCCGGGCTGAAAAAGGATGGTGACACCATCGGTGGCACGGCCCGAAGGAGCCGAGGGAAGCAGCGCTCGGTGCTCGCAGGGCGTGCTCCGCTGTGCAGACCGCGGCGAGCGCGACCGCCCCGAGGGGAGATGCGAGCGCTGATAGCGCTGAGAAAGGAAGGATGTTCCGGGCCGGCACAGGTGAGGGAGGAGGTGCCGCTCGGCTCGGCAGGAACCCTGCGCAGCGCAGATAGTGCCGCGCTGAGCTGTGGCTGACCGCAGCGTCCCCGTGACCGGCCCGGCGGTCGGGCGGCAGCGGCACCGGGGGACGGGATCGTTTTCCCACAGCACGGCTTGGACGGGGCGAGCCCGGGCTGGCTGCGAGCCCGTGCGGCCCTGGCTGGCACTGAACCCCCGGCACCAAACCCCCTTCCCCAGGTGTTCGGGACAGTGGGTGCAGAGGGACCTGGCTGGGCTTTTCCCTGGTGATGCTCGGCTGTTATGGCATGAAAACTGGAAAATGACAGGAATCACGAGGCTTCCCAAGGGTCTCCACGGGTTTCAGCACCACAACCCCCAAGATGACAGCAACCTGCCCTGCACCCCCTTTGCTCAGCACAAAATCTCTCCACTGCGGCTGAGCTGTTACACTCCCGGGGTTATTTCTCACCTGCTCCCATTTCTTAACCTCCAGGGCAGGAATTATGCCTGGCTCTTCCTAAAAAGGAAGCCACTCACTCTCCCTGCTCCTCCTCCTCGGCAAAGGGGCTGTTCCATGCCCTGTGGGGCTGCATCTGCCACCGCCGTGAACCCGGGGGTGCCACCCGAATGTGGGAACCGAGCACAACCCCCAAAGGATGGCAGGGATGCGGTGCGGGGAGCTGGGCACAGCGGCAGCAGCAGGAGGCTCCGCGCCTTCGGGGCTTCGGCTCTGCCGCACAAAGCGGCTTAGGGACGGCACGGCTGAGCCAGGGGCTGGATTAGAGGCAGAACCGGCTCTGGCTCCGAGGAAATCTCTGCGCAGGGGCTCAAGGTGCTCGCTGGGCAGCTCAGAGAGCGCCCCGGTCCTGCCCTGGGAGCGCCCGGGCTCCTGGTTCCGGCACAGCCTCCTCACGGCTGCCACGGCCCCTCGGAGCTGGCTACGCTGGGATCTGCAGCCTTGCCCAGGCAGCCCCGGGTGCCAGGCTGGCACCGGTGACCCAGACACGGCGGCACGGGCTGCGGGGCACAGGGCCCGGTTCCTCTTCCTCGCACGGACTCGAGGAGGAAACTCCTCTGCCAGAGCCGCAGCCCGCGCTGGTGCCGCCGCCCAGGGACCTCTGCCCTGAGTCTGGGGCGTCCAGCACAACGCTGCCCCTCCACCAAGAGGAAATGTGCTCGCAGCGGAGGCTGGGGATTGCCCAGCTTTCCCAGAACCTGTCGTAGCTGTGGCGTTGGTCCTGCTGGGAGCAGGGTCAGGCCAGAAACCTCCACACTGTCCTCCTCGGTGCCTTCTACAAGAGCCAGGTGTGGCAATGCTGGCACATCCAAGGCCAGCGAGATCCCCAGGAAATCCTGGGAGAGCAGGGCTTGCTCCAGTGGCTTTCACTGCAGGGATGTTCCACAGCACAGTGCTGTGGAAACCCCCCATGGGCTTTCAGCTGGGCAGCACCTCCCACCTGCAGCTGCCTTTTAAAAATAATTTAAAAAAAAGAACCCAACTCTCCAAAACTAAATGAATCTCTTAATTTATTTTCATATGCTTGCGCAAAAAACACGGCCCAGGTCTCTGGAGACAGAAGAGACTTGTCTGGTTGATTTCCTGGGATTTTCCCTGGACGGACGTGATTTTTGATTCACTGGCAGATCCATCCATTACAGCCTTGTTCCCACATTCCCTGATCCTGTTGTAAGGGCAGTGTCTGCACAGGATGCCAGGATTCCAGCCCTGCCAAGTGATGTTCCCTGGCTGGAAGTTACCACAGCTGGGAGCTGGAAGGCTTGGAGAATCCACGGCCCTGGCTTTCCTTGTGGTGAGGAAGACAAAGACATGGTGGTGTGGGAGCTGGAAGGCTCCAGTTCCACTTCAGGCAGTGGCTGTGGCCCGTGGCACAGAGGAGAGCAGACACAGCCATCCCTCTTGTCTGGGAATGAGGAGAGAGCGGCTGGAACGGACGGATCTGCCAGTTCATCGAAAATCAGGGAAAACCCCAGGAAATCAACCAGACAAGTCTCCTCTGCCACCACCCTTCTGGATACAGTGGCCTCTTTGAAACATCACCCCCATCACCCGCCTCGTGTGGGAATTCCACATCTCCCTGCTCCCAGAGTTCCCACTGCCCGGAGCGCATCCAGAGCAACACATCCAGCAGCTTCTCCTCTCCACTTCAAAAAAAAACCCCAAGCAGTTTTTATCTAAACCATCTTAATCTGGAGGGAAGCTGCAGGCCAGAGGCGTTTTGATAGACTGGCTTGATACTTTCAGCAGGAATTTCTCCATGGAAAGGCTGCTCAGGCCTTGGCCGGGGCTGGCCAGGGGGCTTTG
>VZRS01002132.1:21152-56653 GCA_013398055.1 Ifrita kowaldi
GGAAAGGCTGCTCAGGCCTTGGCAGGGGCTGCCCAGGGAGCTTTGGAGTCCCCATCCCTGGAGGTGTCCAAGGAAGGGCTGGAGGTGGCACTCAGTGCTCTGGGCTGGGGACAAGGTGGGCATCGGGCACAGCTGGGACTCCATGGGCTGGGAGGGCTTTTCCAGCCTCGGGGATACTGGGATATGAGGAAGGAGCAATTTGAGACTCACCGGGATTCGAAAAACCTCCAAACTGAAAATCTCATGACTCAAAAAACATCTCTGAGCCCGTGCTTTGCTTATGAACAGGTACTGTGAGGCATCAGGATGACCAAAGCCGAGAGACTGCTGAAAGGACGGAGTCAGAGACATCTCCACTCATCTGTCACTCGTGGTATCAGAGGCTGCTGCCGATGCAAAGCCCCTGGAAGAGCATCACAGCTCTTCAGAGAACGATCATTTGAGAGGAGCACCACAGTGTTAACCCAAAGACGCCTCACACCCAGTGTTCTGCCTACTTTTAAAATTAACAAGTCTTAAATTCTTAGTGTCACTTAAAATACCCCGCTGGAAATGGTCAAAGGCAGCATTAAATCACAGTGGTCAGTGATTTCCTGACAGGATGTCAGATCTGGGTGAAACGCAGGGGTAAAATCAGAAGAACAGAGCCTGAACTGTACTCCTCTAGTGCATTAAATTCTGTCTGCTACCTTTTGTTATTTTTAGTGCTGTGGTACAGAGGTACCAGACTTGTGACACGTGATTTAACAGGAAGGGCAAGTTAAAACCAAATTTAGAATAAATAAAGGATTTCTGAGTAATCTCTGAGCCCATCCAGTGCCACCCCCTGCCATGGCAGGGACACCTTCCACTGTCCCAGGCTGCTCCAAGCCCCAGTGTCCAGCCTGGCCTTGGACATTGCCAGGGATTCAGGAGCAGCCACAGCTTCTCTGGGCACCCTCTCAGGGAACAATCCCTTCCCAATATCCCATCCATCCCTGCCCTCTGGCACTGAAAAGCCATCCCCTGTGTCCTGGCACTAGGACAAGGAGTAAATAAGGAGTTTCCAAGGAATAAACTCTGTGGCTTCAGGGATTTTTGTGCTGCTTCAAGTCAGGCTCCTCTCCTTGACATAATTTTCACGGGCTGTACAAGTACCAGGAGACCTGGCAAAAGTGCTCTGTGCCTCTGCCCAGAGCCAGGGGAAGCCTTACTTCAATCAAAATAACCCCTCTGAGCACAGACCCTGGAAAATTCAATGTAATTCCATCCCAATAATTATTCCAGCCCACCGATCCATCTTCCTTTATTTGTTTTTTTGCAAGATGATGTTGATGTTAAATTCAATCCATCACAGCAACATTCATAACAAATCTAGAGGAGGTTTAGCAGCCTGACTCTGAAATTGCTGTAGATGAGGCTTCACAGCCTCTGCAAGGCTCACGGCAGACTCTATGCAGCCGTCGAAGTTGGAACGTGTGAATCCATCACCCCCACAGATCAGGAGAGGCTGAGTGTGAAGAATCATCTGTCCTGGGCAACTGGGCACAGCTCTTGTAACCTGAAAATGAAAGGCAGAAAGGGAGTGGGAAGAGTATTTTATTTACCTGAATCTCACACCAGAAAGATCTGTGTTCCTGACAAGCACATGACAGAACCACAGAACGGTTTGGGTTGGAAGGGACCTTAAAAATCATCTTGTTTCACCCTGGGCAGGGCCACCTTCCACTATCCCAGGCTGCTCCAAGCCCTGTCCAGCCCGGCCTTCCATCCCAAAATGAAGATCCAAACATTAACCATCAAAGTATCACAGTAAAACACTGATTTCTGGGAGTTAAATAATCGGAGTAAAACTTCACTGTGTGGAAATTTAGAATCTTCACAGCCTGTTCTGTTTTATTCTCAGCCTGCCTCAGCGAGAATTACTTGTCTGATCCTGGTGTAGAGATCTAAAAACGCATGAGGGTGATCTCACATCAGCGAAGCGGGGCCTGCAAAATCCCAGACAGGTTCAACACAAGAAAGGGAACCTGCTGTCTCTGGGATCACAGAATCCCAGGATCCCTGAGGCTGGAAAAGCCCTCCCAGCCCATGGAGTCCACCCTGTGCCCGATGCCCACCTTGTCCCCAGCCCAGAGCACTCAGTGCCACCTCCAGCCCTTCCTTGGACACCTCCAGGGATGGGGACTCCAAAGCTCCCTGGGCAGCCCCTGCCAAGGCCTGAGCAGCCTTTCCATGGAGAAATTCCTGCTGCGGTCCAACCTGCTAAAGCCTGACACAGAGACTACAACCGATCATTCCTTGGATTTCCACCCAGTAAACCACTGCTGTATCCCCTGGTGGGACTGTCAGCTTCCAAGGAATCTTGCTAAATCCAGGGGATTTCCCCACTGATTCAAATGTCCCCTCAGCTGGCCACTGCCAAGCCATTCTGTGCCACTGCCAAGGGTGGATGAGCTGCAAAGCACCCACATTTGTGCTGCTGGCTGCATCTTCTGCTACTGGGGGTTAGCATCTCTGCAAAGGAGGAAATTAGCTGAAACAACCAGCTGCAAGCCCTTATCCTTTATTCAGCTTAACAGAAGAGTCTATCCAGGTGTGGCAAACCCAGACAGAGCCCCTCCCTCAGACCAGTTTTAAGCCAGTACCTAATTTATTCCTGAGTTTTTCTCACAGATCACGAACAATGCAGGAAGATTTGGCAGAAAAAAGCTTTCTGAGCTTCCTTCCCTCTTGGCTCCCCAGTGTTTATTTGATGCTGGCTGCACCAAGCAGCTCCTACCCCTCCTGGTACTCGGTCAAAGGTTGGACTTGATGACCTTGGAGGTGTTTTCCAGCCTCAGTAATTCCCCATAAAGTGGCTCTGCCAAAGACACACGGTGGGTTGGGAAGCTGTTGGCTCTGAATGCTAATGGTGCCTTCACCATAATTAGAGCGAGGGGATCCAGAACTGCAGCTGTGCTGCTAAGCAGTGTCAGTAGAATTCTGGAAGTCCTAATCCCTCATCTGCCACGGATAATTGTAATGTCTGCATTTTAATCCCAGGATTGTGTTTGGCCATGTGAAGGATGTTACAGCTGGATTTAATTAACAAGTAGGATAAATCCCATCTAAAAGAGGCAGGGGAAAGATGCACCCATCTTATCAGCTCCCTCGGCCTCTGTGGCAACAGCTTATTATAATTGAAAGTAAAGAGAGCTTTAGGAGAAAGAGGGAGCTCTGCCCCAGATATTTAATTTAGGCAGTGATTACTTTATAGGGTGGCATTAGAGATCCCTTCATTGAGATAACGGGTCTGACCTACACGGACTCATTTGCAACCTAAGACATATTGACACTCATCCACCAAATTACAGGCTGGTGATAATTCCTCCTGTGGCACCAGCAGCTGCTGGAGTCAGAGCCCTGGCTGGCAGCAGCAGCAGAAGCAGGAGCTGGATGGGGTTTGGGAACCCTTTCCAGAGCTGGAGCCGACTCTTCTCCCACCCGCAGCTCCCGTGGTCGCCAGCAGTTCTCAGCAGGTAAGGCAGGAGAAGAGACCAGATGTCACAACCAGGGAACCTCAACAGTGACACCTGCTTTTCCCAAAAAAAATCCCCCCTGAACCGATGAAGAGGAACTCGGAAAACACACCACGACTTGGATATGTTCTGTATAAACATTAATACCCGGGCTAAGGTCGCTTTTGCAATCCACCAATACTTCACTCGCAGGAAAATAAACTCTGTGCTGATGAGGCCAGGGTCCCCAGCTGCATGCAGATCAAGGGGTATGAGCACACTCCTCAATAGCCATCCACAGCAGCTTCAAAAAAGGAAAAACTTTCAGGGCACTGCTTTAAAAGTAAATACTTTGTGTCGACCTCCACATTCAAATTCACTGATGTAATTTAACATGAGAGGTTTTGGGTAAACATGGAGATACATTCCAAATTTTAGGAAATCACCAACAATTTCCTTGAATTTTTAAAAGAAGACTGCAAAATATACACATTTTGCTATTATTGCCCTTAGGTAGTTTACTTTAGAATACTTTTCACACAACATTCTGTTAAACTGAGCTGGGCCAAATCAAATAATAACAATTAGTACGTCTGTACTCCTGCTCTTCTGTGGCAGGGTGGGAATTTTGCTAATAATACCACGTACTTCTGGATGCAGAGGGATGGACTGAGTCATGTTTTCTAAATACCAGCGAAAATCCCACCGAATTACGTGGGATTTACTTCCTTCCTGCACACTGCTCCTACCCCTGCTTACCAGCAGAGCTGCAGAACTCACTGCTGAGCCAGGCCCACGACATTAAAAAATGGCTAAAAATGACCTGGCTTTCGCTGGCCAGCCCTGGATGCTGCTCATGGCTACGTGGAGGAATGTGTTATGGATATTGAGCAACCATCCCCTTTCCTCCTGCTCCCTGAGGATGGGAAGCAGAGCCCCAGCAGGCCCTCCCAGCTGACTGGCCCCACCAGGGAGTACCTGGGAGTATCTCCACTTCTGGCACTTGATGCTGCTCGGTTTAGGCAGGGAGGGCACAATCCTCTGCAGGTGACTGAGAATGACCTGCTGCACCTCTGCAGGGTGGGAGTCCAGGTGCTCGCTTCCAAAGGTCACAGTCGTGTGCACCACGACCGAGGGCCCAACTTCAGGAGACTCTGAGAGAAAGAAGAGAGCAGCTTTTGAAGGATTGCTCATTAACACCTGCCTTCCCCACGGGCTGACAATTGTGCCTCCAGCCTAGGAGTGAGTAAGAACAGAAATATCTGTGGTACCACCCTGTTCTTCCAGATGGGAAGAAAAAAGCACAAGGAGTTGTTCACAACACGAACACAAGTCAAGGAGGACAATCTCTGCAACAGCCTGGCCTTGGGCACTGCCAGGGATCCAGGGGCAGCCACAGCTTCTCTGGGCACCCTGTGCCACGGCCTGCCCTGTGTAGTGAGGCAAAAACTTAAATACTTCTTTAACTCTTCCATCTTCCTAAAAATTCTTATTTCAGGAAGGAAAGGAATCTATATTTTAAAATTAAAGAGGATACTCAAGAATTGCAAGGATCCTAAAGCCCTGTAAGACAGATCTTCCCTTTAAATTACCTTCCCCAGCCTCATTGTAAAAAAATTAGGTTTTTTATCTAATCTAAATTGACGCTCCCTCGGTTTAAAACCATCACCCCTCATCCTATCCCAAAAGTTTGTTTTCATCTTTTGAACATGAAATAATAGCTCAGGTGCTGATGTTGATCCCAGCAGACTTGTACAGGGCCAGGCTTTGTTCCATTAGGGGCTGGGTGCAGGTTCCCTGCAGCAGGTGACTCCTGTCCTTGCCGGCTTGTTGGCTTGTCACCTTACAGACGTGGCCTAACAACCAGCAGCCAGAGAATTTGCCTGGATTAGGGGATTTTTGGGCTCAGGGACTTCCCTGTGCCAAGGCAGGACAAGCAGATCCTCGTGTGAGTCATTCCCACTCCGAGGAGCAGGACGGAGTGAGGACACAACCTGGGTTATGCTGCATTTCAGCTGAGCTGGTTGTGCAGTGAAGTGATTCCCTCCCACTCCTCTGCCCAGCAAGTCCCTCCTTGGGAAGCAGAAAGCCTTTCCTGGTTAAACCTTTGTTTGAATCAGCGCATTCCTGGACAAAGATTTTAGTTTTGGCGAACGAGCGTTTTATGACGGAGGCATCCACAAAGAAAGAGGCGTCTGAACACGCTCTGACCATTCTGGCTGTCAGGCACCAAGCTTGATAAACTCCTCACCTCCAGCTCCTCAAGCTGGGCATGCCCTCTGGGAAGATGGCACATTCCAGCTTTCCAAAAGCAACCAAAACGTCTTTCTCTGGTGAGCTTTCTGTCCTGGTCTGACCACTGCAGAGGTGCAGCAGTGCCAAACCTGCAAGCGTGAAAGCCACAGCTTGGAATTCCTACAGAAGATCCCCTCTCTGAGTCTCTCTCTTGGGTGGGCCAGCTCAGCCAACCCTTGCTCTTGAGAACTGTGAAAATGTGGCAGAAAGGGTGGGAAGATGTTTCCTGCTTTCACAGCTACCACAGGCCATATCTCAGTGGGCATCGGCTTTTCCAGCTGTCTGGAAAGGCATCACAAACGCTACTCAGACTTTCCTTCCCCTTTTTGGGGCAGAAACCAGGTATTCTGATGTCTCTCCACAGACACTGTGAGGGACAGAAGACCAAGTGGGGAAGCCTATGAGGTTAACTGGGATTTATTACAGTGCATGTGGTATTTTGGCAAATCCTTCCACATAAACTTGACGAAAAGGCTCATTAAAAGATGCCGTAGCGTTTTAATAAAATTAATATTTACTGCTTCATGTGTCTTGTTACAGCCAGTGATCCCACCCATGATTTCACCAACAATTCCAGCCAATGCTGGAGACACCTCCTTTTAAATCTCTCTTCTCCTCCCTGGCATGCAGAGCTGTGAGGACCCTGTGGCCTGTGGAGCAGCTGGCTGGGGACCATCAGCCTGATTAGCAGTGCTTTAAGGAACGTCCTCCCCTCTGAGCAGGTCTGCAGCCACACACACATGGATATGGAAAACGGATGAATTGCAAAGACAGGAGACTGAATATATGCAGAATTAAGTGGGGGATTGAAAAGTGAGGCTCTAACTGCATCCTGCACCTCCCAAAGTGATGGAGATGACAGAGGCAGGCTCTTCTTGGAAGTTCAAAGCAACAGGACAAACTGGGCATGGCTGCAACGAGAGAAAATCCCAGCTGGACATGAGGATACAGCCCCTTCCTGTGTGAGCAGAGCACCCCTGGGACAGGGCCCTGAGTGCTGGAAAACTGCATCTTGACCTAGAACCTGGGAATGAGGGGAAAGGTTTCTGGATCATGAGCAGAAGGCGGGAGCCATCGGCTTCTGAATGTTTTGGGACTGTCTCAACATTCGTCATCAATTCCCAGCTGGAGGAACCACATAGGCTGTGTGGAAAAAGGGAAGGACAGACTGCTGACAGTGAGAATTCACACAGGGCTAAGCATGTTGGGAGTATTATCCTCCAGAAAAAGCATGGGGCTAATAAAAGGTGCCCTGGACAAGAGCACAGAGAACAGAGCCCAGGGCCACTCCCCCAGCACAGGGGCTGGCAGCCCAAGGACATCTGGTGTCAGGAAGGTGGCTCTGAGCTTGGAGTGACACTTCCAGTGCAGAACTGTGGTGTCCTGGTCCAGCTGCTGTCACTGTCACAGGGCCGTGAAAAGGCTCGTGGGGGGATTGCTCCAGGCAGTGACAACGTGAACAGCCCGTGGTGCCAAGTCCTCCCACAGGGATCTCCTCCTGACCTGGAAGGTTCTCAGGTGGCATTAAGAGTGTCAAGTCAGCTCCTGTGGTGGCCACGTCCTCCTCACCATCAGTCTCAGGGAGGGAAGGAGACAGAGAAATGGCAATAAAATAAAACATATGAAATGATGATTAAAACAGTGAAACAAGACATGTTCTCGGACAAAGCTCGCGGTGGAACATCCGCCCACCCAAACCTTCTTCCTGGCAAAACCCAAAATCCACTTTTCTGTGGTGAATCTATGCCCAGGTCAGGGTCCAGAGTCCCTAAATGCAAAAGGAATTTTAGAGATGAGGTGTGATCCTTGGGATCCACGGAGGCCTGAAGTTCCCTTAGCAGAGGGAACACCACCAGAGCCTGAAAGCCACAGGATCCATTTGGGAAACGGTCAGGATGGTGTCCATCATGTTCTGGGAGCGTGACAGGTTAGAAAAGGAACTGTGGAAAGGGAGGAATTGGCAGGTAAGAGGGATTTCAGGGTGCCAGGACGAGGCAGAGCACAGTACTCTTGGGACTCCATTAATGGGGTACCCTAAGAAGGACCCACCTGCGCTTTGACTGCCAGAGGAGCCTTGGCAAAGACAGGCAGAAGTAGCTATAGCTCCTGCTATCCCCAAGAAAGCAAAAGGCAGCTGGACTTGCCCAAACAATAATATTCTAGGAAAGAAAATCATGTCTGAGGGCCACTGTGGAGCACATCTGTGGCTCACAGACTCTGCAGAGCCCACAAACCCACCGAACCTCAGGAGAGGTAGATCTACTTTCATAAAGGCATAAAAGTAAGCAGCCACAACCTGCAGTTCAATTTGCAAACTCCACAGATGCATCCACAAAAGATGCACAGAGAGGATGGAAGATTGTTACTGGTTCAGCTGTGCCAACATTAAAACTTGCTGGGCAGCAAGAGTGGACAGGGCTTGAAGAACTTCCTGTCTTCACCAAGGGGGCTCGCTTAGATTCACTTCCCAGTGCATTTACCAGTGTGTTCAGTGAATCCTCACCAGAACAGTGTCTGCCTCAGAGTCACAGAACTCTGTGGGAGGGAGGGAGGAACCTCTGGAGGTCTCTAGCCCAACCTCCTGCTCAAAAGTGGGGCCAGCTTCAAGGGCAGACCGTTTTCTACAATTGCTGGAGCGCTCAGGAGTGCCAGGGGTAACAGCCTAGTCTCCAGCAGAGAACTGTCCATGGATGTGAGAGGCACACATCTCCTACAGGAATGCTCTCCTCCTTTCAGGGGAACAGCATGGAGCATTTTTCTCACGTGGCTGCCCAAAACCTGGAGCCATAACAGATCCCAACAGAAACCGAGATGCGGTTGCTCCCTGACCCTCAGGAATTTTTGATCTCCCGGTGGTGATGTGTTTTGTCATCTGAACCCCATTCTGGTCCTGGGTAGCAGGAGGGGAGGCTAAGGGCTTTTGCCACACCGAACAAACCCTGGCAGAAGGAAATGCTGCTGGTTCAGCATGGAGGGCAGCAGAGAAGCTGGATACCTCCGGACAGGCCGGAGCTGCATCCCTGCTCCCCGGGAGGCATCACACCCTGGAAAACAGAAGTCAATGTGCAGGCCTCATAAAACCCTATCTGAAAGTTTAAAAAAGAGCAGTGATCAACTTTACCACACCTAGAAAGCAAGAAGAGATGGAGGTTCACTTTCAAAATGCCACACTGCTGTTTGGAAGGAGGGCCAGCGAGCTTCCCCAGCTATCCTCAGAAATTCCCATGGTCCCTAAAGTCCCATATTCTCCCTGGAATAAAATCTCCTCTGTCTGACAAAGCGCATTTGGGAGGAGTCATGGAAAGAATGGCACTGAGTTTTTTATATTCAGAAACCCAGCATTTCATTAGCCTTACCAACAGCCTCTGATTATTTTTCTAAAAGGCAGGCAGGGCTGGCAGGGGATTACAGCGCAACCGGCTGCATAGCGAGGCAAAAACTTAAACACTTCTTTAACTCTTCCGTCTTCCTAAAAATTCTTGTTTCAGGAAGGAAAGGAATCTATATTTTAAAATTAAAGAGGATACTCAAGAATTGCACGGATCCTAAAGCCCTGTAAGGCGGATCTTCCCTTTAAATTACATAACCCCGCAATCCTGGAGCGAAAGAAAGGAACCACTTCCACTTTTATGTGTCATCTATCTTTAGTCCTCCTGGAATGCAGGGAGATGCAAAGACTGCGGTATTCCAGAAATAATTTATACTGGAGAATTCCCACTGTCCCCCCGACCCGGTATAAATATGGATGGGGTGTTTGAGGCAGCCAATCCCACAAAGTGTTTAATATTCATGCACACCACACGGGGAATTCAGCACACGCTTCTCGTGGGCTCTTCCTTACGTAACATCACCCCTGCAGGCAGGGACGGGATTCTACCGACAGCAGCTGGGATCCTCAGCTGCTGGAAAACGCCTTCCCTCCTGGAGGCTCCTGATTACACCAGGAATTGGTGGCATCAGAGGAGCTGCCTCATCAAACCCATCCCATCGTAACAGCAAGGCCGGTTTGTGTCCCACCGGGGCAATGTGAAACGCATGTGAGTGGGATGTCTCCGCTTTACTGAGCCAAAGCAGGGGCTGCCACGTCTCCGACGAGTGACAAGAACAGTCTGGGCTTCCACAGAGAGGGCCAGGCTTTCCCTTTTGGCCTTGCAGGGCTGGACTACCTGCTTTAGGGAGGTGTTATATACATACATATATGTGAGTGCCTTAGCAGAAAGCTCACAGCATCACAGAAGCACAAAATGGGTTGAAGATCATCCAGTTCCAACCCCCCCTGCAGGAGATCACCACCAGCTTTCCTCTGGATCTCTATTGCTCAATGCTGCTTATTAAAAAGCTACTGTTTGAGGTGGCAGCGAGGGTGAAGAGTGATGCCTTAGGTTTTAACTTTTATATTTTTCAAATCCTGCACTGCCCAGTGTGTAACTCTGAAGTTTCTTGTAGCCTGTTAGTTTCTGCTCTCTCATGCTAGGCAGACATAACAATGCCTCTCTGGGCCTGTGTCGCACTTGGACACGAAAGAACCACGCAGACACCTTGTCAGGNGAGAAGCCTCCATTAACTGTGGACACATCAGGCGAAGAAACAACCGGCGGAAGTGACGGCTTTTTGGGAATGATGACTGTCCTGGAAGATCTCAGCTGCCTCACCCAGCAGTTCTGCTTTCTCCAAACATTTACTTTTTGTTTGTCACCACCCTCTTCTTCAGATGAATCCAAATGACCAAGGTTGAAGAAGGAAAGAACAAGAAGATCGATGAGCAGAGTGGAGTTAAAAGGGACAGCGAGGTGCTGCTGTGCCTCCCACTGAAATGTTCTGGAGGGCAGTCAGAAGCACGGAGAGAAAAATGCAGATGCAAAATACTTGCATATGTGCTAAAACAAGCATAAAGGAACTTTTCATTCATGTGTTTTGGTTGCAGGACTTCTCATGTAAATAAATTTCACCCTCAGCCTCCCTTGCCTGTGCTGTCTAAAGGCTGTCTCCTAGGAAGAGACACACACAATTTGTTCTTCTTGGAAAAATTTGCTCATATAAACAGAATTCTCCCCCAGCTCAAGGGAAATTTCAGTGAGAAAGGTATGTGTCAACAGCGATGTTCTGGTGCTCTCCACGTATTTGTTAACAATGTGCCCCAAACAATGTCCTTTGTACTTGGTTCAGCTGCATCCAGAGACACCAGAGCTGTTCGATAATTCCACTCAAGTTCCGTATTTGTTGTTCTTGGTGCTGCTGGGGCCTTGAGGCCACACGTGCAAAGAGGTGGGGAAAGGGTGGGTGAATTTGGGAAAGGATGGGTGAACTCCTCCTTGGCACTGGTAAGGATAATATCAGCAGGTGCTATTAGCTACCAGCTACTTTTCGTTGAACACATCAATGGCAACGGAATCTCAGATGCAAGAAAATCTCCAGCTGAACACTGTCAGCAACAAGGAGAGAATGCCAGAGAAAAAAGATCACTCATATTTGGCTTTCCTTGCACTCTTTTTTGACATGTTCACCATAAGTCCCTGCTGGAGAAAGCACGTCAGGGTGGATACATCCTTATTTTGGCCAGTCCAGCCCTTCTTCTGTTTTGTTTTCACTCTCTTCAGATCAACAGGCCAAATTCATAGGGAAAGCAACGAATTTGTGCTTACACAGAGGGATGGAGAACCTCTCCTACAAGGAAAGGCTGAGCGAGCTGGGAGTGTTCATCTGGAGAAGGGAAGGCTCCAGGGAGACCTCAGAGCCCCTTCCAGGGCCTAAAGGGGCTCCAGGAGAGCTGGAGAGGGACTGGGGACAAGGGATGGAGGGAGAGAACACAGGGAATGGCTTCCCAGTGCCAGAGGGCAGGGATGGATGGGATATTGGGAAGGAATTGTTCCCTGGGAGGGTGGGCAGGCCCTGGCACAGGGTGCCCAGAGCAGCTGTGGCTGCCCCTGGATCCCTGGCAGTGCCCAAGGCCAGGCTGGACAGGTGGAAGGTGTCCCTGCCCATGGCAGGGGGTGGAACTTTGGGTCTTTAAGGTCCCCTGCAAGCCAAACCACCCTGGATTCTGTGACTCTGATCGGTCTGCAAGTGTTTTTTCTTGAGCTACTCTATGCCACCACACTGCTGGTACACGAAACTCAGTTAATAAACCAAACACACACTTCCTCAACTGCCATCTTCCAGGAAGGGAGGAGAAGGGTCTGTCTTGGGGGATGCTCTCCAAGCCTTAGCGAGCACGTGCAGCCACTTCAGGGCCTCTCCCTGAGCACAAAAGCACCCTGGCTAACTCTGGACCGGGCTGAGCAGCCCCAGTTATCCAACCCACTCCTCCTTCCCAGCCTGGTGGAAGGAGCAGGAGCAGCAGAGTAACGGGTGGCGGGAGACAAGCTGGCACGTGCACGAATCGGTGCTTCAACAAAGGAACCCCGGCTCTTTCTGGGAATAGCAACATTTTGATGTCTCCAACGCCCCGGCACGGGTTTCACAAACGCAGTAACGCAAACCACGTGCTGGGGGCTGCCTCTCCGCGGGCCGGCCCGCTCTCATTGTGCGCTTTATTACCGGCCAAATGTGACATTAAACGCGGCTCGGAGCTAAATACTCGCTCTGTTCAGAATAGCAACACTCAATTAAACAGCGTTTCTCATGATCTACACCCTCCATTGTGGCTGTGTGTAAGGGGAATAATGGGAGCACTGACCTATATTGCGCTTCTTGTTATCGATGGAGATGAAGCGTATGCAGGGATTATCGGTGATGTACTGAGCAGCCCAGGGGACAGCAATCCCCGTCCCAGCCTCATAAAACAGTCCCAGGGCGTAGCGGGATGAGTATTTCACAGATTCCAGTTGCTGCTTTTGACTTGCATTAATTACTGTGAAAAGAGAAAAAAAAAAAANAAAGATTTGGCTGCGAAAAACCTCAAGTACAGTAAATCAAATTTGCCTTAAAAAAATTCCACAACAGAAAACTCATTCTAGGTTAGTATTGATCAGCTCACTTCCACCTTTAAAAATAAAGGAAAAAGAAAGAAAAAAAAAAAAAAAAGGAAAGAAAATCAGACAATCCCTCTCCTCTCAGAACATTAAATATGGGAATGCTGCAGTTAAGCTGATTAATCCTTCCTGAAAATGACCAGACTGCTAAAACTAAGAATTTAATATTAAGCCCAGTGCTTTGTAGTATTTTTTTTCTGGGACACCTCTTCATGAAGTTTTAATGGTGCATTATGCAGAGCGTGTCCCTCACACACGACCCTCCCCCAGCTGCTGGGGCTTCATCTCCCAACCCGCCCTCAGTTGCCTCTGACTCGAAACTTCGATGACTTCGGTGACTTTTTTTTTTAAATCTTTTCTCAGAGGGTGAATAAATAGCAATAAAGTGCTTGGGTTGCCTCAAGGACATCAAGTAAACGGCTCGACGAACACCAAAATGACTTCACATATCAACAAAATGAACTCAGAGACTCTTGAACCTCTGGGGAAAAGAGCCCTGTGACTTCTGTGCTGCAATTCAAATGAATGAAGAAGACTCTGCACTTCAGCACACAAAAGGTTCGTAGTGAAGTTCAGCTCCTTCAGCTGAAGGTATTTTAAAGCAGTTTAGAAAATTTCAGAGCAAGCACGAATCCTAATTCCTCCCTATGATTAACTCTTCTATCTTCTAATTACAGTAAGATCTGCTTTTTGCCGCAATTTCATAATCTTCACAGAAAGCTGCACAAAGCAGCCTTAGCCCCACCGCGTGCATTCAAATACTATTTAATTTCATGCCACAGAGAAATCCAACAGCTTGGCTAATTGTGGAGTTCAGTCCCACGTCCCCCTTCCCGTGACTGAATGGATGTCCAAGGCCTCTGTGAGCCGGAGCAGGACACGCAGAGACAGCAGCACAGCTGATGCTGCGTGAAGAAAGGAACAGCTCATCCCACAACGGGTCAGGCTGAAGGGAGTTTTTTTCCATATTTTCCCCACAGACATGCTGGGGAACAGAGAAATGGGGAGAGCAGAAAGAAACACTGACCAAGCCACAACACCCGGGGAGAGGAAAGGAGGAGAAACATGGCATCTGGCAGTAGGTGGTGGTGGAGCTGCCAGAGGGAGGAAGCAGGACGGGCTGAGCATGAGGGGCTTTGAAGAAGCTCCCTTTCCCTCTCCATTTCTCCCTCAGAGAAGGGGCTGAGGGGTCCAGCTGCCTCTCACCTCGCCCCTGCACTCAGATCTTTCCAAGAAGGATCTACTCCAAGGCCACCCAGGGCTCCTGGGTGCCTGGGGCTCCGTGCCCAAGGCCCAGAGCAGTGTGGCATGCCCCAGGCAGGGCACTGGCTTTCATCCTGGTTTTCCATGCTGTTCAAAGGCTGACCCAGGCACTGGCAGGACCCCCGCAGCTCACCTCCACCTTCCTCCATCCCTGCCCTCTTCCACAGCTTCCCTCCAGTTTTTGCAGCCCTCAGGACGGGGGGATTTCGTGGTGTGGCTGGGAGGGGAAGGCAGGGGATTAAGCAGGGCCGTGGGGTGGGCTGGAGGGCTGCCCTGCAGCACAGGATGCCAGCAGGAGAGGACCTCGCACGTCCCGCCCTGTTGGAAATGTTCCCTGGCCGAAGTTCCCGCGCAGGGCCTGAGCTTAACGTGGTGCCAGCATCCAGGAACCATCCCGGGGCTCCTTTCCAAGCGGGAACAGCGGCGTGAGCCATTTCCCTGGGGCTCGTCCCAGCTCCTCCTGGCAGAGCACGGGAGCCCAGACAGGGAAGAGAGCTGCTGCTGAGCACACCAAACACAGCAGAGGGGACAGCTCTGACCCAGAAACCTCCCCTGTCCCCTCTCAGGAAGGAGCTGTGCCCAGCTGGGCACACCCATCAGCACCAGGCCCCTTCTCACAGTCACCACAATCAATCACAAGGTATTGCACGTTCTCACTGTGCTTCAGGAGAGTGCAAAAGTCCTATAAACGAGCAAACAAACAGGGAGCTGTAGCATCCCATCTAAAACACTCCTCTTTGTCCAGGTTCCTCTGGCTACTCATTTTCCCCTGGGGAAAGAAAAATAAACAAGACCTCCTCCAGCCTGTGGAGCAAATTCCCCGTGATGAAGCTGAGCTTCCCTGCTCCTCAGGGTGGGAATTTGCTTCAGGTTTATTACAGGGAGCCCTCGAGCAGGTCCAACCTTCACAATACTCAGTGCTGCCAAAGCTGAGGTGGCCAGTTGGCTCTGAAGTACCTAGTTTGAGATTTCACATGTCATTGTGGAGCTGTGTCCACAAGCTGTGTCCACTCCAAACCTCCCTGGTCAGCCCCTGCCAAGGCCTGAGCACCCTTTCTGTGAAAAAAGGTTCCTCCAGACTCAGCCCTGCCCTGTCCCAGGTAAACCAGAGCTGGGAGGGAAACAGGAGGACTCATGGCCAGGCTCAGGCTCAGGGCAGCTGCACCAGGTCCCCGGGGCCGTGTCAGGGCATCCCTGGGCATGGGGATCCCCCACCACACAGGGCCCCATCCCAGGGCTGCTTCCTTGGGGCTGGCTGGGTTTTCTGTGCCCCAGCTGAGCCTCTGGTCTCTTTCTGACCGCACCATAAACCAGAACTGACTAAAACCCATCATCCCAAACAGTCAGCTTTATACCCTAAAATTTAAAAGTGCGTTAGTTCAATTACTGACGTGTGTTTGCTAACTAATTTCCTTCACTACTGCTTAGGTTCTTTAAAAAATCATGTCTGTAGCTCCCTGGGTTCTAAGCAGCTGCACATTTACCAAACCAAGGAAGTTTTTATAGCTTGAGAAGACAGGCAAGACAGTGACGTCAAATTTGAAATCCAGCAACAAAAAAGCTGAGCTATATGCAAAAACAAAGCTAAGAGTTGTAAGACTGAGGTTTTCCTCCTGCTCTATCCGTTATGCATTTCAGCAAGGCCAACAAGTTGATCTAAGGACATGGAGAGAACCTTCATTTTGAATTTCCACACTTTTATTGGTTTAAATGAGAACCAGACTGTTGTTTTAAGGCTGGGTATGAAACCACAAAATAACTATTAATTTTTCCCCTTCCAACCAAAACGGTTAAGACGATTTTAATAACATTTTGGAAAAAAAACAAAACACCAACCCTAGCTTTCAGAACACAGAACTGCCCAGCATACAACCATAGTGATATTTTTAAAGCAATGCATGAAGACATGAAAATCTTATATTTTCCACTGCAGGACTCAGCTACAGCTGCACTGCGAGTGCCACTGAAGTGAGTGTCCCCTGGAGATTTCATCACATCAAAGCAAAGGGCCATGTATACTTTATTTGCTGCTCCTCCAGACACTGACAGCAGAGTGGATTACTTATCTGTAGCACTCAATAAATACAGCCAGGGCCTTTTATCTGCCGTTCCAGGGCTTTAATGTCACCTCGCTGCCTCACTCGTGCTGTGGAAAGGAGCGGACCCAGAGATCCCATTAGGGCCAGCAGGACAGAGGAGAGCCAAGGCTGGAGCTGGCAGGCTGGGAGCACGGGCACCTCGCCATCCAGGCATCCAGGAGGGAGCCCAGCCTCCCACCACAGAGCCAGGGAGGCAAAAATAAACCCAGCGGCTCTGACGGCCAAGAACCGACTGGGGCCATCACTGTTTAATCCTGGACTTTTACTCTTCTGCCAGAAAGTGCAGGAGGAGATTGCAATGTCATGGAATCCCAGACTGGTTTGGGTTGGAAGGGACCTTAAAAATCCCCTCTTTCCAGCCCCTGGCATGGGCAGGGACACCTTCCACTGTCCCAGGCTGCTCCAAGCCCCAATGTCCAACCTGGCCTTGGGCACTGCCAGGGATCCAGGGGCAGCCACAGCTGCTCTGGGCACCCTGTGCCAGGGCCTGCCCACCCTCCCAGGGAGCAATTCCTTCCCAATATCCCATCCATCCCTGCCCTCTGGCAGTGGGAAGACACCTTTCTCTGCAGAGAGGCACTGCAGGAGTGCACACATGGATCCCTCACCACCAGCCTGTGGCAGCTCTCAGAGGCTCCAGCAAGGGCTGGGATCCCAACTGTGCTTTTGGGCAAGCCGAGATGGGCAGGAGCCACAACGGACAGTGCAGGACTCAGGCTGCTGGGGGCAGGGAGAAACCACGTCAGGACTGCAGGGAAAAACAGATGCTGCGATGTGAGATGTATTTAAAACAACGCCTGTTTTGGAAAGTTTCACTATTGCTAATTCAGTACTGCTGAAAGCTTGTGGAGACTCATCTCCCCTTGAATTCACCACACGACATCAGAGCTCAGCCGGGCCACCTGTACCCAGCTCTTGCACGACCTCAGGGGTGCGTGGGCAAACCTGGGCAAAGAAACTGAGATTCTGGTTCATGAGAAGACTTGCAGGAATGAGAGTGAAAACCCTGACTTTGTTTCACCAGCCAGTCTTGCCGAGTGGCACCGGGGAATTTTGCGTCCCAACGATCAGCAGCTCCAAGAAAAGGTAACAAACAGCCAGAACTACCCTGTGCTTTAGTGCACACCAGCTACTGCCTAATATGTTCCAAACCACTTATTGAGGTATTGCCAAGGTGACTGTAAATCTAGAGATCAACAGACACGACCAGCCACCAAAGCAGCAAGGAAAAAAACCCCTTTAGCAGTACTTTTAAAACTGCAAAATATGAGCATGATGGACTTTTTATTTCAGGAGAAGACTGCTCTTTTTAGTCTTAACTTCTTTTACTGTAAACTTTTTATTCTTCTGATAACTCACCAGCTTCAGCTTTGGTGGGAATAGTATTAGAGCCTGGCTTGAACTTTGTGACTTTGTCACTGCCCAGCCACCCTGCAGCTTTCAGGACCTGAAGCCCTCCACCTTCTTCATTTTTTCCCATACTTTATCTCGGTGAGCACCTGCCTCTCTCAGAGCTATGCCCTCAGTAACCCCACCACTGACCCCGTGCCCCAAAAAGCTTTGTCATTTCCTTGAACTGCTTTGCTGAAGACTTTACTTGCAGCAAAAATCCACAGGCATCACTCAGACACTGCCGGTGACGGGGCATCTGCGAGTGCCCAGTGACCACCGCTACTCTAAAAGCTAAGAAGGAAACTGTGGTTAAACGGCTACAAAGATATTTTTAGCTCAGGTATCAAGCTAAGGGATCTCAAGAGATTCACCCAGCAGGGTGGGCAGCTCAGACAGCATCTGCAGGGGCAGTTTATGGTCACAGCTGCCACAGCTCTGCTCGGGAGGTGGCTTACTCAGGTTGGCACATTATCCCGACCTTCACACAACGAAGCCTCCCCGGATGGCCATCTCTCCTTCCTCAGCAGGCTGGCAGAGACCTCTCCCACTGCTCTCCAGAGCCAGGAGCTGCTGCCCCGAGCTCTCCAGCTGCGTGGGGACAAAGGACAGGCCTTGCAGGCCGCCCCCTCGGCAGAGTGACCATGCCACTGGCCCTCTGCCACCGCGCTGACCGCTCCAAGATGGGGCCTGTTCCTGCTGCTGCTTTGCGTAGGAGGGAGCAGAGGTTATGAGAAAGGCTTTGCTTTTCAGTCCAGCTTCCTTATCAAACAGCTCAGAAGGGTTGTTTTTTTTTTTAAAAAAGGCAGCATAACAGTTAAAGACAGCCATGGCTGTGTCTGCACTGGAAGGATCACTAAACACAGGTATCTGCTGTGATATTCTCCCCACTGCTGGGATAATCCTGCTCGGGTCCAACACATCGTTCACCTCTGTGTGTGTGTGTGTGTGTGTGCAAGAGTAAGGACTTAAATAATTACTTCAAATCACTGCAGCCCTGGCTCACTTGGCACAAAGCTTCCTTATCTGAAGTCTGTGGCACGTGAAGGAAAGGCATATTTTGAAATGTAGATGATGAAGTGGAAAAGAGATGCTGGGGGAGAAAATGGCAGCACAAGTTAAGCTTTTTATGAAGTTTATGATTTTGAGAACTAAGCTTGGATAACCGTCCACCAGCTGCTCTTGACGAGATTATTAGGAATTCACAGAATCACAGCAGAGTTGGGGTTGAAGGCACCTCTGGAGATGATCCAGTCCAACCCCTGCCAAGACAGGGTCACCTGGAGCAGGTGACACAGGAGCACTGCCAGGTGGGCTCGGGATGTCTCCAGGGAGGGAGACCCCACACCCTCCCTGGGCAGCTGTTCCAGGGCTCTGCCACCTGCCAGGGAAAGAAGTTCTTCCTCATGTTGAGGTGGAAACTTGTGTTTATGGCCACTGCTCCTTGTCCGCAGTGTTTCACTCAGTGTTACACTAAAACCTGGTATTTTCACAAGAAACATTTACACCCATCTCCTGCAGCACATGTTCAAGTGAACCTTTGAACCCAGAGAGAAACGGAACTGCACCTTCCCTAGAGCAGGGGGCAGAGCTGGCACAGGGGCTGAGAGCCACCCACCCCTGTCTCCTGGAGGAAGGGCAGGGAACAGGAGGGATGAGGAAGCAGGGGAGATGCTCCACGGGATCTCTGCCAAACACTTCTACACTCAACTCATACTTTTTAACCAAACAAAACCCCCTCTCATCCAAAGCAATAATATTTTCTGTTCCTTTTAATAGACAATTCAATTTTTAAATTTGGCAAACCTCTCTCCTCCATCCCCAATGCCACGGTTTATTTTTACCCTGCATTACACACAGCCAAGGAGCTCCACGCTGTTCTCTTCAGCCAGCGTGCTCGCTCCCATGGGGGGTTTAATGCACGTGCTGCCGTTAGATTCACATTTTCTTCTATTTGTACTAATGAAGAAAACAACTTTTCAGCCTGGTTGTTTGGAGGACTGAGTTGTGAGGGCAGGAGCTGACTCTCAACCCCAGAAAGAAAGATACAAAAGGAATCTGGTGCCACAATGCCCACACAGCACAGCATGGAAATGCCGCTCCCCGCGGGTTACTGCATCCGTGGTTTTGATCCAGAATTAATGGCAGTCGAAAGTATGAACCTCTGCTAAGCTCCCACCCCGGGAAGAACAGGATATGACATTTACACACAAGTAAAACTAAAGGAGAAGACAATAACTGAGTGTTTTTCACCATCCAAAGCCTCCTTGTGGTTACAGCACAACCTGCCTGGGGAAAGGAAGCCAGTCCCATCATGGTTCAAAATGCCCACATTTCAGCTGGGGAATTTCTTCCAGTTTTGCTTGGCTGTGGAGCCACCAGCACAGAGCAACTCCTTCCAGCAAGGAATTAAGATCCCCAGAATCTTCCAGGAGATTTTGGACGTGCCTGAAATCAGATTCACTTAGAAAGAACCCCGAGAAATGAGTCAGTAAAGGCCAAATAAGAAACAAAATGCACATGTACTCTCCAGTTCCTGCTCTGCAAGCGTTTAGAGGGAGATGCAGATTATATATATGGCAGGCCATCATGTCACTCTGATTAGCGGACTGCAAACCCAGTTTCCATCCTAAAAAACATTTTTAGTGTGTTATTCTCACAGAGCCCACTAGTTCCTATGGCTGGCACTGACGTGGACAGAAAACGAAGACATCTTCAAGAAAATCTCATTTATTCAGGGATCTCTGCATAGATTTAAGACCTTACCTTTGAGGTAAGAGGCTTGGGAAAGTTTGGCTATAAAAAAAATAAAGCTCATTGTCACATCTCCCCCGGATTAATTTGCAAATTAATTTGCAAAAGTTACTCTGTAACTTGATGTAGGAAGGAAGCTCTTCTAAGTCCTCTGTAATGACACGGCACAGCAGGAAGATGAAGCTGGATTAATTTGCAAATTAAGCTTCCTTCCTACATCAAGTTACGAAGTACTACACGCAGTTCTGGTACTCTCTGGTGCCAAAATGTAAAAGCTCATTACTTACATAATCACCATCATAAAACATTTAGCAAATAACTTATTCACCTACTGTACACAGCATTGAGCTGAATAATAAAGCCAAGAGGATTTATTTCCTTTAAATATTACACCAGTTGCTGAAATGGCATTAAAAGCTTTTCAAGGCAGCGAAGCAAGAGGTTGGATCGTTGCTCCGTGCTGCGACTCGGGCAGAAGAAACACATAAATAAATTGAATTAGATCTGCCTGGTGCTTGTGGCTTCTGGGCTGCAGCTCCTCCTGGAAGACCCTAACGACCTGCAGGGCTGGGACACAGCAACTGGGAGTGTCCCACAGGGTCCCAGTAAAGACAGACTCCTGGAAACACTTCCCTGTTTCCCAGCTCACGCCAGCCCCTGCGAAGCAGTACCAGGCAGTGCAATGCAGCTCCACAATATTGGACACCAAAGCTATTTCCATTTAAATAAGTACTGGAGGAAAATGCTTTAGGGCATTAATTATTGAGGAAGGATTCAGCTGGCCTCTGGAAATTTCTACTTAAGACAAGATATTAACATATTTTCTTCTCTTTTTAAAGCGCATCTGGTTCATTACCAGGAGCGTGCAGAAGGAAGGAATAAAGGGTAGAGCCGTGCACCTCAGAAAGTCACAGGAACAGCATTCAACTTTGAAAAGAACCCCCTTGGGGTGACTTTTAGGGGATTTTTTTTTCCCCCCGCCATTTGGGCCAGACTAATAGTATTATATTTGGACCTCTGCTATTTTTTACATGTTCTGAGTCACTCCAAAGAGCCTCACTGGGCTTTCCAGCGCCTGTGCTGGAGAGAGGTTTGCACTCCTAACACAATGCAGCTGTCCCTTGCAGCCTGAGGAATCCCAGGCCACTGAGTCAGCCCTTGCCGAGAAGTGGCTCCGTGCCTCTGGCCACGCACCCCGCGGGCACCTCTGGAGCCGCTGGAATGCTGCACGGGCACCTCTGGAACGCTGCAGGCACACCAGGGTGTCCCCAGCACCCCCAGGGGACGAACAAACAGCAGGAACCCCAGCGGCCACTTCTGCCCCACCTCCTTTCCTTCCACACCGACCGTGGTCACCTTCCCAGGCACAGGTTTCCTAGTGTTCAAACCAAGCCATGATGTGCTTCCTGCTGATGTTGTGGGAATTGCCAGTCACACTCCTCCTTAAACAGCACAACTGAAGTGGAAGGCACAGCCAAGCAGAGGTTTGCTGCCATCCCCTCCTCCCTGACAGCCCAGCTATGCTTCCCATATGGCTTTTACTGGTAAAGAAAGACTGTTAAATACTGGAGGATCTGTCTGCTGCTTCACTTACTTAAGAAAAATGGTTGCTGGGGAGCTAAGTGACCTTAGACATCTGTAGGGAATTCCTGGACGTCTATTCTACTGCTAATTCTCAGTGCTAAGCTTTGTTTTCTCAATTCATCATAAACAGCCTCCCTTTCTCAGTATTATTAATGACTGTGAGTTTCTATCTGTCACACAATTTAGCTTAAACGCTTCCAGGCTGCTTCTCTTCGTTTCAGGGGTTTGGCCTGAAGTTGCCTCCGTATTTTACCATCCTCAGATGGGTCCTCTGCCAGCTCTGCTCATTTCCACTCTCTCTGATGAGGGCTTGGAGCACCCTGGGACAGTGGAAGGTGTCCCTGCCCATGGCAGGGGGATGGAATGGGATGAGTTTTAAGGTCCCTTCCAACTCCTTAATGTTCTGTGCTTCTGTGACAATCCTGAAGCCCCTCAGGAGAGCAGAGTGGCAGCAAGAAGATGTTTTTCCCCATCTGATAAAGTTCTGTCCTCTCCCTTGGATGGGTGAGCTGAACACTCGAGAAGTATCAAATCCTACTGTTCAAGTCACCACCTGCTGTGGAATGTGACTCCTGATTAAAAGGCAAAATGATCAGGATGAGAAAGTTACCAGTGGGAAAGGGAGGACTGGCACAGAGACGTGCCAGCAGTGCTAGAAAATTCATGACAAATCACACACAAATATTTGCAAAAAAAAAAAAAAAAAAAAAAAAAAAAAAAAAAAAAAAAAGACTAAATTATATTTGGAGGAAGTCTGTGATTTTCTACTGTTGGGAGAAATCCTCTCATCACGAGCTTAAACACTGAATCCATTTAAATGTAATTTAAACTCCCAATGAGGCTTTCAAGCCAGTGCTTCCAAAGGCATACAAATGATTTCAGGGGGGAAGCTCTCACCCCACTAAGACAATGCCGAGAGAACTGTGCTTGGTTTGGCATCACCTCCAAGACAAGCAGGAGGGAGCTGCAGTAGGTTTAAAGGGAAGAGAGTAGGGTATGAGGTGCTCAGGGAGGTGACACAAGGCACAGACACTCATTGCCCTCCTCATCCCCAGAGAAAACAAGGATTTGCTTAATACAGCCCACCACAACTGTGCCTGTGCAAACACAAAACTCCACCACCTGGCACTAGAGGCTTCCTGATTATCATCTTTTGCCTCATCACATCCAATAGCTCCCTGTGTCAGCCTTTAATTCACCCCAAACACTTTTTAAAAGCAGCCAGTAAATGTGCCTGCCTGCCTGCCTTACCAGTACTTCAGGGGGTTATGGGGAAAGAAATGAAGCCATAAACTTCATTCTTCCAAGAGGAAAATACAACTTTTCTGAAGAGAAAAGTTATTATGAAACCCAGTATCTAATGAGAAAGTTTATTTTTAGAAGGTTTCTGCACTGTAATAATTAGTTCAGGAGAATTTGGGACACGCAGTTTCAGGAATCCTCATCCTGAGATAAGGCTACATAACACTGGAGCATCACAGGGCTGGGGATCTTTGTAATCATGTCACAAACATCCACAGATCCAAATCTGGATGGAATTCGAAGTTTAACATCCATCATATCGTGCACAGGATGGTAATAAAAAAATCAAATCCATTTTCTGTCGTCTGAGAATCCCCTAAGCAGTCTTATAAAGCAAATCCTCTTGCTGGGGAAGAAGAATCTACTGGACAATGGAAAATGCCAAGACTTGACAACTGCCAGCCTGGACAGACATTTCCTGCATGAAGAAATTCTCATCCATCAGATCTTTTACAATTTACGTGACTCTCATCTTCTCCAAAAACCATTCCTTTTTTTAAACTCACACCAAGTTCTGCTGGGTTCAATATCAACCACCAGAACTGTGAAAAGCACAATAAACCTCCTCACATAAATAAAGAGATCCAGGATATAAAATGCCACTAAGGATTACACATGCCACAGTGACACTATCCACAGACAGAGCACACACGAGATTTGGGGCTTTTGGTTTATTCTGAGTGGTTTTTAATCATACAGATCATGGCTACATTTCTTTCTGCATTTTATTTCGCTTTTTTTTTGGTTTGTTCCCTGCAGCTGAATCAGTGCTAGACTTTCTGGGCCTTTCCTCCCAGAAGTTCTAATAAAGCAAGGACTGAAA
Source organism: Ifrita kowaldi (assembly GCA_013398055.1). Lineage (NCBI taxonomy): Eukaryota > Metazoa > Chordata > Aves > Passeriformes > Cinclosomatidae > Ifrita > Ifrita kowaldi. Next base: position 45,112 of record VZRS01002132.1, read on the forward strand.
AGCTGAAACAAACAGTTTTATCCTTTCACTATTTTTAGAAGCCCATTTGAATTCTTATGTGCATATTTCAGTAACTAAAAGGGCAAGGGAGAGGGGAAAACATAATTTCTGATGTGTTCCAGCACTGCAAACGGAAGAATCTGAAGTGGATACAAAGGGATAGGCAGGAGAGAAAAGGGAAAAAACTGGATAAAGGAGCAGGGAGATAAGCACAGGGGCAGATGAGAATCAAGGCAGTAGGTACAGAGGGAAAATAACATTAAATAAAAGGCACTAGGACAGGACGAAAAGACAGTGCAAAATACAGCAGAGTTAACAGATTTCCAAACAAAAAAAAAAAGTTTGGGGACAATCAGTTTTCAAAAAGCAAGTGGAAGATGGATCAAGAGAAACCTGAACTAAAGGAGGAAAGCACAGAGCTGAGGTTTCCAGAGAGAGGCAGACCAGAAGGAAGGCTCACAACTGAGATTAACAGACACTTCTGTGCGTTCCCATGCCAGATGTTCTGTCTCCCTAAATTTAGAAGGAACAATGGGATGAATCCTTTTACTGAATTGGCAGGGTGTTTTATTTTCGATTACGTGGTTTAAGAATTAAAGTTGCCTTGGCCGGTGCTAAATGTCTGAAAGTCTCTTTAAAGATTTCCACTGCAACTGCTGAAAAGAATCATCCAGAGAGCTGCTGCTCTCTTCCCAAATATGCTGTGTGTGTTTTATTTACCCTTCTGAACTGCAGAACCACGACAGATCTCTGCCAAAAGGACCTTAAAAAGTTATTATATTCTGAAACCGAATGCTCAGCACCCCCACCAGGCCCAAGCAAGTTCTGAGTTCATTCTACCTTTTCAGAAAAAGGCTGAGACAATAAACAACCCAACCTGAGAAATTACTCAGGCCCACCAGGAGATGAGAGATGCTAAAATATGCTAAAAATGCAACAAAAGCAGGAATTTTCAAGGCCAGCTCAGATAGGGCTTGGAGCAACCAGGTCTGGTGGGAAGGTGCAACATAGGTGCAACACCCATGGCAGAGGGTGGTAATGGGATGATTTTTAAGGTCCCTTCCGACCCAAACCATTCTGTGGCTCCCTGATCCTATGAAATGGGTGAGGAGCTGCCAGTGGGTATTTTTAGTGGCTTCCTGCAGAGATGGGTAAGAAGCTTAAAAGTGTACAAACAGTTTGATTGCTGAAAAGTAAATGGCAATGGAAATTTGCTAACGGCACTAAGTCTGCCTGAGTGGGCAGCCCTGCACGATCTGTACCTTCCATGCAGGAAGCTGGAGTAGTAAGGAGGAGGAGAGCTTAACTTTGTGTACAATACTCATCAGATGCATCCTGAAATGACAAAATTCTGACCTTAAAAAGGAGCTGCAAGGAAAAGATGCCTGAGAGATGGGATAAGTAAGGCAGCTCAGCACTTCTCTAGACAGAGAATTCCCATCACTAAGAGGATCAGCCAGCCCCAGAAAAACACTTCAAGAGGCAACAACTGGAAAGAAAAGTTTTAAAAAGCAGGTGGTTAACTAACAGGGGTTCCATCTTTGATGAAACCCCGAATGAATTTCTCTAGTGAAGTGCCAGAGGGGAACCTAGACATGCTTTACTGTCACCTGAGTGACCCTGCTCAACACAGAACGCCAAGGATGGCCTGTGACATGCCAGTGAACAGACACTGATCAAACGTCTTTGATCGCTTTCAAACTTTAAACAATTTCTGAGACCCGTGCCAAGTATCTCCTGTGATATCAGCAGCCTAGAGGGGCTCCAGGAGAGCTGCAGAGGGAATTTTCACATGGGTAGGGAGTGACAGGACAAGGGGGAATGGCCTTAAGTGAAGGAGGGAAGGTTAAAACTAGATATTAGGTTTAAAGTAGGTATTAGGAAGTAGCTCTTTACTCTGGAGGCATGGCGGGAGCACCCTCTCTCCCTCACCCTCCTGCACCAGCCTGGATGTGAGCCAAGATCCCAGCACAGCTTCCCCAGTCTCAGCCCTGGATCTAAGGCAGGCCAGTGACAGTCCCTTAATTCGCCTGTCAGCAGCTCTGGTTCTTCCCACGGCAAAGCCTGGGAGGGGGAACACAGCGATCCATCGCCGATGTGCTCACAGGGCCACACAGACACCGGCACGGACCGGGGGCTGGGGCCAGCACAGGAGCCGGGCACGGCGAGCTGGGGGCAGGACAGGCTGTGCAGGAGGCACTGGGAGCACTGGGAGCACTGGGAGCACTGGGAGCACTGCCATCTGCTGCAAGAGAGCCGCATGTCAGCGCTGGGACGCGGCAGAACCGGACACAGGACACAGATCACCTCCCAATTAATTCCCTGTGTGAGCCCACGGATGTGGGGCCAGGATGTGGGGCAGGGCTGGACCGGCCAGGGCTCAGTTTAAGGGCTGGGCTCGGTGATCTCAGAGGGCTNGTCGAACTTCAGCATGTACAGCTCCCAGGTCAGGTTTTGAAACTAAGCATATTTGCCTTCTGATTTATTTTTCTCATTTCTTTCAACTTCTCTCACCAGCATACAAAACACAACATTTAATTTTTCAGACATGGTCAAAGCAGCTTAGAATTTAGGGTGACTCTTTAACTCTGGATTAAAGAAAAACCCTAACAAAACAAACCAAAACCAAACCCCCCCAAGATGCTGCAGCATAAAACTGATACCACTGTAACCACATGAAAAATACTATCATGATAGCTGCAAAAGCAGGATTTCTAGTTTTGAATAGCTGCATGATATAATCAAAGCTCTCCGACAAAAACTGCCAGAGAAAAAAACTCTTGCAGCCCCACTCTCAATCACCGGGATTGGAAACTACTTATTTTCAACAAATCTCTTCATTCTGTGGGACTTGGGCTTGTCACAAAGGCATCAGAAACCCATTAAGTGAGTGGTCCAGGCTTCCAGGGCATTAGGTCTCTTCCCTGGATCAAGTTGTGTCTGTCTAAATATAATCCAGAATAAGCAGCTAAACGTTATCACATTCACAGTAAATAACAGCAGAGCTTTTCAACTTAAATAGCCAACCCAAAATAGGAAACCTCTTCTTGGAGGAATGAAAACAGCAGGAAAACCTCGTGTTTCAGAGCATTCTGCTGAAATCCTACTGGCACACGTTCTGGTCCTACAGAAACCTCTGAACAACCAGTTACTGAAGGGAAAATCAATTACAGCTCAGCCTCAACTGCAGGGATTTTCTCACCTGACTGACCAGAAGCCAGAAAAAACCCAGGCCAACCAAAAAACCGAACAACACAACAAAACAATGGAAACCTGCCCAGTTATCTGGAAAAAAAAATCTTCCCAAAAATCGTGTCCTGGTCTGCTCTGTTAGTTTGTACACAATGCACTTCCCTCATTAAAAGATGTTATTCTAAGTTTCTGACTCTGGCCTTTGGCAGGGAACAGAGCACAGCAGGAGAAGTGTATCCCAAACGTGTGGAGAAGTCACAGTTTTGCTTGGCATTAACACGCTGTCCCTTCCTACACTTGTGCTGATTTACAGGAAGGTTATTAACAGGCAGGAATCCTCTCTTCTGCTCTCTGAAACCCATCAGGCACCGAAGCCCCAGCCCTAAGCGAGGCTTTTTACTTTTCATCACGCAGACAGTAAAATCCATCAGTACTCAAATTACACCAAATTACTGAATGGCCATAATGGATATTTCATGGTTAAAAATACCCTAAGCAATGCAGTCAACACCAGCCACTTCAATGGGCATTGTTTACAGGACTGCAAACTCGTTCTTTTCATAAATAAAGGTTTCATCTATATGATCAAAGAAAGATTTCTTTGCAGACTTGGTTTTAAAAAAAAAATAGTTTTTTAAGTTCAGAAAACACTTAAAGAACGAAGCTTTCCCAGTCCAAGTCCCAGCCTGCAGCAGATTTTACAGTTGAGTAATAAACCCTTTTAAAATATGGTTTATTATGGAAATACTGTCAGAGCCTTAATTAAAGCAGGCGCCACAACACTGGAGCTGCTTACACAACAAACGGGCTCTGCAGAGCACCCCTGACCCGGGCATGGAGGGCTTTTCCCCCATCCCACCCTTTCCAGTGGCACCCTGGGAATGGGATCACTGGAATACCCCGCTGCAGTCCCCACAGAGCAGCACCGGGAGAGAAGGAACAGCACCTGAAGAGTTAAGCTCTCATGTCAGCAATATTTCATGATTTTCATCGAGGGTGAAATCCTGGCCTCACCAAAGTCATTGCTGCCCACAGCTGCAGAGCCCAGGTTTTACCCAAAGTATATCAGAGAACCACCTGCTCATTACAAAAAAAAAAAAAGAAGACTTTTAGAAAAATGATGCTTTATGACAAGAATTTGTTTTATGACAGTAAAATGGGTCAAGACTGAGAGAGTCTGGTAAATGCAAAAACCACTTCGGTGTCCTTCTATCCAAGAAACTCAGAATCTGCGTGAAACGCATCGAGGGCGCCTATTCCGAGCAGGAATGTTCCCAGAACCCAGAGCCTCCCGTCCCTCTGCAGCCCTCATTCCAGCGTGTGCACCATGTGTCTAGGTTTAATCCCGCAGTTCCTTATCCCCAGGCAAACAGGATTCTTTCCCAGTCAATTATGTTAATTGCAAAAGAACTTGCCTGTCCCTGGGGAAACTGTGGGAAGATCCTGCGTGGCCAGGCCAGGGACGCCGGCCACATCCTCAGTGCTGCTGCGAACTGCAGGGGAGGAGGGGGCAAAGGGGGCTTCTGCCTCCAGGTTTAAGGAGCACAGGCTGTGCCAGGAGCCTGCTGTGAGGAGGAGGCTGAAGGTTCTTCGAATAGATGGCGTTTGCTTTGTGGTTTTATTTCCAGGGCACGCCGCAGGCACAGTCTGCCCTCAGTCCCTGCAAATGCCCCCATTACCAACTTCTTTTTGGTCTTCCCCCAGCAAACCCCATCAGGAACGTGCAGGGCAGCAGGTATAACATGACAGGGAAAGCAGCCATGTGAAGCACACCTTCATGTGACTTCAGCCCGGGTGTATCCGGGGAAAGAAGCGCGGCGGTGCCACATGCAAGCAGCCCCGGCCAGAACACACGGAGGGGTTCGGAAACCACGCCTGCAGATGAAAAGCTGTGCTCTGTCCAGCCCACGCAGAGAAGGCCAAGGAACAACTTAATCCCACAGGGATTGCGTAAGTCTGGGAAACAAACATTTGACAGAGAACTTTTCACTCCGGCCGACGCAAGCCTAGCAAGACCTACTGGCCAGCTAAATCTAGGCTTCTCTCAAGGCAGGATTTAAAGGGAGAGATAAATCAATCAAAGGCAAGGAATGGAAGACCTCTTGCCCTTCCCAAAAGCTGAAAAATCACAAGCCAGAGCAATTCCCCCCGAAAACATAGCAAGCATCCTTTGGCTCATCCATCACTGAAAGTGTTTATGCCAAGATTGGATGTTTCTCTCCAGCTTGGCCCCAATTAAAACAGTCTGATGGCCTGCAGGGGACTGTTTTATCTGGTCAGAGTGGTCCCTCTGGGCTTTTCTAATCTGTAATCTAATTTCCAATCATGGAACAGCACTGCTATGTGCTCTCCTTGGTTCCATCCTTGGAAGTGTCATGCGGTGCAGGATGTGGTAAATAAAAGCACATAGCACTTATTTTTAAAGCTGGCTGGGCTGAGATAGGGAGGAAGGACTATTTGTGGGTGGTTTAAATGAATGTACTATATTTAATTCATGGCATTCATCAGATGACACAGCAAGAGGNCGAGGGTGAAATCCTGGCCTCACCAAAGTCATTGCTGCCCACAGCTGCAGAGCCCAGGTTTTACCCAAAGTATATCAGAGAACCACCTGCTCATTACAAAAAAAAAAAAAGAAGACTTTTAGAAAAATGATGCTTTATGACAAGAATTTGTTTTATGACAGTAAAATGGGTCAAGACTGAGAGAGTCTGGTAAATGCAAAAACCACCTCGGTGTCCTTCTATCCAAGAAACTCAGAATCTGCGTGAAACGCATCGAGGGCGCCTATTCCGAGCAGGAATGTTCCCAGAACCCAGAGCCTCCCGTCCCTCTGCAGCCCTCATTCCAGCGTGTGCACCATGTGTCTAGGTTTAATCCCGCAGTTCCTTATCCCCAGGCAAACAGGATTCTTTCCCAGTCAATTATGTTAATTGCAAAAGAACTTGCCTGTCCCTGGGGAAACTGTGGGAAGATCCTGCGTGGCCAGGCCAGGGACGCCGGCCACATCCTCAGTGCTGCTGCGAACTGCAGGGGAGGAGGGGGCAAAGGAGGCTTCTGCCTCCAGGTTTAAGGAGCACAGGCTGTGCCAGGAGCCTGCTGTGAGGAGGAGGCTGAAGGTTCTTCGAATAGATGGCGTTTGCTTTGTGGTTTTATTTCCAGGGCACGCCGCAGGCACAGTCTGCCCTCAGTCCCTGCAAATGCCCCCATTACCAACTTCTTTTTGGTCTTCCCCCAGCAAACCCCATCAGGAACGTGCAGGGCAGCAGGTATAACATGACAGGGAAAGCAGCCATGTGAAGCACACCTTCATGTGACTTCAGCCCGGGTGTATCCGGGGAAAGAAGCGCGGCGGTGCCACATGCAAGCAGCCCCGGCCAGAACACACGGAGGGGTTCGGAAACCACGCCTGCAGATGAAAAGCTGTGCTCTGTCCAGCCCACGCAGAGAAGGCCAAGGAACAACTTAATCCCACAGGGATTGCGTAAGTCTGGGAAACAAACATTTGACAGAGAACTTTTCACTCCGGCCGACGCAAGCCTAGCAAGACCTACTGGCCAGCTAAATCTAGGCTTCTCTCAAGGCAGGATTTAAAGGGAGAGATAAATCAATCAAAGGCAAGGAATGGAAGACCTCTTGCCCTTCCCAAAAGCTGAAAAATCACAAGCCAGAGCAATTCCCCCCGAAAACATAGCAAGCATCCTTTGGCTCATCCATCACTGAAAGTGTTTATGCCAAGATTGGATGTTTCTCTCCAGCTTGGCCCCAATTAAAACAGTCTGATGGCCTGCAGGGGACTGTTTTATCTGGTCAGAGTGGTCCCTCTGGGCTTTTCTAATCTGTAATCTAATTTCCAATCATGGAACAGCACTGCTATGTGCTCTCCTTGGTTCCATCCTTGGAAGTGTCATGCGGTGCAGGATGTGGTAAATAAAAGCACATAGCACTTATTTTTAAAGCTGGCTGGGCTGAGATAGGGAGGAAGGACTATTTGTGGGTGGTTTAAATGAATGTACTATATTTAATTCATGGCATTCATCAGATGACACAGCAAGAGGCGCAGAACGAGGATCAAACAATTAAGATTTACTGAGAAAATGCAGTTATTCTACTTGTTTGGAAGGGCTAAGGCCAGCCTGCTCCTCAGCCAGCCATGAGATTTTCGTTTTCCATTCATCAGTTTCCCCCCAAAGCCTGGCAGTGAAATACATATTTATTCACATTGGGTTTGGTGACATCATGTTTAAGAACACACCAGATCTCCCCGTCCCGCTGACAAATTCTGGCGTGTAAAATGGGGACAGAACTGAAGAAGTAACCCTGTCTGAGCACGGGCTCTCAGCACTGAACTGGTCCCAGCTTGCTTCCCATCACTTTGAATTCTTCGTGGATTTGCCAGAGCGGAGGTGGCCAAGTGGCTCTTCTACCTGCCCCACACTGTCAGGCCACTCAAAAAGTTAGGTTAGATTTTTATGATAAATAATAATAATAAATCTACCTGGCCCAAGAATGCCTTTTTTTTTTCCTATGAGTGCCCTATTCTCTCTTCAAGTCTCCACACAATCAACAGACAAAAGAAGGTCTTGTGTGTTTCCTTGAAAAGAATTCTGTAATTAGAAAGAAATTTGACTGATACAAAGTTAGCTCAGTGGAAAACTGCAGGGATGGTGAAATGATCAAAGTCACTTGTACAAACAGACAAAACTAAACATTTGCTCATGTTTATCCAATGAGGCTCCAGAAAAGAAACATTAATGAACATTTTAATAGGACATTTCACAGCCCAGATAAAAACTGTATGAAAAAAAAAACCCAACCTAATTCCAAATCTCAGGCAACTTAGGAGTAGAAATGAAAACACTGAGCAGTCTCCTACTTTTTACATGATAAGCAAATCTCTGTTTACGAAATATCAAGTGCCCAATTTTCATTCCACAGGAGCTGTATGTATAATTACTCTCAGTTTTTCTGGAAGGCAGCACTGCAGGGACAGACAGTCATTCTTTTAAACCACTGATGTCTGTGCTTCGTGAGCTTCTGAGTGGGAGCTCCTTTACAATGAACATGAAAGAACTAAACACACATAAAGAGCATATTCACAGCCAGGCAAACAATAAATAGCTCAGCGAGGCCAGATTGTGATAGCACAGTAAAGGCTTGTCTAGCGTGTGTGCGTGTTATTTAAAAGTTCAAAAAGTCACATACATTTTTAATAAACCAAAAACACACATTACGAGTTCATTACTTCGGAGCAACAGCTTAGTTGGACTGGAATAATAACCCAAGCTGGAGTTTGTGACGTTCCATGTCTTTTCCTGCACGACAGACTTCAGCCTCACGCAGCAGCTCTGCAGCCAGACAATTCCCACCCTTTGCTCGCTCAGCCCGGGATTCCCATGAACTGCAGACTCCCTCCACCGTAACCAAGAGAAACTAAATACAAAAATTATGCAAATCACTCCCCAAAACACATATCTGAGCCTCAGAAAGAGAAGATTAAAATAAAAACCCTGCTGCCGTTCAAATTCTGCATAATTATTTTCTCTCACTTCAGCTAGAAAAACAGAAACAGCCTGATTGCTTTGTGGGGAAGTTGAGATGCATTGAACAAATTTCCACGGTCCCTGCAGTAGATTTAAGGCCCGAGAGCTGTGTTCATGTTGAGTAAGAAATTCCACAGCTTGGGAAAAAAAACCCTCCTGAAAACAGAGAAGTGCAAATGTAGCTGTTTAACCACCCTAGACCGCTGTTTAAAATAAACCTCATTTTGTGAAGTGAGGGAAGGAAGCAGGAATGGCAGCATCACCCCAACCATGTTTGCTCCAGAGAGCTCTGTGTGGGGAGCATGGAAATGTGAAAGCCAGGCAGCCCATGGAGAGACTTTGGGTTATTTGCACCTCCAAAACCTGGGACTGGGCCCAGCCAGGGAGGGCCTGGCCCTGTGATCCTGCTGCCCCAGGAAGCCTGACTGGGACGGGATTCATTTATTGTATTTTATTTTTGTGGTCAGAGTGGAGGATTTGGGAAAGGCCCTAGAGGGGGATTCCACCATCAGGCTGGGGTGTGGTGAACAATCCCCCGGGGGGAACTCAGCCGGTCACAGGGACAGGGCTCATTTTGTCCCTCTGTCCCACAGAGCTCACCTTCCTGGGATGGTTGAGAAAAACCTCCACAGCCCAATCTTCCTGGTGCTTACAAAGGTTACAAAGACAGCGCACTAATACATACACGGATATAGTAACCAGCTTCCAAAGTAAAGGTTTTAAAGCCCCCAAGGAAAACAAAACAACTGCTGAATTTTATAAAAGAGTCCTGAGAAATACCCAGTGATGCACCTCTCCTACAGAGCCAGGCTGGGAGAGCTGGGGGGGCTCACCTGGGGAAGGGAAGGCTCCAGGGAGAGCTCAGAGCCCCTTCCAGGGCCTAAAGGGGCTCCAGGAGAGCTGGAGAGGGACTGGGGACAAGGGATGGAGGGACAGGACACAGGGAGTGGCTTTAAGCTGGAAAAGGGTAGATTTAGATGGGATATTGGGAAGGAATTGTTCCCTGGGAGGGTGGGCAGGCCCTGGCACAGGGTGCCCAGAGCAGCTGTGGCTGCCCCTGGATCCCTGGCAGTGTCCAAGGCCAGGTTGGACACTGGGGCTTGGAGCAGCCTGGGATGGTGGAAGACTGGACTGCCAGCAGCAGCCTCCTGTGCAGGGCTCGAGGATGTCCCTGTCCCCTGCAACACCCATTTCAGGGTGACAGAGCTCAGGCTGAACAAGCCTCAGGCTCCTGCAGCCCCAGGATGTCTGCCAGACAGAGAAGCTGCCTGTCAAGCCAGGCTGCCAGTGTCACTGTCACCTGGGGCCACAACTGCACTGCTCACCTAAATCGGGGTGGCTTGGCTGGGTTTTCTGCTGAACTGCTCCAGGAGGCCCCAGCCATGAAGTATTTTCACCCTTTCTGCCTTATTTCCACACTGTATAGGAGAGCTGCCCGGAGTTTTAATTCAATAGCTCCCCAGGTTACCTCCCCCAGGTCGTTATGAAATACAAAAAGCTATCTAGAAGCATTGCAAGAGCTGTAAATTACACTAAACCCCTGATTTTAAATTTTCTACGAGAACTTGCACTTGGCTTAAATTAGTGAAAAGAGTCACTCTGGCCCTGATTTATAAATTGTACATTTACCTGAGGGATATCAGGGGCAAAACAGTCTCAGCTATTTTGTGTTTTCGTATCAATCAATAACAAAATTGAACACTTAGAATCACAGAATCATTCAGGTTGGAAAAGGCCTCCAAAATCAAGTCCAACCTCTGCCAAGATCCCCACCTTGTCAATTCACAGAATTCCTTTTAATTTCAAGGGGAGGGATTTAAGACACAGCTTTCAAACTGACTGGGTAAGACTCCAAAACCCCAAAACCTGACCTGTGGGAAGGTGATTCAGCAAAGCCTAGAACACCACAGGCTTTGCTGAACAGTTCTTGGCATGCAACTGATGGCATTATCAACAACTGAAAATTAAGTTTAAGGCCTGCACTCCCAGGTAACATTGCTGCTGCTGCTGCTTCCAAGTTGAGCACACACGATGGAGGGAACACTGAGGCAGCTCAAAGTTCTCATCACTTGCCCAAACAGGCCTGCATTTAAAGGCTGCATGAATAAATCTGAGGCTGATCTTGCAGCTCCTTCTAAAGGAGCTGGAACCTCCATCCTGATGTGATCTGATCGCTGGATTGTTCACCCAGTCCCACTGGATTCACTCCAAAACTTCATGCATTCTCTGCAGAATCACCTAAAGTTGAAGCTTGCTATGATCACATCTGGTTTGTCCCACAGCTGTGCCTTACCAACTTGAACAAAAGAATGAAAACAAAGCCTCAGTGACAACTAAAGCCGCAGGTGGAGCTCACCTGCAAAGTACTGAGCTGGGATTCTCCCTGCTCATCATTCCTGTGCTACCCAGCAGAAGCCATCAGCAGTGTTTCTTGTAATAGTGTGGGTTTTAAGGCAGGACTTCATTTCAAATGGTCTGCTCAGGATAAGCAATAGAAAATTTATTACCTATCTGAACAGAAAAACTCAGAACAACCTAACCAAATAAAGTCATCTCAGCTAAAAAAGAAAAAAAAAGTATTAGTTCCCATAACAGAACGTGAAATTTAAAAAAAAAAAAAAATCACTTCTAGCATGCTCCATATATTGGGATTGGCAGAATGAAATTCAGCAAAGAGCCCACAGGATTTGCCCTTGCTGTTCCCCACAAATGATGAAAAGTAACACAATACTAATTAAAATAAGAGAAAACTTTGCAGGAGATATTTTGGGGTTCTTGGGCAGTAAGAGTCCTGAATAAGCCGGGGG
>VZRS01002132.1:56674-75459 GCA_013398055.1 Ifrita kowaldi
GGGGGGGGGGAAGAACCAGAAAATGGTTTTTGCACAGCTTCCAGAGTGCTTAATCCCCCGTGCTAGTTGTGCACAGGAGCACACAAGATTCTCTTCATCCTTCTAAAAACACTTTGAGGAAGTCACAAATAACGCAGTGAACCTCTCCAAACCTTGCACAAGATTTCTAATCCTAAAACAATCGATGACTCACAACTTGCAGCCTCAGTGACTGAAACTGCTGACATCAAAACCAGTGCCAGGGGTGAGCTGGCATGATAATTATGCACACTCACTTTCAGCTAGCCAAATGCCTCCCAAAAATAGAACCAGAGATACGACACCTAATTAGAAGTGTCTGAATTACCAGGACTCCTAATTTTTTTCAAAGAGAACGTTATTGATGGCAACTCAGCAGAAGGTTTCCATTCCACTACAAGTCAGTAAAATACTCAGGGTATTGAAAGTGAAATTAAGGACTGGCCCCACAAAGAGATTCCTGCCTGGCGGTTTTGTCTTCTGTTCAGAGTGGAAGATTTACAGCTCATTAATTAGCTTTTAGGAGATGTTTTAGGTGCCCTGCAACGCATGCACACCTCACAAAGGATCATCTGTAAAGACAAGAGACATGCTACAAACTGCACTGAGAGGTTTGAAGCAACGCTGGGTCACTTCCTGCACCACCAGAAAACAACAGAGAAAACGCAGAATTGTGTGTGTGAAACCAGTGCCCATCTAGAGATGCATCTGGGGAGGTCAACACACGCCCAAATTGACTCCTCCAGCGAGGACCTCAACCTGTGGCCAAGCTTTGCAGCCCCCTGCGTTAAGAACACGGGATTTACACAAAGTTGAATGTATTCTCCCTAATTTTCCGAGATCCCCAGGGCTCCTGTTTCCAGAGGTCCACACCCCTTCTTTTACGGCCTCTCTGCTTGGGCACTAATTAGCACAGGTGGCATTTCCACTGCTCCCTGCAGCATCTCGGGACACTCCAGGATGAGGCACAGGCTCCCCATCCTTCCAGGACACAAAAAGGCAAGAACAAAACCTCTCATCTGCTAAAGGGACTTACTTGCTACCAGCAGCCACTGTGCACAGCTCACCTCAGCCTCCCAGGCACTCCAGCCCCCAGCGAGCCATTTGATTTAATGCTTCCTCAGAGATCACTGTTCTCCCCAGCCTGAAATATCCCCACCTTTGGGAAAAAAAAAAAAAAAAACCCTCATAAAGTGCTAAAACTCAGTCAAGGCACACTATTTGCACCGCCCTGAAATGAACATTTTTGTTCATACATAGCAAAACGAAGCATTTTTGGTACCAACTGTTCCCACAGAAAGGGAACACTCAATCCAATTTCCCCAAACGGAAAAGAAAAAAAAAAAAAGGCAAGGAAAGACATTTTTAGATCATACAAAAATACAAAGAACTGATATAACCCACAAGGAAGTGTGGCTTGTGTGCACCACTATTAATCTATCTTGACTGAACAATATATATATTTTTTTTAATTTCACTCTTCCGCCTCCACTTTTTGTTTGCTGTTGAGGACAGATAAGTGCTCCTGGCAGTATCTTGGCACAGGCCTTTCACTGAACAGTAGCTATTGTAATAGCAAAAAAAAATAAAAATCTCAGTCCCTCAGGTTCTGAGAATTTAACTTTGGGCCCATTAGACTGAAAGCTCTCTAATTCCAGGTTCCTGCTGGAAAAACGACTGTTTATGGAACAACAACAAACATCTCCTCTGCAGAGAGCGCTAACCCAGTCAATGAGGGGGTTTAAAATTCTGATGAAATCCCCTCAGCTTCTGCCAGTCCTGTGCTGCGAAGGCAAACCCCAGCCAAGACACAGAACCCCACTCCTGGATGGTCTTTAAGATCCCTTCCAACCCAAACCATGCCGTGGCTCTGGGATTTTGCCAACATCAAGCCACGGCTGCTCAGCACTGGCGGCATCAGAATAACCCTGGGAAGGAGGGTGCTGCAACAACCACAAGCGGCCAGCGACGAGCAGCTCCCTGCACTGGGAATCTTGCAGGGATCCAGGGCAGAGGCTGAGATTGAGAAATGGACGGGGAGCTCTTGCCTTACCAATGTGGGAAACAGAACAAAAAAAATCTGACACATCAGGAGTTTTCACAGGGAGAAAACACAGGAGGGACTTGCTCATCCGAGTAAATATTGCCAATTACGGTGCGCACGTTTTGTTTTTAAAGGGATTTTTCAAACCGGTTCACAGCTGTGTCATCTTCTGTACCAGCTTTGGCAGGGCTACTAAATTAGCCTTTTTTTAAATTTACTCTGAAGTGCCTTTTTAGGGAAGATTTAGAACTGTGCCAAGAAATAAAAGTGCTAAATCTTCTCAGACATGAAGGTATCTTAAATAACTGTGTCGCTGTGCCTTTGATCATCTCAGGGTATGAGCGTGGCAAGGCTGCTGAGAGAAGTCATCCCCTCTATTAGTTCAGCAGATCCTGCACACAGAGAACAGACACACTTGGAGGCTCACTCACCTCCCCTGCCTTTATCAGGTCTGAAGTGGAAGCTGTAATTGGCAAACCAAGGACTAATTGAGAGCAATTGCTCCCACTGTAACTTGATTATATTAATCAAGTAACAGTTTGGGGGGGGGAAGGAAAAATAAGATGGTTAACAGTAATTATCTCTCTCTCCTGCAAAGCTAATACATGCATCATCTTCCTCTTTGCCAAAACCTTTTTACTACACAGGCATCCACTCCTTTTTCTTTCCAACTGACTGAAATCCTGCCTGGGGTGACACAGGTGACATTCAGGAGGACACAGCGTCTGGACTTTAATCTAGCTGCTTGTTTTCTAGGGGGGAAAAAAAAACCAAATTAAAAAAAAAATCAACTTTTTTTTTCTCGTCCCCACTTCCAGTTGGATTTTTTTATCCCCTTACTGTTCTCAGCAGCTCTGCAAAACTCATTTCCTTCATTCTTTTGGCTTTCTAGGATAAAGAGGCAATTGCACCCTTCAAACCTCATTATGGTGGAAGAGCACAACTGAGGCAAAATCTAGTTATGATAAAAGAGTCAGTGGAAATTTGGCTACCAACTGCGAGCAGGATGAGCTGCACGAACTGCCAGATCCAGGATCCCCTTTCTTTGCTGCTGATCAAATTGTGACAGCACAGTTTTAAAGGTAAATTTAGATTTTTTTTTAATATATATTTTTCCAGGATTCTCTTACCCCCACTTCATCAGGGTTCTGAGAAGGCATTACTGCATATTCATACAGATATCCAGCGTGTACTGGCAAATCCTTCTGGGTTTTTTCAGATGCTCAAATTTTCCATCAGTTTTAATAACCAGCCTTTTTTTTTTCTGCTGACTGCTTCTCACTTCTTCCTTCTATTCCTGAATTCAGGGATTCCATATTTCATTTCCTCTTCTTCTTTCTGTTGGGACTTTTTTTTTTTTTTAATAATTTGCATGGATAGTTCCTGAATTTTGTTGGAGCATTTTTTTTTTCATTTACCAGAGTTCTCACAAGATCATTACCCAAACCCAGGAATTCACAGTTACTTGGTCAGTGTTGTCTCCTACCAACTTCACCTCAAACAATTGAAGGCACTCAATTTAAAATTAATTTTTGAGTAAAACAAATCCCTAAATCGCAGCTAAATACGTGCCAAACCTCGCAGGGCACTTTTTGGGTGAAGGACGTGCTGTAAGTGACAAAGAGATAAGGAAGAGGCTCAAAATACCTTCCCACAGGAACACAATCTTGCTTCTTGCTGCAGTCCAAAATAGCCCTTGTCTTTTGATTTGAAGAGCTTCAATCAGCTTAGCCCATCAGTATCATGAGCCATACTTCTAATTAAACCCCACTAAGGATGTTAACAGGGGAAAAAACCCTCTCCAAGTATAGATTTTCCTAGAGCTAAACACACAACATTACAAAGCAGCCACTGTAACAAAAGAAGGTGAGGTGCCAGAAGTCTCAAAAAGAAATTGATGAAGCCCTCAAGAGCCCATTAAAACCTCCTCTGGGTATAACCTGCGATCTGCTCCACCTCCTGCAGATGCTGGATTAAAGCATCCTTGAAGCACAAACCTTAATCTGGGGCTTTATTTCAGCCCGGGCTTCCCTCCCCGCCGCTTCCAGGGATTCAGCCTCCGGGGAAGGCGGCAGGATTTAACTGACCGCAGCACCACGCGGATTTCACGTTAAGCTGTGATGCACCAGCCCCAAGGCTGGGCCCTGCAGCGTGGAGGTGACACCCACAGGGCCCTTCCTTCTCCCCTTCTCTCACCCCCAGCCCTTTTCCCACGCTCACACTCTTTTCCAACCTGCTGTAATCGCCACTGGCTTTCATCTTTAGCAATATTACCAAAGACATGACCAAGGATTCAAATGGTGTTTCCTCATGCTGGCTCCGGGCACATCACACTACCCTCGTCACAGCCTTTTTCATGGATCATATCCTGTTGTTACCCTCGTGGCTGCCAACCTGCACCCCTCACACATGTCCCAACGCTTCCAGAGCAATCAAACCAGGGGAGGAGGCACCTCAAAAAGAACAATTTGTTATTACTCATCCCCTTGGGAGATGCTGCGCTTCGGCCTCGTGAAAGCCGAGCGTTGTCTTCCACTTCCCTCTTTCCCAAGGCAGCTTTAGGTGAAGGAGACAGAACCTGCGGGCATGTGACAGTCAGTGTGATCCCTGCAAGCAGAGAACTGCAGCAGCAGAGCTCAGAAAATACGTGCCTGCTGAACCACACTGCAACGCCGGCCTAAAAAACCCAAAACAAACCGAAAAAACCCCAATCCAACAAAAAAAAAAAAAAAGAAGAGAGAGAGAGAAGTGACTACAGGGGAGAACTTCAAAGTCAAAACTGGAACTAGAAACAGAGCGTATCAACTCTTCTGTAGCTGTCTGTTGTTCTGGAGTGTGACTCAGCAGAACAAAGGCTTTAGTCTTCATGGAGAAATAGAGTCCATATTGCACAGGAAGGGGCAAAAATCCACTGTCTGGAATGTGACCGGAGCTCCATTTGCTTCCAGGGGGAACTTCCTTGGCTTTAGAGAGACTGCAAATCACCACCCTGTCCTACATGAGCTGAGGAGACCAGGGTAAGACCCTGGTTTTCCTGCGCTCAATGCAAAAAAAAAAAAGAAATTGCAGAAAAAAAGGTAAGTGTGAGACGGTCGTGGCTGAGAGAATTCACTTTTGCACCTGCACTGAATAAATCTGAAAACACCTGGATTTATAAACTGGAACGCTCTGGGAAGGACACAGGTACACGACAAACCCTGTGCCTCCACCACGATCCAACAGTGTGAAACTGCCACCACATAAAAGTCACCAGGTTCAAGACCAACATCTGCATTTGAAGTACTTATACTTCCCTCCTTATATCAGTTCAGTCACATGCATAAGTGCTGAAGGAGGCTGAAAGGGGAACACAAACAAACAGCTTTTAAGCCATCAATTTTAAAAGAAGGTGTTTTAGCAGTACCAAGAGATGCAGCACCTGGATGTGATCAGAGCCAGAGGCTGCGGCTTATCAGCATTTTGAAGTTAAACATCACGTGGCAGAAAAAAAACAAGCCAGCAATAACTTCATCCAAGGACAGATTTTTCTGTCCACACACACATTGCAGTGCCTGTGTCTGGACTAGTTTCGGCCACTCTTCCTCTCCAAGCATTCCCATGCCATCATCAGTGAGTTTTCTGATGAAAATACAGCACTGTTCTACTCCCAGAAATCACCTGCTACCACGCAAAGCAGCACGCTCAAGAAGTGTATGGCTTTTCCTACCATACAAAAGTTAATTTTCTTTGGTTTAGTGAAGTCATGTTTATTCCCAGCTTGACAGAATGAATCTCCACCTCCTTCCATGCACTTTTTCTGTTTTTATTAAAAGCCCGAGCGCAGTTTTCCTTGCGGCGTGGGTGAGCGGGAGCGTGGAGCACAAGTAAACCCTGTCTCTGTACGTCACGGTTGTGAAACACACTCTAAATAAAACCATAAGCTCTTGGAAGGAAAAGTTTCATCTCTCTCCCCTTTTGCTGCCTGCTCGGCTCGGCCTCAGTGCAGGATTGCAAACACATTTATAGAAGGTTTGACGAGAAACTGATAAAAAACACGGTCATTTCCTTATTCATTCTGCAGGGTGAATGTACAGGACACTTCATTTTAAGAATTCTTCTATGATCTGGTTTCCTCTCTTGTTTTCTCCCTTGAAACAGTTGTGAATTGGTGTCAACTGGTACCTGTGATGTTTTAGTGCCCAATACTTCAATGATTTTCAGAGCAGGTACCTCATGATGATGAGGAGGGAACAAAAAAAAACCCAACCAAAATCACTAATCCACTGTTCTGTCAAAAATAACTTAATAATATATTTATTCTAGAGCTGGTTAGACAGTTCTGTAGTTTGCCCTGCCAGCTAAAACTTTAACGATGCCCTGTGTGGCTGTCAGCTATGAAACCCAACAAGGCATTCTGTTAATTCTTTGTAACATTTTGCATGCCTGTGACATGCCGTGGCCATAACTGAACCCATGTTCTTCTTTTTCCTTCCTGATTTTCTGTCGAAAGACGTGCCTTGGTGACAGAGGGAGGCTGACACAGGAACATGGGGAGCAAAGATAAACCACCTCCTTTCTCCCTCGTAGCGGGACTTCTTTTGGTGATCAAAAACGCACCAAAGGGGAAGTGCCACAGCTTTTCTCTGTCTAATGCTTAATTTCCAGTTCTGGGTTATGCACTGATCTCTCCCACAAGCAGTTTTCCCCCCTGGGCCTGCATCAGGCATTTTGCACACATACAAAGCCCACTGTGTGTTACCTTTTTTCTCCTCTCCTTTGGTATCTCACCTGTTATACAGGCTGCTCCCAAGAAAAAGGGCAAACCCAAAAGCAACACTTCCCAACGCTGCATGGGCCAAACGAATTCTGGGAAAGCAAGCCAGCAAGTCTGAAGGGGCAGGTTATTCAGGAGTCCTCATCAAACCTTCCTCAGGGTTTATCTGTGTGGTCAGCACTGACTCCCAGGCTGAGACACTGATAAAGGGAAGGTGAACTTCCCTCCAAGCTGAAGCTGCACTGTCGTGCAAACCACAGTCCCACTGCAGCGTTCTGGCAGCTAAATGTTGCTAAATGACTAAATTTCCATTAGTAACAGGGATTTTGGCTTGTTTTTCAAGCAACTTCCTCGCCTGGGGTATTCAGATCTGCCTAAAACATAGTCACTAGCAGCAACGGCTAAAATAATGAAATAAAATAAAATTAAAGCTGTGTACGTTTGTAACGCTTCGCCCACAATCAGTTCCGTGTGCCTTCGACTGGATCGCACGTTCCGGGTGTCTCGTCTGCTTTGTTCCTTTTGTTTCATCGCACATTCTTTCACTTTGTGTCCTGTGGCTCCCGTCACGCCTCTCCAAAGCACTGAGACACGCAGCCAGGCATGCAGAGCGCACGTTCTGGAAGCACAGATAAACCAAACAAGCTGCACCTGACTGCCAACGGCACCTCCTCTGCCCTAGTTTTAGCAACTTCCATAAATCAGACACACAGTCCAGTGCACAGCTTAAAAAACCTGGCTCTCCAGTCCCCGCTTGTGAGAAGGGAAGCCACGGCTAACAAATCCTACTGCTCAAAACAGTGACACAGCGGAGGGGGAAAATAAGAGTATGATTCCTTGAAAGTTACTGACAGATCAGCTGCAACCTACCAGAGGCTGAAAAAAAATACCAGATGGAATAAAAAATCCTTGCTATTAGTACATCATACCAAATGCTGTATTCTAAAGCCAAACTCTCCCCTCCTCCTGCTACAAGGAACTGTTTCTTGGAAAATTGTTAATGCTTTTATTGGTGGTGACTATTGACTCTAACAACTAAATGTGACAAGGAGGAAAAAAAAAAAACCACAAAGCAGGAATACTGATGTCATAAAACACTGTCCAGACTTACCTGCCTTGCAAATCCCATTAAGAAAAAAAACCCACACAGGTACTCCCTTAAAATTGAACCTTAAACCCCCACAACTGTTACTAATTTCTAATACCTTGACATTTGACTTTACAGTAAAATACAAGAGATAACACATCAAAAAAAAATAGAAAGCGGGGAGATAAGATTTATGGCTGAAGGCAACATGACAGAAAAGAAACAGAAAAGAACAAATGCTAATTTAAAATAAGCCAAATAAGAATGTCTCTCACTGCCTATAAACACATACAGATCAGCAGTGCAGTTCCACTGCCAGAAGATTCATGCAGGCTTAAAGAACACAAAGCCAAACCCCTTAAAATGAGTACTGATGTAAACCCCAGTTCAGGCCAGCAAACCACCTGAAAATCTCCCTCAGACTGGTTCCAAAACTACCACGTGTTTTCGAGCACCTCCAAGACACGAAAGCCAAACCTCTTCCCAAACAAGCCTCAAGCTGCTCACAAGGAACTGTCAGACCCCTTCCCCGTGGGATTACTGAGGCATTTCACCACCTCCTAAGGGTTTAAAAAAAAGAAATTTAAAAAAGAGCTGATGTGTTACATTTATTTTCCAAACACCTGCTGGTGTTTCAGTGCCTGGAGCAGCAAACGCGGCGTCGTGACTGTCACCGGCAGACAGGGGAGAGCTGGGGAAATCACACAGAATTCTGAACCCAGGGGCAAAAACTTGGGAGGAGTGAAGTTTGAAAAGCCTGCCACAACGATGCCCTCTCCCAGTATTTTAAGCAGCACACAAACTGAGACCAGGATGCCTCCCTGGCAGCGCTCTGACAGCGCCACAGATGCGGGATTTATTAGCTCACCTCTTCCCGAGGGTGCAGATGCTAACGGGGCCGGGATCCTGCAGAGAGAGCACGAGGCAAGCAGACTTACACTGACATCTAAAGGCATCATTCACTATGTGGTGCCTTCTGAAACCTCTGCAAAGGGCCAGCGTCTTGCAAAGAGCTAACGGGACAGAAGGAATGTCAGTATTTAATTATCACAGTGAGTGCCCGAGGCCAGGCTGGACACTGGGGCTTGGAGCAGCCTGGGATAGTGGAAGGTGTCCCTGCCCGTGGCAGGGGGTGGAACAACACGACCTTTAGGGTCCCTCCCAAACCATTCTATGATCCTCCACACATATACCCCAAATTTGAGGCAAATTTCCTTGTTTCTGTAAGGATTATGCGGCATTTTCTTCAGACTAGAATAAATTCTGTCTTAGGGAAAGTGACCCATCTTTTCCATGGAGTTGGGCACAAATCCTAGCTGTAAGTTCAGCCACTTGAAAGCAAGTGGTCATTTCAAAGTTAACATTTTTTTTCCTGCTTTTAAGTTGGTTTTGAGCATCATATCCATCAGAAAATGTGAATGCTGGCTTTGCAACCAGCGTGGCTTAAATCAGAATAGATGAAAGGGCTTCTCACCAGTGTTCCTAAACACACCTCCTACCGTGCCAGAGAGAAATGAACGTGGGAACAGACAGCAAATCCATTTATTTTGTGCTTTACACACTCAAACACCACCTTCTTCTTCTGCAGTCACTTTACAGCCTGTGAGACACTTAAACCACTTGCTGCCTGCACACAGTCCACTGAATAAAATTTACTTCCCCAGATTTCCATAGGCATCCACCCCGCTCTCCCTGAAGTATAAATCCAGTGGGAAGGGAGCAATAAATCCTTCATTATGGAGAGGTGCGCACTTATCCCCTGTGCCTTTGCAGAGCTGCACCACTCAGCCACATCCTAGCAGAGCTGTATTTTTAAAGGATGACTTTGGGAACAGAACTGGAGGCTACTGATGCACCAGGACTGACTCTGGAAAGCCTTATTTGCATGTCCCTTGTTCTTTCCAATAAATCAGGTGAAGAGATAGCTTTAATCCATTTCAACAGGGCAGTAGGTTCCTTACACTTTAAATAATTTGTAGCAGCTGAGTCCACTGCTGTAACATGAGGTGCTGCATCAGCTAAGTCAATAAAGGTGACCAATCCCACCTTCATTTCTCACCCAGCCTGTTCCACTTCCCAAACTGCTCCAGTCCCTGAACAGAGTTTATCAGGGCTCTCTCTTTTTCAAAGAACAGTTACAGTGCTTTGAGTATCTCTGACAAGCTGGGTAGAGCAGGGACTTCAAACCCTAAGGCAGACCAAGGCCATCAGTAACAAATTTCAAGACAGCCCAGGTAAATCCAAATCCATCTGTAACACCTCACCTGATGGCTCAGGAAAAGGAACAGAACTTGGTTTCTACAAAAGGTGTCTCAGGATAAGTTATTCCTGAGGCTTTTTTTTAATACAACAGCATACCAACGCTCTTGGAAATGATGATGCCAAGCGTGGAAAGCTGGCAGCAGGCTCCACGCAAAATTTAGGTTTGGCTCAGTGGAGCCAAAAAACCTCATTAGGTTTAAAATTAATATTTTTTTCTCCCTGCTCTAATCCAGATGTGGACTGCAAAAATAACTGAGAGGTTCGCAGACATGTCCCGTGGGAGGTAAAGATAATCTTTGTAAAGAATGCTCTCAATTACAGTGATGGGAGTGGCCAGCAACCATTAAAAAAATCCTCTAGAAATCCACAAAACCCCATCCAGTCCAGAGGCATGGCCTAAGCTATGAGAACACATCTAAAAAGCACTGTCCAGTGAAGACTTGTGTCTGCCTACTTGATTGCAGCACTAAAAAACAAATAAATCCCACAGCAAGCAATTAAATGTAAAGACTGCCTGCAAACCCGCACCAGACTTTTCAAAGGTTTTCAGCTCTATAAAAGCCACAGTTTGAGTGGCAGATTTCACATCAAAAAGAAGGCCATAAAGTCCCAATCAGCCTGTGGTCACCCATGCACATTGCTCTCTCTCAAGTGTGCCCAGAAGGTTTGGTAACGGGAAAGGAGCGAGAGCTTTTCCAAACACGTTTTTCCAAAAAAAACCAAGTGAAAAACTACAAAGAAACAAACAAACAAAAAAAAGGGATTTTACTCAAAGGGAGAGGTGACACATAACATTATTGCTGTTTCCCAAAACCAACCATCAAAACCATTTCAGATTCAGGATCTGAAAATTCAAGGCTGGTAAAAATGCCCTAACTGGACTTCCTGAAGAATAAGATCATATAGCACATCCCAGCTTCCTACAACACAGGAACCACCAGCTCCTTAAACACATGTCCCACAAGACACAAATAAAGAAGTTTTAGAATTGCCCAGTTTTGGTCTCATTTTTCCCCCCCACCCCCCTTCCTTTTAGGCTCATGGCAAAGAGCAGCTTTGGAAAGATTTCTCCATCTAAACATAATCCCTGGAGAGAACCAAAGACTGGGAAAAACAGAGGTATCTGTTTATTGTTGGGATAAACAAACTTCAGAGCAATTATTTGTTCTGTTCCAAGTACGTCCTGGGCTCAAATACCATCACCTTTATTATCTAGAAAAAAAACCCCAGTCTGTGCACACAGGCTCGTGTTCAGCTGATCCAACGTGTCTGTGGTCCCATTCTCTATTCTGGGGACTGGAATGACACAAAAGAGCTACAGAAGCATTCGACAAAGGTCTGTGACCAAGTGCCCAGTGCCAAAGCACCCTGCCAAACCAGGGAGAGAAGCACGCCCAGGTTCAAGGAATTGCAAGCAGCCACGTCAGGCAGACTTTAGAAAGTGTCAGCACACAAAAGCAGCACCGCCTTACACGTCAGAAATAACTGGTTTTTTCAAACCAGTCCAGCTCAATCAGCACAATCTGCTGCCAGTTTAACATGCAGGTGCTCTGGAATCCTTCCTGGGACTGCACAGGAAACCCAGGCTTAGGACTCCGACCGCAGAATCACGAGCATTCAGAGGGCTCAGCCACTCGCTCGGCCCCTGAGCTGAGCTGCTCCCCTACCCTCGCTGGAAGAGCAGAACGTGCCAGCAAGTCTGTGGGCCACATGGTGAACTGAGGATCACACCACTGAGCCTGCTAAAAATAACTCCCCCACCCTTTTTTTGGGGGGGAAAGGGCGGGGGACCGTGTGCCTGTGGTCCCACAGACGGGGGTGCTGCTCTGCTGGAGGTGGGGCAGGAGCAGGGGCTGCTGGAAGAAATGCTTTTGCCACGTTTCCAGGCACTGAGAGGTGATGCTGTGGCAGGGTGGGACTCGCCCTCTCCGCAGGGCTTCTTTTTAGGAGCTGGCACGCTGGTCTGCCCAGAAGATGGGCTCCCCTGGAGCAGAAATCCAGCCTGAAGACAAGAAGCTGCGCATTTTGCTCTTCCAGCATTGCGTCTGGCTTTTTCCCTCCTGTTTTACCCTGAGATCTGTCAAATCAGAGTTTCAGCATTCCACCCAAGGCAGGCAGCCCCGGCTGACAACACCAAAATGCAAAGTAGCCCTTTATCTAATATAGATTCTATTTCACTCTCCTTTTCAGGCCTCTCGTGCTCACACACATGGGGTTTAATCCCCACACGTCCCAGATGAGAGAGGGTCTCTGGGATCAGTGTGTTTGACAGGCTTCCAGCATGCTCAATAACTGCAGAATAAGCCCATTATAAGCACTCTAGATATTAAAAAACCACCTAAAAACAGACTAAGTCGAACACACGCTTAAGAACGCACGCGGCCTACTTTGATTTTTTTCCTCCTGATGTGCAATTCCAGCCCCAGCAGCCTTTATTTTTAGAAGTACTCCCTCAGAGAGGCTACACCCGAGCTGCAGCAGGCAGGGAACACGGAGGGGCTCTGCCTGCTTTGAAGGCAGACAGAGAGGTTTTGGCCGCAGCTGCTCCTCCTCAGACACTCCCCTGCTCCCCAGATGTGCAGTCCCACCTTCCCCTCCCTGCCTCCCTCACAGCCATTCCAGGAGCAAATCCAAATCCTTGACCAAGAGAAAAGCAACCTCCCAGAGGAAGGCCGTGGACATGATCCGAGGGATGGAGCAGCTCTGCTGGGAGGAAAGGCTGGGAGAGCTGGGATTGTTCAGCCTGGAGAGGAGAAGCTCTGGGGTGACCAAACTGTGGCCTCACAGGGCCTGAAGGAGCTGCAGGAAACATGGAGAGAGACTCTTTCCAAGGGATGGAGGGACAGGACACAGGAAATGGCTTCAAACCGAAAGCTCAGGGAGGCCAAACCGTGCAAACAGAGCCTGGCAGGGCGGGAGGGTTTCCTGCAGAGGGATGCTCCCTGCTCCTGCTGCAGCCCTGGGAACACAGCCACTGCCTCTGACACTCCCATCCCAGGGGATCACCCGAATTCACCACAGACCCTTCCCCTGCCACAGCCTCAGGCAGCACTGGGGTGCTCCCAGGGCAGAAGAGTGATAGGTTTGAAAAGGAGCACGGCCAGGAACGCCTTGTGTTTCCAGAAAGCCCAAATATTCCCACATTGTGGCCTCAGCTCCCTGATAAGCAACTAACAAATCAGTGTACATGTTTACACTGGACATTTCAGATCTGTTAGGTAATGAGAGCTCCAAGCTGGATAAGCCCTGCTCAGATTGCTTGGAACTGGAACCATAGAATTCCGAATTTATCGTCGTGCTGTCCAAAAATAAACACATCCACTCAGCAAGGACTTGTGACTTGTGAAAAATTATCAGAGTTGTGCTTTCCTAACTCGCATCACAAAGCCTTCCCACGCAAATACAGCCCTGTTTCACTTGTATCTTCTCATCAGCTTGTATTATTTAAAACATGTGGGACATTCACACAGATGGAGAGAAAAAAAAAATAGGTCAGGCTCGAAACAAAAGCCAAGCCATCCTGTTTTATTAGCAGCTTAAACAAGCAGAAGTGTAACGTGAAATTCCAGGGAAGAGGCATAATGAAAACGTTCTGAACACAGAAATAAAAAAACTACAGCAAATCACTGCAACCTTAAACTGCCGTGCTGCCAAAAGCCTTGGACTAAACCACGGAACTGACAGGAAGGCTCGTCCACCTGACCTGTAAACACACAAAAAGAACCACACTGCCCGGTGATCATACGGAACCTGGGATATAAATCCAGGATTTCTCTAACATCAGCAGCCAGTGTAACAGCCCAGCACCTCCGAAATACTACTGGATGATGAACATCTGCAAAATCTTGTCCTTTCATTTGCAAAGATCCTGCTTTTAAGTAAATGTACTCCTTTCCTTGAACTGACGTTCCAAACCTCAGAAACCTTTACTCATTTCCCTTTTATCTCCTGCATTACCCCAATATTTACTACCAGAATATGCAAAGCCCAAATCAGTGCAGTAAATTTAATTTAGCTATGCAAGCTGAATGTCCTAAACATCATTTGATTGCTGCCACCTATTGTTGTTCCAAACATGTTGCAAGGAGTTAACCCTTTCTCCAGCAGCTACTGGAAGTACTTCTGGCTCTGCTGCTGCTGCTAAATATGCAACTGCTGCATCTGTTTGGGCCTGATAATTGTAGAAAGAATGAATAAAGGTTGAAAATTAAGGTGATTTTAAAATATGTATCTATATATATACACCCACACTATTTATTACATTATTTATTTTATATCTATTTTTGAAAATTGGGTGTGTTCACACACTAACTTCTCCATTAATCCAAGATTTGGCTTTTCACTCACGAGAGAAGAAAATCTGCAACATTCATTTCCCACACAGACCATATAAAATGGTCATTTTAGGTTGCCAAAGGCCACTTAATTCTGTCTTCTCCTAAATGCACACAGCTTCATAATGACATCATGTTCAGGCTCATCTAAGAGGTTAAAGGACACAAAAACTATCCAGTCTAGTTTGGTCTGCCGAGTTTAAGTATTAAAACAGCAACTTGGCCACTGGATGTGAAATTTGAGAGGTTATTTCCAAACATTAATTTTCCGAATATCGTGTAAATAAGTGAAAATTGTTTTCAAAAACACGTGGGAGACAAAAGACCCCCTCCCTCAAACAGGAAAATGATGAATTCCTGGAGGGGTGAATTCCCACCTCTGGCAAGTCACTTGAACTCTCCAGCTCAGGCTCTTTTACACACCAATGTCAAAGGCTAATTCCAACCCTCACAGATGGATCAAAGCACCCCCTACTCCACCCAGCTTTTCCTTGGCTCCTTCTCCTCCCTCACAGCCTTTGTCCATACATTAATGCCAGCAACACCTCAGCATTTCAAACTTCATCTGGCTGTGAACTGGGAGACCCAGTCACACCTCAGTGGCTCAAGAGGGCCCTGGCACAGTCCACAGCCAGCACTTCAAGAAAACCAACCCCAAAGAGGCATCCCAGAGAGCACCCTCGGATGGGGGCAAGGCAAGGGAGACCACAAGGGATGGGGGAGAGGTTCAAACCCATCAATGCCCCCGGTGAAGCAGCTGCCAGAGCAGGGGTGTTACAGCAAAGCAGTGAAGGCTGAAAAGCAGAGCTGTGCAGGAGCAGCCAAAACTCGCTCCTTTAACTCTCCTCATCCCGCACCACAACAGCGACTGAGACAAGCCCTGCTCAGGCACATCCCTCATTTAGCTCCAGAGTCCTCCTTCTACACAGTAAGGGCCTTCCAGACCAGCAGGGAAGGCAGCTGCATTCCCAAACCCTGCCCCATGCCCTTTAAGCCGCTTGCCCGCCGTGGCCCAGTGGCCACACGCGACCCTCGCTGGCCACACAGGAGGAAGCCCTCCCCTTCCTCCAGCTCTGCACATCTCCTGTTCCATCCCACAGCAGCAACAGGAGCCCTCTTGCCCACAGTTACAGCCGGGGGGAAGTTTCCAACAGGCAGCAGGAACCTCCCCTTCCGGGAGCAGCTGGAATCGCTACCGGGAACGCACAAATGCAGCTCCTGTTAGAACCGCCGGATTTTGCCCCGGATTTTGCAGACCAGAGCACACAAATGACTAAAAAGGGTCAGTGTGGAGGGGAGAGAACGCCTATTCCTCTCAGCAGCTGTCATGAAACTGCATCTTAAATCCCAAGTGAGGTGGGTCCAGGAAAAGCCCCCTTCCCTGCCAGCAGAATTTGGCTCTCTGACGTGCAGTCGGAATCAGGTTGAGATTTAGACACACAGTGATGTACCTGACCCTCTGTAAGCGAAAGCAGGCCTGAAACTGCACCCTGCTCAGGCTCTGAAACACCATCCTAGCACTCTCCTCACCTATTCTTCCCCTCAGCTCTCAGCCCAAAGAAACAGGAGTAAAGTTGCCAATGGCTCCCATGCCAAGGAACTCCGGGGCATGGGGAGTCACTCCCACGGCCTGAGATCCAGAACTAACAGCTGGCTGGACATCTGGGAGCTGGTCTCACACAGGGAACAGGCAGAGAGGGGGAGAGAAACAGGAAGAAGGGGAGGAGAAGACAAAACTTGCTGGATTCCCTCAGATAGAAGTCAACCCTGCAGTTACACAGACGATGGAGGAGAGGATGTTGTGGGAAGCATCTGACAGCTCCAGCTCTCCCCAGAGCAAGTGAAATGAACTGTTCACCTTCATTACACCTTCTGAAGGGGACCTGCCTGCTGTCTGGACAAGAAAGGATTTAACTACCCCCAGAAAAACAACCTGCAAAGACATCAGTGCCAGTTGGGGAAGGCCTTGAGATGCAGACTAGCAGAACCTCGGGAAGGCTCTGAAAAAACACTCCCTCTGCTTTTCTTCTCTTCTATCTTCTATTTCTATTGTTCTATTTTTATTTCTTTCACTATTAACCAGACCACCTTAGCAAAGGCAGGATGGGCCAGGCCCACCATCGCTTTCCATGCTAAAAGGGACAGAGGAAATGAGAGGGCTCACAAAACAGCAATTAGCAGAGCAGTCCTGTTCTTACAGACGATTTACCTACTTGGGCACAAAGCCTCAAATCAGTGGTTGTAATGAAAACACTTCTCTTTACACACATGCTCAAGAAAACTTGTCCAATCCAGTAACTACTTTCAAGCTGCACAAAGACAAGCCCCGCTTTAGCAGTCAGCAAAAAAACTAAAGATCAGACTCAAAACTGACCCATCTATTTAGATATTTTTGCTGTCTAGGTACTACTGGTCACAAACCACACGTATGGCCTTGAAATTACCCACCTCCCACCATTTTCCACCTTGTCCTGGTGGGATAATTAAGCAGCTCAGACTGTTGAGTGATTTTTTGCCATACAAGATGCTCAACTGACATTTTGGATTAGATTTTGTGGTCTGAACTTACTGTTCACGATGTCACCTTGCAGCTGGAGAATCTGTGGGATAGGCATGGTGAGAATAACCACATCAAACTGTTCCGGGGGCCCCGCTTTCCTGGAGACTTCCCACCTCCCATCCCGGAGACAGAGGTGAGTTATGTGCTGCTCATAGGACACGTCTGCACCTGCGTGGGAAAAGCAGCAGTTAAATGCACGTGGCAGTGAATTCCACAGGGAAAATGCAGAGAGAGAGAGCTCTTCCCAAGGGATGGGGTGACATGGGAAGGGGGAATAGCTTCCCACTGCCAGAGGGCAGGAACGTAGATAATTTTTTACAAGATTAGGCTTTAAAAAACCAGCTGGTTAAAAAAAAAATATGAAGACAACTGCATGGAAGGACCAAAGCCTGACTACTCTTACAGCACAAATTTTTCAAAGCAGGGTTAAATTAGTCACTGAACTGTACACGTGGTTCCACCCCATGACACCTAAGGCAGCAGTCAGAAAGTTTAAACTCCTTTTCCAAAGGACTCTCCACCCAGCAGGCTCACATCCTTTCTCCAAAACACAGGCTGCAGCTCACCCCTCTGCCCCCAGTTACACAGCAGGTGTTTTGTTTGTATAGAGACTTTTATATCTGCAGGACTTGGAAGTTCACAGAGCTCACAGACACGTTTATCCGTCCCAGCAGCTTCCAGACACGCATAAACAAACAAGGAACTTAAACATCCTCAAACAAGGAACTTAAACACCCTCATCAGGGATTTAAATCCGAAATACCGTTCAAAGGCACCGTCAAAAACACAACCATTGAAACCTTTCCCTTCACACAAAGGCACCTAAAAGCATTACCTGACTGTTCTAAATAGTACTTGACAACCGAGGAGATGCCCTGGGGTGCCACGTAATTGCGGGAGCCTTCTCTCACCACCATGCCTTCCACGGGAGCGGTCAGCGGCTGCAGGATGCCGTGAGACAGAAGCTCCTCGTAGAAGCTTGAAAGGAACAAACACACAGGGATGAAAACTCGTTCCGTTTTCCACGATCAAAGTTAAGATCAACCTGACTTTGGAATTTTAGCAGGCTGCATTTCAAGGCTGGCTGTGCACAAATACCGCTATAAAACAACAAACCACCTTGCCACTGCATTGAGCCCAGCCTTTTACCCGAGAGCAGGGCTCCCTGTGATGGAACTGTCAGCGCTCTGACCCGGAAGCAGAGGGATGGATGCAGTTCCTCAGAGCTCTAAACACCAACACGAACTCCGCAGCCACCGCGGAGAGCAGGACTATTCCAGCCGCTGGACACCGCTGCCTGAAACGCACTTGCCTCTTCCCTGCTCTCCACGCGAATTCTGCCTTTTTACACGCAGCTCCCCCTGCCTCTTCCATCCCAACCCACGAGTTTTCCAGCTCTCACCTCTCCCCTCCCGCCCCGATTCCGCCGGCGGGGCAGCGAGCGGGAGGCTGCGGGGGTTTGGGTGTTGGCTGGGGTTAAAGCACGGCACCCGTGCGCGCAGCGAGCCCCAGCACCGGGGTCCCTCCCTGTCCCGGGCCGGGCCACCACAGCCCGCCCGCCCCGCGCTTCCCACCCGCGGCAGGGGCGGGATCAACGGGACGGGGCCGGAGCCGAAGCGCTGGGGGCGGGATGGGGCGGGATGGGGCGTGTCTCACCTGAGCCGCGGCCCCGCCAGCTCCGGCTCGCAGGTGACGAACTGCGCGCCCAGGTCGGCGCTGCCGCGGTC
>VZRS01002136.1:8505-26359 GCA_013398055.1 Ifrita kowaldi
TATTTCATTCTATTATTTCTTTTATTTTAAAATTTCCATTAATTTTTTTATTGAGGCTTTTTGTTTGACTTTCCTTTTATCTTACAATAATTTATTACTATTTTATATAATTTATTTTTATTTAATTTTATATTTTTATTATGCTTCATTCATTTAATATTTTATTTACACTTTGATTTCTTACCATTTATTATTTTATTTTAACTGATTTTCCTTAAATTTTTTACCTTATTCATTTTATTTATTTAATTAATTAATTATTTTTTTCCTTTTAAATGTCATTCCATTCCATGATTGATTTTTTTTTTTTTTGCAGGCAGTGGGAGCAGGGAGGGCACTCGGGAGCTGCTGGGCTCCCTCTCCCACTTCAACCAGCACAGGAGGGAGCGCCGAGGCTGAGCAAACTCATCACACCCTGGGCAGGGGACCTGTGCCAGGGCCTGGGGGCTCCCTGGGTGGGGACACGGGCGGGGGGCAAATCCCAACAGTCTGGGCTGCTCCTGCCGTGCCACAGGCCGGGATAAATCCGGATGGGCAGAGCCCCCTCGGCCAAGGGTGCCACGGCCGGGGCTCGCAGGGACAGGGGGCAGAGCTGGGCTGGCACCCGCAGTGTCCCCTGGCTGTCCCCAAGCCCCCGGCAGAGCACCCCCGGCACAGGGATCGGGATGTGGCACCGGATTCACCCCACGGACACGCGGCTCCTGTCTGGAGCACGGCACATCCTAAAATCCTGCTGTGAGCATGGATCCGGAGCCCTGCCAGGACAGGAGGGCACTGCACTGATCAGGTCTGCTGAGATTCCGTGAGGTTCAGTGAGAGACACCGAGGTTTGGTGAGATTTGGTGAGATTCACCAAAATTTGGGGAGATTCAGTGAAATTTAGTGCTGTTTAGTGAGATTCAGTGAGATTCACCAAGGCTGGGTGAGACTCGGTGAGATTCACTGAGTTTCGGTGAAATTTGCTAAAACCTAAGATTGGAGGAGGGATGGGGACGGATCCAGAGGGGATCCCGGCAGCCCCAGGACCTGCCGTGGTCTGAACCCCCCTGCCCAGCCCCAGGCCAGACGCCGGCGCTGCCGCATCCGTCCGGCTCCCGCGGCACCTCCGGCCCGGCAGGACCTGCCAGGTGTCACCCACGGCACCGCAGGGACCGGGGGAACGCGCTGGGCCTGTTCTGCCAACCTTCCCCGCCCTCTGCAAACCCCAAATTCCTGGCGGGGGACACGCGAGGACAGCAGGCACCGATTCCCGCAGTTTCCTTGGAGAGATGTTGTGTCCATCCCATCGTTCCTGGGGATCTGGGAGTTGGGAGAGGACTCACAGACTGCTCAGCAGTGCCAAAATTGGAGTCACCCATCTTTGGGGTTGTTCTGATATTCCAAGGCTCAGTTTTGCAGTCGAAATCTCCTTTGTTAAATATTTCAGCTTCTCATTAAATATTTTAGATTTCATTTCCCGATCCAGGTTTTTCAGGGAAGGCACTGCAGTGCTCTGTGGGCACAGGACCACATCCTGATGCGGTCCCAGAGGAGTGTCTGGGAGGGAATATTGTCCCCTGGACCATGTGTAGGACCAGGGATTCCATCCCCACTTTGGGGACAGGCTCTGCTGTGGGGCAGGGGACTGTGGGGACTCCAAGCTCTGGGACCTTGCTGCATGCCGGGATCATGGAATCATGGAGTGGTTTGGTTTGGAATGGGCCTTAACCAGCACCCAGTCACACCCCTGCCACGGGCAGGGACACCTTCCACGAGACCAGGTTGCTCCAAGCTCCTTCCTTGGACGCTTCCAGGGACGGGGCAGCCTCAGCTTCTCTGGGCAGCCGGTTTGGGATGAAACCCGAGAGCTGTCAGAGCATCCAGGCAGCGCCTCCCTGACCTCGGCTGGAAAAGGGTGCGAGGACCTGGGCGCGGCTGCGGTTGAGCCCCAGCAGGAGCAGGGCCAGGCCAACAGTACCATCTCCTGGCCGCGGGGAGGGCTGCGAGGGGCGGGCAGGGCTGGGGAAGCCGGCTGGGACCCGGGCCGTGTGCGGGGAGGGACGGGCTCGCAGCGCCCTTCGCAGGGGGAGGTGCTCCATGAGGGCTTTGGATTCTCCTATTCCCACGGGCATGGAACCGAGCAGGAAACGGGGAGCCCAGGCTGGATTTTGGGCTGCTGGAGGTGTTCGGTGCAGCCTGGACGTGGCAGTCCTTGCACCAGTGACACCAGGAGGACGAGCTGGGGGAGCATCCTGCCCGCCCCTCATGCCAGGCACTGGGATGTCTCTGGAGATGGGAGACCACCCGGACCGCCCGTGGTTGGCGGAGGGGACTTCACTGCTCTCATCTGCTCCTCTCCTGAGTGCTGCACCTTGGGGTGACGGTTCTTGAGCTCCTGTGACCTCAAAGAGCCTCCTGACCCTTCAGATGCTGGCTGGGACCTTCAGGAAGTGAGGACACCCCTCACTGGGTGTCCTGTTCACCTGGGGAGCTTTGCTGGGAGGCGAGTGCATCCCAGCTCAGGTGTTCCTGGTGCTCCTTCAGCACCACAGCTTCTCCCTCCATCGAGCCACCCTCACATCTGGCACGTCCATGTGGACAATGTTGTGGTCCCTCGCACCACATCCTTGTCACTCCCCTGTCCTCGTACTCCCGCGTCTTCTCTCCTTTCACCGCTTTCCTGGTGTTTGGTACAGGAGGGTGTTTACCTGACAGCTCCAATTATCCCAAGGCTGCTCACTTCCTGGGATAAAAGTCCTTAAAAAGCCATTCTCGAAACAACACATTCAAATGATCACCTTCAATGTGTGCCCAGGGCTACGTTTTTTACATTAAGGGTGGTTTCAGACACTTCACTTTGTTTTCTTAATTAATTTCAATTCCCTGGAAAATACTCAAGCAGGAATGGATTTTTTTTCCCCTCTGAATTTGCAGGTCCACAAAAAAAAATCCTATTTCTTGATGTTTGAGCTACCCAGGCAATATTCCCTCATCCAAACAAGCATTCCCAGATTTAGATTGTGCAGCCCGAGGTTATCTGATCCCCTGGCACTGAAGGATAAATCTCCAGAAACGTGAGGGTGTTTGGACAGCTGACCCCACCTCACAGTTCCTCAGAGAGCTGGGCCTGGGGGCACCTGAAATAAGATACCTGAGATAAGGTGGGAGCCACTTCTCAAGATTCCCCAGGGGACATCACTCATCCTTTCTGCCCCATGGAGGATTCCTGAGGATCTGAGGACATACTCTGGGGTTGTGTGGCTGAAGTGAAGGTCAGCCCAAGAGCCTGTCTTGATGGAAGGACAAGATCTTAATTCCTTTGCCTCTGAGATCCTGAGATTAGAATTCTATTTTCAGCACTGCTGAATTTCTCAGTGGCTGTGATGAGTTCCAGGTATAATTCCACTTTCCATTCCTTCCTGAATTGCAGAGTTCAATGTGTTAAGCCATGGGAAGCAGTGGAAGGAGAAGGAACACATGTCTTCTGTCAGTAAATAAGTTTCTTCTGGAGGTAAATCAGTTTTTTACAATATAAATACAGGATTAGAGAGAAAAAGTTCCTGCCTTGAGTCCTGGGACTTGGATTTTCAGGGCCACGAGGAGTTTGGAAAACAGAGGAAGATAAACATTGTTCCCAACCAGAAATATTTTGGTAATGTCACATGGTAAATAGCTCATCAAGGGATTGATTATACGCAACTTGGTGTTTGCTTATCATCTGCAGCTTGAGCACATTCAGCCATTCCCGAGGGATGGGTCTGGAATCTGTGTAACGAGGAAAACATGGAATGATAGCGGGTAAAAACCGGGATGTGATGTGTGGGAAAGGGGTTCCTCAGCCTCCCTCTGTTACTCTGGGATGAGAAGCGCTGTGGGCAGAATATGGAATATTTTTGTTTGTTTATTTGTTTCTAAGGAGTTTCTTTTCCAACTCGGGAAATCCACGGCTCCTGCTGAAAACATGGGAGGAAGAGGAAGCAGGTGAGTTCTGTCAGGATGTCTCACACAGCTGCTGGAGAGCCAGAGTCGGACCCTGCAAGGAATCACGGAATCATTCAGGTTGAAAAAGCCCTCTGAGATCGAGTCCGGCCATTCCCAGCAGTGCCAAGGCCAGCACTGACCCCTGTCCCCAGGTTCCACATCCACAGGGCTTTTAAACCCCTCCAGGGATGGGGACTCCACCCCTGCCCTGGGCAGCTGTGCCAATGCCTGAGCACCCTTTCCATGAAGGAATTTTCCCAATCTCCAATTTAAACCTCCCCTGGCCCAGTCTGAGGCCGTTCCCTCTCCTCCTGTCCCTGTTCCCTGCGAGCAGAGTCCGACCCCCCCCGGCTGCCCCCTCCTGTCAGGGAGTTGTGCAGAGCCACAAGGTCCCCCCTGAGCCTCCTTGTCTCCAGGGAACGTTGGGGATTTCCAAAAGGTCTCCCCATTCTCCAGCAGCAGGTCCATACACAAGTTTCCAAATAAAGTTCCTTCTTAAATTTCATCTTCTTTTTCCAACAAGAGATAAGAGCCCTGAGCCCTCGGCAGGGCATGTGACAATCTGCCACCCCCGGTGCTGTCCTGGTTCCCGTGGTCAGATGGACTCATCAGCCACGGACATTATTAACAGGAACAGGCCTTTGCCACAAAAATTCAGCTCAGGCCTGGGCACTGATAAAGCCCTGGCAGCTGGAGAGTCTGACCCACAACGAGGGGACAGGGAAGTGACACCCCCCTTCCCATGAGCCCAAGAGAAAAGCAGAGAAGAGCCACAGTGCCCCCAGCCAAGGGGTTCAGGCACAGGGGCTGCTCCCCTATCCCTGGAGGCTGCAGGATGCCAGATCCTGCCGTGGATCCTCCTGCTGTGATGGCCACCAGCTTCCAGGGGTTCAGCAAACTGCCCCAAACAGATTTGTCCTCACTGCTGCAGCAGCAGCTCCGAGGGTTGGTGTCCCCTTCAGCTGAGTCCCGCGAGCGGCTCCTGGGCAGAGCTCTCAGACACGTGTCTCCCCCAGAGTGGGTGGATTCGGTTCTGTTTAATAAAAATAACAGTTTCCTCCTCGCCCCTGCTCCAGGAAGAGGAGGAGGAAGGGTTGAAGCCGTGCATTATCTGGCACAGCTGGGCCCTGGCGCTGGGCACGGGGCTGGGCTGCTCCAACCAGGGCACCTCCAGGAGGTCTCTGGCATCAGCAGGTGCTGGGGGAGAGCAGGCCCCAGCCCAGCTTCTACAGGAGGAGGGATTTCATGGGATCACACGGTGGTTAATGCTGGAAGGAGCCTCTGGAGGGCACCTGGTCCACACCTCTTCTCCAGCAGGAGCCCTGGGACTGTGCCTAGGCAGGTTTTTAATATGTGCAAGGATGGAGAGCACACAGCCTCCC
Organism: Ifrita kowaldi; assembly: GCA_013398055.1. NCBI lineage: Eukaryota > Metazoa > Chordata > Aves > Passeriformes > Cinclosomatidae > Ifrita > Ifrita kowaldi. Next base: position 13,848 of record VZRS01002136.1, read on the forward strand.
TGAGCAACCTGTGCCAGTGCNGTTTGAGCTACCCAGGCAATATTCCCTCATCCAAACAAGCATTCCCAGATTTAGATTGTGCAGCCCGAGGTTATCTGATCCCCTGGCACTGAAGGATAAATCTCCAGAAACGTGAGGGTGTTTGGACAGCTGACCCCACCTCACAGTTCCTCAGAGAGCTGGGCCTGGGGGCACCTGAAATAAGATACCTGAGATAAGGTGGGAGCCACTTCTCAAGATTCCCCAGGGGACATCACTCATCCTTTCTGCCCCATGGAGGATTCCTGAGGATCTGAGGACATACTCTGGGGTTGTGTGGCTGAAGTGAAGGTCAGCCCAAGAGCCTGTCTTGATGGAAGGACAAGATCTTAATTCCTTTGCCTCTGAGATCCTGAGATTAGAATTCTATTTTCAGCACTGCTGAATTTCTCAGTGGCTGTGATGAGTTCCAGGTATAATTCCACTTTCCATTCCTTCCTGAATTGCAGAGTTCAATGTGTTAAGCCATGGGAAGCAGTGGAAGGAGAAGGAACACATGTCTTCTGTCAGTAAATAAGTTTCTTCTGGAGGTAAATCAGTTTTTTACAATATAAATACAGGATTAGAGAGAAAAAGTTCCTGCCTTGAGTCCTGGGACTTGGATTTTCAGGGCCACGAGGAGTTTGGAAAACAGAGGAAGATAAACATTGTTCCCAACCAGAAATATTTTGGTAATGTCACATGGTAAATAGCTCATCAAGGGATTGATTATACGCAACTTGGTGTTTGCTTATCATCTGCAGCTTGAGCACATTCAGCCATTCCCGAGGGATGGGTCTGGAATCTGTGTAACGAGGAAAACATGGAATGATAGCGGGTAAAAACCGGGATGTGATGTGTGGGAAAGGGGTTCCTCAGCCTCCCTCTGTTACTCTGGGATGAGAAGCGCTGTGGGCAGAATATGGAATATTTTTGTTTGTTTATTTGTTTCTAAGGAGTTTCTTTTCCAACTCGGGAAATCCACGGCTCCTGCTGAAAACATGGGAGGAAGAGGAAGCAGGTGAGTTCTGTCAGGATGTCTCACACAGCTGCTGGAGAGCCAGAGTCGGACCCTGCAAGGAATCACGGAATCATTCAGGTTGGCCTAGGCGGGTTTTTAATATCTGCAAGGATGGAGAGCACACAACCTCCCTGAGCAACCTATGCCAGTGCTCCAGCAGCAGTAAAAAAGTGTTTTCCTGAGGTTCAGATGGTGTTTCAGGTGGTGCCCACAGACTTTGGGCACTGCTGAGAAGAGCCCGGTTTCATCCTCCCTTCAGGTAGTGATGAGATACCTCTGAGCCTTCTCTTCCCTAAACAATCCCAGCTCTCCCAGACATTCCTCCAGAGTGAGGGGCTCCAGTTTTTCCCTCATCCTTCATCCAACTGTCCCCTGTGTGTCCGTGTCACTGCTGCCCCCAGAACAGAGCAGAGGCCTCCAGGGATGGCCTCACTGAATTTGGGAATGATCCCCCCCTCATTCTGCAGCCCAGGATCCCATTCACCACCTTTTACCAAGGGCACACTGGTGGTTCATGGTCACCCCCGTGTCCAGCAGGACCCCCAACCCTCTGTCCCAGCTGGGTGTCCCCCAGCACATCCTGGTGCCTGGGGTTGTTCTTCCCCAGGGCTCCCGAACTCAGAGGTCTGCCCCAGCTGCCTCCTTAGGCTGAGGCTGGAGGTCCCACAGCAGTTTCCAGCCCTACTGGTACCAGAACCGGCCTGGAAATGGAGACACCAGCAGCCTCAGGGCTCATCCTGGCTCCTGTGAGCTCAGGGCACGCTGCCAACCCCCCAGTGAGGCGGGAATACTCTTCTGAGCCCAGGGCCAGCATCACTCCTGGCAAGGCCCAGGTGGGGTGGAGCCTGATCGCAGCTCCCAAAGGGTGGGCACAGCTCTTTTCCACCTCTCCCAGTGAGATTGGGGGAAAAAGGACCAGGACAGGGAGTGCAGAGATTGTCAGTGCTTTATTGGCAGCAGGTGCCCAGCTCCCTTGCAGGGACAGCAGCACAGGGACACCACGGCACCCCAGAGCTCACCCACAGAGGGGTCTGGGGCTGCCCCAGGCTGGCCAGGGCACTGTGGGAGCTGCTGGAGGGGGCACCATCCCCATCTCTAGGTGGTCCAGAATGGGGGTGACAGGGCCACGCTGTCACTGCCCTGGGGCTGCAATGCTCCCACCATCCTCCTCCACCTCCTGGTCTGTCAGCAGCTCCGAGGGGTTGGGACCTCGTTGGGGCAGAGCCCCAGAGGGTTGTTCCTTTTCTGGGCTGCAGCCCAGGCCTGCAGGAGATGGGCAGAGGGAAGGGTGAGGAGCTGGCAGGGTCCAACCTTCCCCTGTGGGGATCAGCTCTGGGTCACACAGAGTGGGATGAGCCCATCCAAGGCTGCATCAGAGACTGCCCCACAGGGAGGAGGATGGAGAGAGCCACTGGAGCAGAAATGCCACTGCAGGGACAGGCCTGGGTGTTTGCTCCAGGCTGGAGCAAAAAGAGGGAGAAGCTGCCCAGGAGCACCAGGTGGAGATGGCAAAGCAGAGAGAACGGGCTGAGGGGGAGCGTTGAGAATGGTGCCTCAGGGGCCATCACCTTCCTCATGCTGAGCCTCTGACGCCTTCCCCTCCAGGCTCTGGGACAGCAGGGTCAGCCTCTTGAGAGCCAGCAGGGCTTTCCCTGTTTTCTGCAGGGAAGAGAATGAGCACTGAGCCCTTCAGCCAGAGCCATCCCCATTCCCGTGTTCCCATCATCCCACCAGGTACCTGCCACTTCCGACGCGCCAGGAACTGCCTGATCCTCTCCTTCGACAGCACCTTGGGGCTGCTGGGCTGGGGGTGCTGCAGCCAGGGGTGCAGCAGAGCCCCTGCACTGGGAAGCCGCCGGCTGCAGCGCACAGAGGGGGGTCACAGGGGGCTGCTCCACCCTCAGACCCTCATCTCGAGTGTCCCCTCCACCAAACAGGCAGAGCTTTCCCCTGCCCATCCCCTCAGCACTCCAAAACCCAGCCCAGCTCCAGCTCGGCACCCCACAGCCACCCCCAGGCCCTACCGGGGGTCCTTCTGCAGCAGCTGGCTGATGAAGTCCTTGGCTTGCTGGGAGATCTCCGAGAAGGTCTCCTCCTCAAAGTCCCACTGGGCAGCTGTGACATTGCTCAGTGTCTCCATGTCAGTGTCCCCCTGGAAGGGGGACTCCCCGCTCAGCCTGGAGAGGTGACCCCAGGACATCAGTGACAGCCCAGCCCCCTCCAGCCCAGCCTGCCCTGCCCAGGAGGGCACTCACAGGATGTAGCAGATGACACCAACACTCCACATGTCTGTGGAGAAGCTCACGGGCTCAAAGGCGACCACTTCTGGAGCCATGAACTCGGGGGTGCCGTGCAACACCTTCACAGGGGTGTCTGGAGCTGCAGAGAGGATGCAGGAGGCCAGTTGGGATCTCCCTGGGGCAGGCGTCCAGCTGGGATTGCCCTGGGACAGGTGTCTGGGACAGAGGACACACCAACACACCCCAGGTGGATGAGCCCCTGTGCCCAGGTGGAGCTGCCACCCTCCAAGAACCACTGCAGGTGCTGGTGCCCTTCTAGAGCAGCTCTGTGTGCCAGGCACCCACAGGCACAGGGGGCTCAGGGGTCTCCAGCTCAGCAGCAGGGCTGGGGACACCCAGAGCTTTCCCCAGGGCATGGTGTGGTTATCAGGAAGGGCCCGGGTTTGGTGTCCCAGGCAGGAGGACACCAAGCTCCTCGCTGATGTGCCAGGCCAGATCCTGTCCCTGTGCCAGTGCCAGTCCCTGCCCTGGGACCTCCAGGAGCCCCTTCTTGCTCACCCAGCTTCCGTGCCAAGCCAAAATCAATGATCTTGATCCAGTGGCTGCCGGGGCTGACGCAGACGATGTTCTCGGGTTTGAGGTCGAGGTGGACGATGGCCTGGCCGTGCATGAAGCGCAGCCCCTCCAGGATCTGCCGCACGTACTGGGCACTGCTGGGCTCCGTGTGCTCGAAGTCGTCGTCCACAATGCGCTCAAAAAGCTCCCCACCTGCCACGCTGGGGACAGCGAGGTGCTGGGGACCCCTTTGAGATCTACCAGCCCTGAGGAGGGGAAGCCCCCCGGAGAACCCAGACTCAGCACCCCAGGAGCATCTCCCCACCCTTATCTCCAGTGGCTGCGGGTTCCCCATCCATCCCACACACCCACCAGCACCCCACGGCACAGGGACCCCTCCCCACCTGCCACTGTGGGGACAACAAGGTGCTGGGGACCCCTTTGGGATCTACCAGCCCCAAGGAGAGGAAGCCCCACCAGAGAACCCGGACTCAATGCTCTTGGAGGATCTCATCCCTCGTAATTCCCGGTTCCCCCTCCATTCCACACCCCACGGCACAGGGACCCCTCCCCACCTGCCACTGTCGGGACAACAAGGTGCTGGGGACTCTTTTGGGATCTACCAGCCCCGAGGAGGGGAAGCCCCACCAGAGAATCCAGACTCAGGGCTCTGGGAGGATCTCACCACTCATAACTCCAGAGTCTCCAGGTTCCCCATCCATTCCACACCCCACAGCACAGGGGCCCCTCCCCACCTTCAGTGCTCCCCCTGGCAGAGCCCAGCATTGCCCCGCCACCCCCAAACCTGACTGCCCCCCTCACTCACTACTCCATCACCATCACCAGCTCAGCAGGTCCCTGGAAGGCGTCGAGGCACTGCACGAGGCGTGGGTGATGCAGGAGGTTCATCAGCTCCACCTCGGCCCGAGCCGCCTGCTTCTCCTTTGCCGTGCGTGTCCGGAAATATTTCCCGGCCCGGATTTTGCTGGTGGCCTTTTCCTGCAGCCTGTACACTGTCCCGAATTTCCCCCTGGGACAGAGTGAGGATGAGGGATGGAGGAGCCACCACCACCCACCTGCACCCCCCAGGGCTGCGCATGGACAGCCATGGGCCACCCCCAGGTGGTGGGGACATGGGACCCTCGCTTACTCCCCCAGCTTCTCCAGCTGCGTGTACATATCCGAAACCTTGTCCTGGCTGTTGATGACCACATCACAGTGTTCAAAGGCCTCCTCAGCTCCTGGGGGATGGATTAAGGTGGGCCATGCAGGGATCCCCCATGCTTTGGGGCCCAGGGGCCTGTCTTCCCCTCCAGCGCTAATTTCCGTGTCCCCCCTGCTCCATCTGGGACCAACCACCCTTCCCATACAGTGTGGATGGGACCTGGGGAGAACACGGGAACAGGAGTTCCTGGAGCAGCCCAGCACCCTGCAAGTCAGGTTTGGGGTGAAAGATGCTTTTAGGATCAAAAATCCAAGAGAAACAGGGCCAGGATGGGATGGAGATTGGTGCTGCCAGAGGGGGCTGGATGGGGTCACACAGTGCTGGGGTCCCCTGTGCCTCCCCAGGGACAGGGCGAGGGCTCTGCTGTACCTCCTGCCTGGGACATGGTGGTGCTGCCGGCTCCTCACAGGGCGCTGGCACAGTCGGGACAGGTGCTGGATGTGTCCCCCAGGCTCCGGCAGCCCCGAGCTGGGACAGGGGTGCTGGGGCAGGCGACGGCCCTGTCTCTGCTCCAGCTGCTGCTGGGGGCTCTGCACCTTCTCCCTGCCACAGGAGACAACCAGCATCGCTCCACCGGCACCCATATTCCCCATCCCCCCCGAGGGGTCCCTCTTGATGGACCCAAAGCCAGTTTTTAAAGCAAGACCCCTTTTTGGATGGGGACAACCCCTTCCCAGGAGTGCCTTAGGCTCCAAGCCGATGTTTTTCCCATGCACTGCCTTACATCAGCCAGGAAATCCCCAGGAAAACCGCACTTCTAGGGCAAAGGAGCTGCTTCCTTACACGTCCCCTCCATGCTCTGTCCCCAGAAAGGTTGGGAGGACAGGGCAATGACACCTAAGGGTGTCAGGCAGCAGCACCCAAATCCCAACCCGAGAGCCACAGCACTGACCTGTCACTGTCCAGTCCCTGCTGTCCCAGGCCACCTGCAGGTCCCTGACCCTTCCCAGTCACTGCAGAGACACCAGGGAGCTGGGGAGGGAGGGAGGGAGGAAAGGGGTGATGCTGGAGGTTGAGGACAACTGGGACCACACATATGGGGATGTCTCGGGGTACAGCCGGGAGCATCCCTCCCACTCCGGTGCTGGGAACGGCCCTGACTCTCCCCTCCCTTTCCTTCCCAGCAGAGCGCTTCCGGACTTGGGGGATAAACAACCCCCACCCCCAGCGAGCTGTCCCCAGATCGTAGCCCAACATCCCCAACACCCCCTTTGGCACCGTGCAGGGCCACAGGTTTGCAACACGGAGAGCTCAGGCAGAGGAACCCCGGGGCGGGGGGAAGCTGCAGAGACCTGACACACCTCATTACAGAGCAGAGACTCCTGCTCTGCCCTCCCAGCCCCTATCCAGAACCCGGAGTTTCTCAGGGGTTAAATCCACAGTCAACCCAGCCCCGGCCAACCCCCGCCTCCTTCCCACCCATGGGTGGGTTCCTGCAGACGGGTTGAGCACCCACACCTGCCCCCCGGCCCTGCTCCACCTGCGGCCAATATCCCAGCCGAGCCATTGCTCTCCCCGGCACAAGCCTTGGGCTTCGGCTGCCCGGGAGAGCTCGGCTCCGGCTTCAGGGAAGCGGGGGTGAAGGTGAACGGGGAGTTGCAAAACTCTTCCGGGCCTCCAAACCAGGTGGTTTGGAGGAAAAATGCGTTTCCCGGCTTTTATCCCCCAAAAGCAGGAGCGCTCTGGCGCCCGGCGCTGCCGTTTGCCCAGTCTGCCCAGATTTAAAATGGGAAGAACACCGTGATTTCCTCCCGGAGCTGACTGCAGACCCGGGAATCAGGCAGTGGCACCGCACAGGGACCCGAAATGCCTGGGGAGCCCGGTGTCACAGCAGCCGCAGCAGAGGGGGTGTCACCTGGGGTTACCTGCGGTCCGGAGCCAGGTCCCGGGGAGATTTGGGGCCGTGCCAGCGCCGCCAGACGCGTCCCAGTGCCGCTCCCAGGCTCGGCACAAAGTCCACGGTCTCCGGCAGGGAGTAGGGGACAAATGTCCCCAGGGCAATGGCAGGGTCACCACGACCTCGCTGTGCCTTTGTCACCGCGACTTTGCCAGCGGCGGGGCAGAGCTGGGGACGGGGTGCGGCGGGCAGGGGTCCCCCCCGGCTCCCGGGGGGTGAGGGATGTGTGGATGCTCCGAGCTCGGCGGTGCCGCCAGCGCTCGGCTCGACCCCGCTGCGATATCGACTGCCGGGGACAGGATAGGACACGGGGTGGCCCGGCTGGGGACAGCAGATGGAGCACGGCTGGATGCATCCCGCCCGCCCGGGGAGCGGGGATGGACACCCGGCACCTGCGGCCGCGGCTCGGTCCCTGCCCGGGGCAGGATGAGGCCGGGCGGCGGGGCTGGGCAGCTCCCAGCGCACGGAGAGACAGGAGACAGCCCGGGCGTGCCGGGGATCCCGGCAGCCACTTGATGTCAGTGTTGGCCTGACGCTGGTCCCGGTGACGGCAGAAAAAAGGGTAGAAAAAGCCAGGAGGGGACAAAGATTTGGGGTCTGGGGGATCTGTGGAGGGCTGGCAGCACCCGCGTCCCCTGCGGGATGTGCCGGGATCGAGCACTTGGCCGGAGGGTGAATCCCTCGGGAGCCGCATTCCCTCTGGATGGAGCATCACATCCACGGGACATCAACAGCAGGAAAAGCTGGCTGCTGGTCCAGGGATCGACGAGCAGATCAATCCATCCCTTGGGATTTTCTCGTTACCGACAGCACTTCATTTACTGGCCACTGCCCCGGCCCTGTCCCACACCTTTGCTTTCGGATTTGGGAAGGTGACCCATCCAAAATGTCCAGCGGTGCCTTACCCACCATGGACACCTTTCCTTGTGCCTAAGAAAATTAATTAATTAATCATTAGCAGTCGCACCCAGGTACCATGTGTTCCTGCTTGGGGAATCAAGTTGTCCCCATCTGCCCGAGGGATCCTCTGGCACGGCCGGGATGGGATTTCCAGGTGACCCCACAATCCCAAACCCACTGGTGCTGCCCATGGGGTGCCCACCAGGTCTCCCCGGTTCACCCCGACCCCCCGTACAGCCCCCACACTTTAGGCTGTCAGGACCCTCTGTGCAGATTCAGCTGCCTCTGCTTTTTTGTAGGTCCTACAATAAACGGAGTCACCGCAGGGCTCAGCTGTGGACCTTGGTGCTGGGTGACAGCACGGGGGGACGGGGTCACGTCAGTGGGTCCTGGGTGTCCGTCTGTCCTTGATCCCCTTGTGCCTGAGGGAAGGGCTCGATGACCTCAGGGGGACACGGCCCCTGCTCCCCATTTCCCTGGGTAGGAAGACTCAGCACATGTGCCGGGTGTGTGTGGGGACATGGAGGGCACCGAGGACTTGGGAGGCACGGGGAACACAGGGGCACATGGAGAACACGGGGACACACGAAGGACATGAGGACACAGGGGACACCATGGACATGGGGACACAGGAGGGTGCTAAGAGGCCTTGGGGGGGCCAGGGGAATATGAAGGGGACACAGGGAAGGCAGCAGACACTGGGGACGGGGGGACACGGGAGCCACAAGGGCCCACAGAGGCCATGGGGAGCCGATGGGGGGATGCAGAAGACATGCAGGGGACATTGGAGGAACACGGGGGAAACAGAGGACATGGGGACACACGGGGGGACTCCAGAGGGACCGCAGAGATGGGGACACATGGAAGCACAGGGGACCTGGGACGGTCTGGGGACACCGGGGGGACACGAAGGGGACACGGGGGGCGGAGCCAAGAGCCGGGGGCGCCGCTGGTGGGCGGGGCCGGCCGCGCGCGCGCTGGGGGCGGGGCTACGGCAAGGGGCGGGGACGTTCGGAGCGGAGCTTCCGGGTTGGGCGAGGCCGGCGCGTTGAGCCACGTGATGGGCGTGGCCATGCCCTTATTGGGTGTGGTGGGCGGGGCCGGGCCCAGCGGTGGGCGGGGCCAGGAGGGGCACACGTGTCCGGCTCTGGCGCCCCGCAGCGCTCGCGGGCGGGGGGAGCGGCCGCGGACTGGGAGCACTGGGAGCACTGGGAGCACTGGGAGCACTGGGAGCTGGATGCTGGGAGTGCTGGGAGCAGTGGGAAATGGGTGCGGAGTGCTGGGAGCTGGGTGCTGCGAGCACTTGAAGATGGGTGCTGGAGCTGGGAGCACTGGGAGATGAGTGTGGAGAGCTGGGAGCGCTGGAAGATGGATGCTGGAAGCACTGGGAGGTGGGCGCTAGGAATGCTGGAAATACTGGGAACAAGGTGCTGGGAGTGATGGCTGATGGCTGCTGGGAGCACTGGAAGCTGGGTGCTGGGAGCACAGGAAGTACTGGGAGCTGGAAGCAGTGGCTGATACATGCTGGGAGTGCTGGGAACATTGAGAGCCAGGGTGTGGAGAGCTGGGAGTGCTGGGATGCTGGGACATGGAATGCTGGGTGATGGACGCTGGGAGCTGGAGATCTGGGATATGGATATTGGGAGCTTAGTGCTGGAGAGCTGGGTGTAGGGCACTGGGAGGTGGGAATTGGGATGGTGGGTGCTGGGAGCTGGGTCCTGGGTGCTGAGTGCTGAGTGCTGGGGGAAGGAGCCGTTCCGCAGGACCAGGGTTGTGCAAACATCCGTTGCCCCAAAATTATTCCTGAGAGTGTGGAAAGGGTCGTGGCACCCCGGCTTTGGGATGCCAGGAGGGGTGGGATGACCCAGGGGTGGCAGTCGGGACTGGTCGTGCTCAGCCAGACAGGCCAGGGTGTGGAGGAGCTAAAATAGGGCTGGAAAAGACCCAAATACATGGAAAATAAATCACTCTGGATCTATAAACCACAGTATCTTGGCACCAGCTCGGGCATCAGCCTGTCCCTGTGTGGGGTTGGCTGATCCAGCTCCTCCAGGCAGCCTCGGGACCTTGGACCTGTTCCTCCAGCCCTGGGAAGGTGAAGCCAGTCAGGGATGGGACTGACAGTGCTCCCACGGCCAGGAAGCACCCCGGGGAGCAGGATTGCCTCTGGATCCTGACAACAACCCCACAGGGTGACAAATAATGGCCAGTGGGACCTCAGAGAGCCTCACCGTGGCTAAAGGCGCCACGGGGGAGTGACCGAGTGGCCGGAGCTGGGCTCAGAGATAAGTCCAGTGCCTGGAGGTGTGGGAGTTATCAGCACCTCAGACTGCTCCTGGCTCCTCCAAACCCCTCTGTGCTCTCCCTGTGCTCTGCTCCGGGCAGCAGCAGGCAGGGAAGGGCAGGGAAGGGCAGGAGCAGGCAGGGAAAGGCAGAACAAGGAGGAAAGGGCAGGAGCAGGCAGGGGATTCCATGGCTGAGGAGGCTCTGTCCCTCTGAAAGCACAAAATCCCAGGAAACAGGACACGCCGGGAGTCAAACCCCACCTGCACTAGTTGGGGACTGATGTGGCCTTGAGTTGCTGATATCACAGCTCCTGATACAGAAATCCCTGAAAAAATGGGTGTTCTCTGGCCTGTAGGTTTGGGTCAGCACGGGGAGAACATCTGACAGCTCAGGGGGTGCCAGGAACAACCCCCATGACCCTGGAGCATCCCAGAGCACGTGGCTCTGCCTCCCTGCTGTCCCCTGTGAAGATCCCACCATGCAGGGCTGGGGGACAGGGACAAACCCTCTGGAGGGGCTGTGCCAGGCCCAGTGCCCCCATCCTGGGGCCTGTGGGGACAGGGACAGGGGGCACCCGGTCCCATGCCGGGGTGATGCCTGAAAGCCTCTTCCTGGGATGTAGCACCAGCATCAGCAGCCCCCCAAGCTCTGCAAAAAGGGTTCTGTCCCCCTTACTACTGGTCATACTGGGACAGTCCAGGGGAAAGAGGATTTGTCCCCTTCCTCCCCGCCCAAATCCCAAGATTTGGCCCATTTTACACCTCCCCATCCCCTTTCCCACTCAGGAACAGCCAGGCCATATCCAACACCAACTCTCTGGCTGGAAAACGTTTGGCACAAATAACCCCCACTCATTAAAATCACATAATGGGGAGGAGAATTTATGATTGGGGATTTACCAGCCCAGAAAAAAACCAAACAACCAAACCTCTTTGTCTTTTCATAACATCAGAACTCAATTCCAAATGCTTCAAGTGGCTGCTCCGGCTCATTCCCTGAATTGTTCTTCTGTTCTTCCCAAAAATCACACAGGCACAGGGCCTGGGCCCAGCCTGCCCCAGAAAATGGGAGTTCAAGATGACCAACTTTGTAGGGAGAGACTTTTTAGGTTTGTAGTGAGCCGTTTTTTGGTTTGGGTTTTTTTTGTTTGTGTTTTTTATCTTTTATTTGCAAAATGTATTGCTTATTTTTGCCTTTTACATGTCCTGATCCCGCAAATACACATTATTCCCGTAAAATTCCTGCTGACTGAACCTCCTGTCCACACCCCACAGAGCTCAGCCAGCGAGGAGCGCTACCAGTGGGGAAAAAATCCCCGGGAAACCCTTGGGAAAGCTCGTGGACTTTGCCCTTTGGGTCACTGCTCTCCTTGAGATGTGAGGTGGAGCCCAGATAACCCTGGGAGGAGCCCTCGGCAGAGCTGGAATGGGGCAGACGGGTAATTTGGGAGGAGAACAGTCATCCCCTGAGCCCCCACCGTGCTGAGGGGACACGTGTCTGCTAATCGTGATCTGTGTCTGCTAATTGGGATCCATCTAATTGCGATCCGTGTCTGCTGCCACCCGGGAACGGTTCTAGAGAAGGACAGAGGCGTTAAGGAGTTAAACGCGAGACGGTTGAAGAGAGAGCCTGGCCTAGAGCTGGGCACCCCTTCCCTGAGCCACGCACCCTCATGTGGGGCTGGGGTAATCCCTGGGAGCCGAACACCCCCTTTGGAGCTGGGGTCACCCCTTCGATCCAGGCCCCTCCCTGAGCCTCCCCCGCCCCCACAAGGCCGCCTGAGCAAGGCCTCGGCGCCCTATGCCGCCCCGGCCGAGCAGCCCTCAGGGCCGGCTTTCAGTGTCGCCATCACGGCCAAAACCCTTCTCCCGGAGCCCCACGGGTCCTCCCGCCCGTCCCGCCGAGGGGCTCCGGGGACTGCGGGCCCTGCAACGCCCCCCATGTCACAGCAAAGCCTGCGGGAGGCCTCGGTACGGGCTGCTCCGCCCCCGCAGCACGGCCCGGGCCCGGCCCGCTTCCCCCGCCCACCGCCGTGACACAGCGCCCGCCACGTGGGGCCGCGGGGCGGCCTGGGACGGCGAGTCCACAACCGCCCCGGCCCCACCACCGCGACGCGTAAGTGGACTACAACCCCTACAATGCCTCGCGGTGGCTACGCGCCCCGCCTCTTCCTCTGCGAGTCGCGTTTCCATTGGCTCCGCCGCTCCGTCACGCAGCGGTACGGCGGGTTCTGATTGGCGGGAGGGCGGCGGAGCCGGGACGGTGGCTATGGCGGCCGGGCGGGCGGAGCGGGAGCGGTGCCGCCGCCGCCATTTTGTGTGTGAGGGGCCGGGCCGGGCCCACTCCCGTCGCGGACTGGGGGCCCCTCCG
>VZRS01002137.1:0-129503 GCA_013398055.1 Ifrita kowaldi
GCCCCTGTGTGCCAAGGTGCGATCCCCGGCTCCGTTCCTTCCCCTGCGGTTGTTTCTTCGGCTCGGAGCTGAGGGAGAGTTTAAATGTGCCGGGCTCGGTCTCGCAAAGCCCCTCGCGGGCATGGGTGTCCTCTGGTGGTGGCCACCTCCTCATGCTGGAGCGCCTGGGGCACGGGAAAGGTGAAGGTGTGCGGGTGACAGCCCGCCCAGCAACCCTGACTTTTCCTGGCATGGCTCATGTCCTTCGCCGCTCGGGACGGGCAAAACCCAGCTTGCCTACACCCCTGAGCAGTCAATCGGGAGGTCTGAGTGCAGGCAGGAGCGAGCCGTGGGATGCTCTGGGAAGCTCCCCAAATTGTTGAGGGCTTGAACGCTGCCGTGCCGTGCTGGGCTGCCCTCCTAGGCAGGGATGCTGGTGCCTGTTTGCTTTGTCACAGCCTGCGGCGGGTCCTGGGCAGGAGGTGGGATGGGGAGGGTGCAATCCTGAAGGCTGCATCAGCTCCAGGGGCAGCTCTGGGTGTCTGGAGCAGGATTTTGGGTGCGTCTCCTTTTTCATGTCCTAACTCCTGTAAACTAGCAGCGACTGGACACAGCACATGTGCCTGCCAGGTGAAGGGATGATGGCCTGCAAGAGTTTTACTGTGTCGTGGACAGAAATTACAGTCCCAGCTTCCTTCACGACTTTCTGGGGTGCTGTGCTGTCTGCAGAGAGCGCTGAAGGTGTTTTTTTAGGAGCACAGAGTGACTTTATTGAGTTTGTCTGGTGGGTTCCCCCCGTACCTCCCAGCTAATCTGGGTGGGAGTCGCAGCTCAGGTTACAGCAGCTAATCCCAGACTGCAGCCCGGTTTGTAGGGCTGTAATCTGTGAGCACAGCCCTCCTCCCCGGCGGGACCTGGAGCCTGGGAGGCCGGCTCGGTTTCGGGTTTTTATTGCCGCGCTGGGGATGCGAAAGGCGCAGGCAGATGGATGCACGTGTGTGCAGCAGCCCTGCTCTCGGAGTGCAGGCAGGCTGGGATCGGGCTGGGCATCCCTCACGCTCCCTAGCATCCCCAGGGTGCCTCTGAGCCAGCAGCTGCGGTTGTGGTGGCCGCGGTGTCCCCAGCATTGGTGTGAGCGAGCCTCAGCTTCAAGGGCTCTCTGCTGCCCTGTTGCTGCCTCTGTGTTGGAATCTGACACCCCTCAGCCAGGCCTGAGTTTCTTCTCCATGAGGTATGTGCTGGAGGCTTGGTGGTGGTGGGTGGTCACAGTCCTGTCCTGAATTGGGGTCTTGGGATGTGGAGTTCCCCTTGTTTTAGACGATGTGCCTCTCCAGGAGAAGCCCAGGCCCACCCAAACTACTTTTGTGAGGTGTCAAGGTGGCAGCCGGGTGTTCCTCCTGCTCTGCTCCCCTTGCTGCCCCCAAATACCAGCAGGAGCCGGTGGCCTGTGCCACGGGGCTGAAAGTTTTGTGGCTTTTAGGGAGTTTGCTTTAGTTGCTGTGGGGTTTTGAGGTCCAAGGACTTGGGGATGGTGCTGCTTCTCCCTGTGTGTGAGAGGTTTGGAAAGTGTGCTGGGGATGCAGTGGGACTCTGGGTGAGGTCTGGCAGGAGCCCCATCCCTCTGTCCCACTTGCAGCCCTGGGATGAAGCGAACATCCAGGGGATGCATCCATCCCTGCTGTCTGCAGCACCTGGGTGGTACTGGCAGCTTGAGGGGGGCCTGTGTTCTCAGGGGCAGGATCAGCCCTTCTGCCCTGCGTAGTGGGGGTTAAATCACTCTCTGCTTTCCTGAGATGAAGACAGGATCGGCTGTCCCAGGACAGAGAGCTGCCACTGTCTCAGCTCCCTCTTTAGCCAGTGTTTTAGCAAAATCCATGCTTAATTTGGTTTGAATCTCAGCTCCGTCTTTCATCAGGCCAGCAGGATGAAAGCCACAGGCCAGATCTCCTCACGGGGCCAATTTGGGCCTGTTTGTGGAGAGATTTGATCTCCCCTGAATGTGTGCACGGCCCCCCTCATTGTTAGTGCCACCAGCTTCCCCTCTGCTGGGACAATAGTGCCTTGAGTCCTCTCGGGTAATCTCCCCCCTTATCTCCCTTCTCTTCCGTAGCCTCTGTCCCTGACAGGCAGGAGGGTGGGAGGTTTGGGAAGAGCCAATTATGCAGATGGAGAAGGAGAGGTGCTGTGTCGACTGATGTCCCTTTTTGGGGGAGAGGGGCTGAGAAGAGGATATTCAACATGTCCGAGCTCTTCCCTGCTTGCCTCCCCTCCGTGCTCCTGGGAAGCCCACCAAGAGATCCTGTGGTGGAGTCAAGGATATTCGGAGATCCCGTGTTGCTCTCTGGTCACTTGGCCACACTGGTGTTGCCCCAGGCTGGTCCCTCTCCTTCTGGGGCTGTGGTCACGGGGAAGTGCAAGGTGACCATTGTTAGGGATGCTGGATGTGTCCATGGGTGGGCTGACTGACCTGATGGTCCAGCTTAAGTGAAGCTATGAGGGAACAAGGACCCATTCCTTGGAAACCCACCTCTCCAGCTTTATTCTGGCATGTCCCAAGCTGGATCCTGCGCTTCAAAACGTGCCTGGCTGAAGTGTGGTCGTCACAGGCCTCTGGCTGTGGGTGCTACCCTCGGTCCTGAGAGGGTCCAAGGGAGGGGAACAGCATTTTTATGCTCCCTCAAAAGCACAAGGGCAATTAGCAGCCCCACTTTAGGCTTTGTATGAGCCACAAATGTCTGATGGGCCTTTTCTTTCTGCTGGTGAGGAAGTTAACAAGTTGCTTTGTCCACTGCCTGCAAGTAGAAGAAAGCACCGAAGAGGCAGCAAAAGTAGATGTAGAAAAGCAAAAGGGTGGGAGGGAGGCAGTTGTGGAACCAGCCATGATAGGGGAGTGTTTTGAAATCAAAGCACTCTCCTAAAAAGAAAACTTAAGCCCAGCAGATCTACTCAGCAGTCAGGCTCCGAGTTGGTTTTTTTTTTTCTTTTCTTAAAGCTGGGTAATAATTGTTAAATGCAGGGGATACTTTGTAAAACACACTTTGAGGGAAGGGGGGAAGGAGGACGGAGCAGAATTTCCATTTAAGTTTGGATAGGGGTACAAAGCTCCTTAGTTCCCCATTTCTACTTAATGCAGCTGTAGCTGGGCTTGACAAGATGCTGACCAGAGGCTGTGGTAAATGTTTTTTATGGTACCGTGTATCAGCCAGATCAATTCTACTGCACTTGAGGGAGTGCAGATAAAATGGCTTAAAGATCCCCCTGCTGAAAGCGATAGGACCATCATTTATGCCGGAGGAGACAGATTTAGTCGCCTGACATTTATCTGGCCGCGGTGTACTTTGCAGATTTCACACCCGGGGATGATAGCCAACCTGGTGATGTCAGATGTGAGCTGGAAGAGAAGGAAAAATCACACAAAAAGCTGGTGCTGCTCCTCTTTTGTCAAGCAGATGAGTTTTGCTGGGTGTCTTGGTTGTTTTACTCCACGGAGCTCTTTAATGGAAGAGCAGGATGTTCCTAAAGCGGCGCGTCCTGGTGTGACACAGCAGCAGAAATAGCTCCGTAATTTACGTCATTTCTTTCAATCCTGTTTTGCCTTTAGGTCACTTGAACTCCAATCTGAGCGACCATGAGCGCGCTTGACTTGACTTCCATCCTGGATTTCCTGGAGACGGCCAACTTGACGGAGATCAACTGGACGTGCAACAACGGCGAGTGCATCACGGTGGACGCGACAACATGCCCCGGCACACTCAACAAGAGCGCCCTGCTCTACACCCTGTCCTTCTTCTACATCTTCATCTTCGTCATAGGCCTGGTAGCCAACTCGGTGGTGGTGTGGGTCAACCTCCAGGCCAAAATGACCGGCTATGAAACCCACCTGTACATCTTCAACCTGGCCATTGCCGACCTGTGCGTCGTGATCACCCTTCCCGTGTGGGTCGTCTCCCTGGTCCAGCACAACCAGTGGCACATGGGGGAAATCACGTGCAAGATAACCCACCTGATATTTTCCATCAACTTGTACAGCAGCATCTTCTTCCTGGCCTGCATGAGCGTGGACCGCTACCTCTCGGTTGCCTATTTCACCAACTCCAGCAGCCGCAAGAAGAAGATCATCCGCCGCTGCATCTGCATCCTGGTGTGGCTCCTGGCCTTCTGCGCGTCCCTCCCCGACACCTATTACCTCAAGACGGTCTCTTCCAACAACGAGACCTATTGCAGGCCCGTTTACCCCGAAGAGAGCTTCAAGGAGTGGTTGATTGGCATGGAGCTCATCTCCGTGGTGCTGGGCTTCCTCATCCCCTTTCCCGTCATCGCTGTGTTTTATTTCCTCCTCGCCAAGAGCATCTCCGCCTCCAGCGACCAGGAGCGGAAGAGCAACGGGAAGATCATCTTCTCCTACGTCGTGGTATTCCTGGTGTGCTGGCTGCCCTACCACGTGGCCGTCCTGCTGGACATCTTCTACAGCCTTCATTTCATCCCCTTCAGCTGCCAGATGGAGAACTTCCTCTATGCCACCCTGCACATCACTCAGTGTTTCTCCCTCGTCCACTGCTGTGTCAATCCCATCCTGTACAGCTTCATCAACCGCAACTACAGATACGAGCTCATGAAAGCCTTCATTTTCAAGTACTCTGCCAAAACTGGCCTCACTAAACTCATCGATGCCTCCAGAGTGTCAGAAGCAGAATACTCAGCTCTGGAGCAAAATGCCAAATGACTGCAATCCCAGAAAGGAACCTCCCTGACTCTCTGACCCGATGTGGTTTTTTTGTGTGTCACGGTTTGTTGTTTATTTTTTGTTTTTACCCCTTCCTTTCAATGTGCTTGTTGTGAACGGGGCGTGAATTGCAGCCTACAAAAGAGAGAGGACAAAGTGTAATTTAAGAGTAGGATCAGTTGCAAAGTGGAAGTGGTACCAAAATGAAAACCTTTTCTCCTCCTAGCCCAGTGTGGACTCCTCAACAACGCTATGCAAATGGAAATGACTTTCTAGCAGACAAAGCCATTATGTACCATAGATAACACGGATAAGCTTCTCCTTCCACCTCTTGATTCCCTCTTGTCTCCTTGTATATGTTTATATATATAGTGTGTTGTATTTAAAAGCTCGAGACTTTATTTTCTGCCTCTTGGTGTACCTTATACAAGTGTATTTGAAAGTTAAATATATTTTTATCACGTATTTGAAGCATATTGCTGATGAGTGTATCCAGAGTGCTGTAGTCTGAGTGTTAGGTCGCCGTTTGGTTCCAAGAGGATGCTGATAAATAAGATGGAAATGATCTCTTGGGAGCATCCTCCCTGGCTGGCACACTTGATGGACCGTGGCTTTATGTGGTGTCACACCCACGTGCTGGAGCACGAAATGTATGTAATGTAATATAGCTGCCAACATGTTAAAATTAACAGTATTGTCAGAGTCCTTAACTCCCACACCCCTGCTCCACCAGGCTGTATCCTCCTGCACAGAGCGAGTGATCGTACTGCTGAGAGTTTTCTCTATTTGTAAGTTATTTTTGTAAAATAAAGATCTGGGAAAAAAAAATGTATCTGTGCCTACCAGTGGTTTGACTTGCCAGCCTTCTCCTCAGGACAAAAAAAAAAGCCAGAAAGAAGGAGCCTCAAGGCCACCCTCTGTCCTTTGGTGCAGGAAGCAGACAAGTCAGTCAGAGTTTTCCTGGTGTTTGGTGTCCCGAAAGAACTGATGGAGGAACGGGGGATGGCACTGGAGCGTGGTGAGCAGGGAAGGGGTGGGAGGAGTGGGTCTGTGCTGGTGGGGAAGGTAAAACTGATGGATTTATAAGGTAAAAGCTGTTAGGAATGATGAAAAGCTGTGTTTGTAGCTTACAAAGAAACATGGGGAAGGAAAATACAGAAGTGTGCAGATGGAGCGGATATTTGGACTAATCCAGGTTCAGCCCTCTGTGGTTTTTGTTGGCGATGGAATTGGGGAGTTAGCAGTCCTGACAGCACTAAATCCCTTTTTATCTCTTCTTCCCTTTGTTATGGTTTGCAGTGGATTTGCAGTGCCGTGGTGTCCGAGTGTGGGGCAGGATCCAGGCACTGGGGGATGCACGAAGGGGAGCTTTAAGCCAGCAAAGGACTTGAATCGTGGTCGTCTTCACCTCGGGACAAGGTATTTAATGTCAAATCAGTGATGTCTCCCAGCTGTGTTTGCTGCTCCTGCACAGTGCTACACTTAAATTCCTGTTCAATCCAAGCGTGCCCTCGTCCCTCTGCGATCCCAACAGCCAAACAATTTGGGAAGGACTGTATTTTGTTTCTTTCTACACGTTCCACTACTGCCTCCTCAGAGATCATCCTGTAAAAACAGATGTCAAGTCTGCCATCCCCTCCTTGTACTGGTGTTGCCGAAAAAGCACCAGTCCATTCCCAAATGGGGAGAAATCCCAAAAGGAAAGGGATTTCTGGTTGCAGAGAAGCTGTCGGGGTGGAATGCAGGCGTAGCTTTTTGTGCTGATGCTTCTTGTACACGATGGATATTTTGAGCTTCCTGTAAACCTTCAGGTGCTGCTGAACTGCACAGAAAGTGCTCCCTCGTGCTGACACTTGAAACTGGTTAATGCTAAGATATTAATACCCTGCTTTAGCTGGGCTTTGCTTCCCTTCCCTCAGCATCCCTGTGTGCATCCCTGTGTCCCCAGAGGTGCTGGGTGTGGCTCTGGCATCCTGCTCCTGTCCACCTGTGGCGTGCTGCTCATGTTAGAGCAGCAGAACTGTTTCAGTTCAGGTTCCCTCTGAGGCAGTGGGTTGCTCTCACGTGGTGCTGTGGCTTTGCACTGGCAGAAACTCACAGATTATTTTTTTTTCTCTTTCCCTCTGCAGTTTGGTATTCACAGAGCGGCGTCAGCCCTGCGCATACGCCGGGTGGTGCTGAGTGTTGGGGAGACCCTGCAGACCTGCTGCTTCAACCACACTGATAAAGTCTCCAGGCCTCTTCCTTGGGGAGGTGAATCGTGGTGTGATGGTGCCTCTTCCAAAAGCAGGGTCAGACAGGGAGCAGGGAAAGGTCAGGACCGTGACCTTCGCTGTCAGTGCTGTGCACACATGGATCTTTTCCAGCTCCTTGATGGGAAAACCTGGAGCTGAGTACCCACCTTGTCCCTTGAAAGGACAAGTGAAGCTGGGAGGCAGCATCCCCTTACACCAGCAGTTTGGGAAGTGGGAATGCTGTCCTCTCCAGGGATCAGCACTGGTGGGTGGCCCTGAGGTGGCCACGACCCTGTGGGAAGAGGGCTGGTGGGCAGAGGATGGGAAATGGGTGGAGGGCAGAACAATGCAGGGGGACAGGAGGATGGAGTTTGTCATTGTTGTAGATTTCTCATTAGGACGGTGGTTTCATGCTAAAAATTCTCAAAAATCAAACTCTGGCAGAGGTGTAATAGGAAAAAACTTGTCTGTGTTCTAGGAAGCTTTTCTCCCATGGGACACAATACCCCAGCTGGTGTTTACACTGAGACCAAAATGTGGATCTGGACTCCTTGGAGACTGATATGAGGGAATTTATCAGCAGATAGCAGGTGAGTGAAAATAGGTGTTTTCTGATAGATGTGACTGTCACTTAGAGTGATTGATGTGATGGCTGCTGTCACTTTGTTTGGCCAAATGTCCTGAGCCTGGAACTTGGGGCGTTCAGGAGGAATTTCTTCATGGAAAAGGTTGTTAAGCATTGGAAGGGGCTGCTCAGGGAAGTGATGGAGTCCTCATCCCTGGAGGTGTTCAAGGAAAAACTGGATGTGGCACTCGGTGCTCTGGGCTGGGTGACAAGGTGGGGATTAATCACAAGTTGGACTTGGCTGGAAAAGACCTCCAAGACCATCAAAATGATTCTGTGGTTCTGTTTTATTGAGGGTCCCTGCTTCTTCCTGCTGTGGCTTTGAGGCTTCCTGTGCCTGGGGATCTCCCTTGTTCCTCTGACAGCTACAGGTGTCCATGGGGGGTTCAGGTCTTGCCTTTTCCAGGAGGTCAAATTTACTTTGTTAAGGCTTGGCTGGAAAAAATGAGCACAAATCAACCATAATCCATAATCTGGAGTGAGTCCTCCTGCTCAGCTCTTGGGCTTTCTGGTGAAAGCATCTCCACGTGCCTTGGAGGCAGACACTGAGCAAATAAAAATACATCTGCTCCATGAGAAGGGCTTTATTTCTCTTCTTCCATGGGAAGTGCAGTGCTGCTTTATTGTTCCTCAAACACAGCTTTCCTTTTATGAGCCATAAATGGCGTTCAGGTGTAGCACAGTGACTTTAAATCAGCTCCTCTGGCATTATGTAGATAATGTACTGTAAGAAACACCCAACTGGCCCCTTTCTCCTTGTGCTAATTCATGGTTTCAGTGCTGCTGACTTCAGGTACTCTCCTTTCACGAGTTCACTGAGCATAAAAGCCAGTTAAAATTCCTAAGAAGCAAGAAATAACTCAGCTGTGAGCAATATTGAAGCCTGTGGGGGCATGGGCAGCGCTGCCAAAACCCAGCTCTTAATTCTGTTTCTGAGAGTTTCTCCATGAGAAGAGTGGAGCTGGTACTTTAAAAAGTGAAGGGGTGTGGGGCTGAGCAGGGCATGATGTGATGGGGATGGGTTTTGGGGGGAATTGGTGCGGGCAGAGCCCAGCGTTTGCTTTTAGCCTCCCTGCTCCATTAGGATGTGTGGCTGAAGAGCATCTGAGCCAGACTCTGCTCTGACTTACACCCCGGATTTACAGTAGGATAACGCTGCTGATTTAAAAGGAGCTCTCTGGGATTTATAGGGCTTTTTGTAAGCAGGATCAGGAATTTCAGCCGTAATCCTGTGCAAATGTCTGGGTGTGAGTGGCGATGCGTGCATCTGCATGGCCAATGCAGAGTAATACCCACGCCCAGCCAAAATGCAGAGATGAAATCACAGCAGAGGATAACCTTGGCAGTTTGCTCCCACACAAGTACTTGCATTGCAGGGTTATAATGGGATTCAAACCAGGCTCCCAAAGATCCTGGGATGGATAAGCCAGCTGGAACTCTAAAACATGTGGCTGGCTTTCCAACACCCACTGTCACGAGGAAAGTCAGCTTCCTTCCACTCTGGTAGTTGCTGTTTGAAAGAAATTCTTTTTGTTTTTTTTTCATGGAAGTCTTGATCTCTGTTTTATTGTGTGAAATAAGTGCAAGGCCTTAGCTAAAGGAAATGCTGTAACTTCGTAGTGCCCAGGAGATACCAACATCCCAGTGATGTGAATCCAGGGAGACCACTCAGTCCTCGAATATTGAGCAGGATGGTGCTGGAGTGAGCATCAGGGTAAGGCTTCTTGGGGTTTTTACCTTACCAAACAGGTACAAGAAAGCACTGGGAAACCAACCAGACCCTCAGCACACGATGCTTCTTGTCATCTTCTGGTTTGAAGCCAACTCTGATGATGGATGGTGCCTCTTGCCTTTAGGTTAAGGGGGGAAAAAAAACCCCGAGCCCCTCTCGTGTTTGCTGTCTGTACAGTGCTATTTCCAGACTAAAGAAAAAGAGTTAAATTACATTTTAACAGAACAATACTGACAACAGCAAAGGTCGGGAAACTTTTACGTAAGGTCACCCTATCGATTGCAGCAGTGAAAGGAGACACATCAAATACTTGGCCATGAAAGGCTGAAAAGAAGTAAATTCAGCATGAGATATTGAAACCCAAGCCTCTTTCATATGTGGCAGAGCCTCTGACATAGCAGGTTTACTGTTCAAGCTGAGATATGTTGCCTTGCCAACATATATTCTGAGTTACCCAAGCAGATTTAATGTTTTTGCTGTGGTGACTTTTCCCTTTTTTTTTTATGGATGGGAGGGGGAACGATGCTTTTCTTTTTCTTTTCAAAAAAGAAAAAAATTGTTGCAGAAGATTTCAAACCTACCTAGGAAATGACCTTAATCAATTTAGTTCCAGCGAAGAGTATGAAAACTCAGATCTTTCTTTTTGCTTTCTCTGAACATTGTCTTGCCTGCATTGAGCGGGGTGACCGAGTCACAGCTTGAGAGAAAAGTGTGTTTTGTTTGTTGTTTTGTTGTGGAGGTTTTTTTTTTTTATCCATCCAAGTGGCAGCTCTGTTTTGTCCAAAAGGATTGACGTGACTGACAAGTGTTTTGAATTTCTAAGCTCCGAGGTCTCCGAATGCATGAAAAGCGAATGACACACACATAAAAATGTAAATCTTTGGAAAACAAGCACCAACTACACACAAAAAACATAACAGTTCTGCAAAAGGGTGACAGACGCTGCATTCATTCTGCTTTTTTGGGGTTTTTTTCTCCCCTCCTTTTTTCTTTTTAATAAGCCAGTGTTTCTGGGCCACCTACAGGCACATTTGTGTCTCCTGCAGTGGGGAATCGGGATGCACAATAAGGCAAAGTCATGGTTGAGCCTCAGGGTGGGTCTCTCTGCAGCTCCCATCGTCACCAGCTTGCCAGGATCTGTTCCCATCAGCTCTGTGTCCATCGGGGCGACTCCTTGGATCTTGATCCAACGGGCACACGACACTCCAATGCCCTCATTATTTGGGGCTTGGGCTGTGGGAGTCCCAGGGGAGTGAAGCCACCGGGCAGGACGTGCCTCACCCTCCCAGCCCTGCTGAAGGTGGCTGAGGAGGGCTGTGAGCTGGCCCTGCTGGCCCCAGCCCTTCCCACAGGCTGATGGGGGGGCACAGACAGGGACTAAGGTGTCCCCTGGGGTGTCCCCAAGTGTGCTTTGGGATAGGGCTGTGGGATGCTGT
This sequence comes from Ifrita kowaldi, assembly GCA_013398055.1. Taxonomy (NCBI): domain Eukaryota; kingdom Metazoa; phylum Chordata; class Aves; order Passeriformes; family Cinclosomatidae; genus Ifrita; species Ifrita kowaldi. The sequence continues at coordinate 10,730 of VZRS01002137.1, forward strand.
GTCCAGAGAGCAGAATCACAGAATATCCTGAGCTGGAAGGGACCCACAAGGATCATGGAATCCAACCCCTGGCCCTGCACAGACACCCCACCAATTCCACCCTGGGCATCCCTGGGAGTGCTGTCCAAACTCTCCTGGAGCTCTGGCAGCCTCGGGGCTGTGCCCATTCCCTGGGGAGCCTGGGCAGTGCCCAGCACCCTCTGGGGGAAGAATCTTTCCTGATATCCAACCTAACCCTGCCCTGGCACAGCTCCATGGCATTCCCTCCTGTTGCTGGGCACCACAGAGTGACCAGAAGGTGTGAGAGGGAAGGAAAGGCACATTTCTGGTCTCCCAAGCAGCAAGCTGCCTTCTCCCTTCGTCCAGGCATCCCATCACAACCTTGTTATCACTCACTGTCCTGGGCAATGACTGTTCAGCTCAGGATTGTCCATGACAACCATATGGAGTTACTCCAGAGAGTATTTTAATCATTTTTGCCTCCTGGTAACATATGTGGGACCAGACCACCTGAATGCAGGATGTGACTCCACGGAGCAGCCCAGGAGCCCTCTGTGGCATGGCTCTGCTCCCTCCTGGCTCTCTTTTCCCTTGTGGCAGGATCAAAGATTTGGGAATGCTGCACTGTGAGGAGGAGGCTGAGCCCTCGATGACACAACCTGGAGCTCTTGTCCCAACAGCGGCCACCCTGTTCTGGGGGCTGGCTGGAATCTCAAGGTCGTGCCTTTGGTGGGTGGCAGTTTTAGAAAGAGGAGTGATGGTGGGGAGAGAGGTTTTCTTACCATTTCCCGTCCTGTCTGGCCTGGTGAATGCCGTGTTTTGGTTGAGGGGTTTGAGAGAGCGAGGGGAGCAGTCAGCTGGAAAGGCCGATCCCGCAGCTTCCCCTCAGTTCGGCTCCAGTGCTTCCTCATGGCTGCTTTATGGGAAGCTGGCTGGCAGAGGGGACTCCATACCTTCCCTTTGCACTCCAGCAATAAAACACCAGAGTGTTTTGGATTCCTCCTTCCAGGAGAGAATAGCCCTCATTGTACTCCTGGAGAATAAAACAGGAGAGGGAGAGGGAGACTCTTCCTCGTGCACGCTCCGGCTCCCTTGGCTGAGAGGCAGCTTTGCTCACCCATGTTTGATTTTTGGCATTATCTGAGGCTTTCTAAACCTTGCCCGAGTTGTGTCTGTCTGTGGAGCGAATGCCAGGCATTCTTTGCTCAATCTAATTATGTGATGAGGGTGATGGAGCCTAGGAGATCCCTGGGAAAGGATGGAAAGCGGATTTTTCCATCAGCAGCCCTCATAGTTTGCTGTCACACGCTCTTCCCTGGGCACCATCTCAGCTCCTTTGCACCTGGTGAGCTCTTGGCCCTGCTTCTGCCAAAGATACTTTAGGATGAAAGCCTGGATTTCAAGCTGGAAACTCCCAGACAGGTGAACACCCTGAGTGTCTGAGAGGGGTGACTGCTTGGCTCAGCCCCTGAAAGGTTGGATGCAAAGCTGAAGTGCATTAAACCTTCTCCAAGAGCAGGGAGTGGGGGGTGTTCACACTTTGAAAAGCTTTCTGAGCTTTCCAGTGCTTGCTGCTTCCAGCCAGGCTGGGATCCAGAAGTGCAAAGGTCCGTGAAAGTGATTAATAAGGAACAAAAACCAGACCCGAGACAGGTTGAGCTCCACAACAGCTCTGAAATTGTGGGCTTGCAGTAGTCTCACGCTTTCCTCAGGTCGGTTTGCTCTTGGAGAGCTGGAAATGCATTTTTCACGCTGCATTCGCCCCCAGGTGCTGTTTCTATAAGAGTTAGGAATGTCTCCAGGTGTAAAATTTCCAGTGTCTGCTGGCATCAGTGTCTTACACTCCTTTATATGTCTGGAAAGTCTGGTCCAGGCAGTTTGGGGAAGTGAAGGGGATTCACTTGCAGGGTGGGTACGTGCTCCCGTGCACGTGGCCTTCTCCCTGAATTTCTCATAGGTCTTGGGATTTGGATCTCTTCTCCTGTGAGTCTAGGGATAGACTTTTTTCCCTCAAGTCAGCAAGAAATTCCCAGCCACCTCTCAGCCTGGATTTCTTCCTAGGAAGCTTCTTGATTCCCTCTGCCCTATGAGACCACAGCTTGTTGCCTGTTGGCCCTGGGAGCTGTCTGTGGGAAGGGGAGGCTGTTTCCCATGTGATCCAAGGGAAGCCTACGCAGGAAACGATGCCTTTGGAAATGGTACTGCCCCAAAGACGAATTGTTGTCACTCAGGCTGTGAAAGGAAGCAGTGTACAGCCCCAGAAATATTACTTGGGATCTCACAAATCCCTTCTCCTTTCCTCTGGTAAGTGACCAACCCTTTCCACTTTCCAAGCAGTTGGAGCACATCCACGTCGCTGGGGAGCTAAAGCTGTCTCGGCTCGCAGGCTGATGGAAAAAGGAACTTCAGATGATCTGCAGCTTTGTGTTACACGTGTTGCACACGCTGTACCTTCCTGCAGGGAGTCATCCTGAGCTGATTTCATCACCTTTCCCCTTCCACTGACAGCTGGAGTTGTGCATTAGAGGAAGGTTATAAAGGAGAACAGTTCAAAACAAGGCTCTGAGGTAACCCATCATCCCATTCCTCGTAGGAGAGGGATGGAGACAACTGCTGGGGGAAGAGCAAAGCTGTTGACTGTTTCCAGGACCTGTGGTTCACAGCTAAGGAAGGTTTTTTTCCCCTTTGCTGCTCTAAGATATAAATTAAGCTGCCATCTTAACCAGAAACACATTCAGTTCTGATCTTGAGTCAGCTGAGGTGTTGTTTGAGCTTTATTGTAGTGTGCAGCCTCTCTGGGCGCTCCTGTTGTTCATTTGCGAGGAATGAAGATGAGAGCTTGGATTTGGGAGAGCCAAGAAGCCCACGTGGAAGTGCAAGGCTGTTTTTAGCAGCAGCATCTGCTTGGTAGCCAGCACTGCATTCATCAGGATGGATAAAACGGATAAGGTTTTTCTGGGTTGACTTCGCTCTTCTCTGCCTCCTGTGCTCTTCTTGCCCTCCTCCTGCAAACCTGAGGCTGGGAAAACTCTTTTTCCTCCAATTCCAGGAGCCTTATCTCTGCCTTACAGCCAGGAGCAGGCCCCTGTCCTATCTGGTGCTGCAGCCTCCGGGCGAGCCAGCTCCTGAAATCCAGCCAGGCTGGAATGAGCACCAAGCCCTCTGCTCATCTTTTCCAGCTCCTTTCCTGCTGAGGGACATTTCTCTGGGCCCCTTGATGCACATGGCAAGGGGTGGTGCTGTGTAAAAGCCCTTTTGTAGCTGATAAGTGCCTCAGGCCTCCCTGGCGCACTGGTGGTCCCGCTGCCGGCAGCACAGGCTCGTAGGGAGCAATATCTCCTGTTAGATTATCCAATAGATTTGAGGAAAAACCAGCCAAGCCACTCTTCAGGCTAAAAGCAGCTCTGTTTTTCCCCAGTTGTGTCCATGCTGGTTTTTTGCAGTGGTGTCTGCGCCTTCCATGCTGATAAAAGCCATGTGCACCCCGTGCTCCGTTCCTGGAGGGATGTGCCTGCTTTGGCAGCAAGCCTCGAGCTGCTGGAGTCCAGTTCCTAATCCCTCTGTGTGAAAGCCCCTGGGCAGGTGATCCCAGCCCAGGTGGGAGCTTCCCATCCATACCCAGCTGCTCAGCAAGATGTGGAGGTCTCTCCTCTTGGCTGTCACCCCTGGAAGTGCCTTTTCCTTGTGGCTCCTGAGGGAGAGGTTGCCCACAGCCCCTTGCAATCCACGTTTGACAGACTGAACCAGCTTCTTGTGAAACCCCTCCGAGATATTTGAAGTCTCTTTTGGTTTACAGTGCAATCCACTCAATTTTTATCCCCTGCCCACCAGCAGCCAGTTGTTTCTGTGCAAGTCTCATGCAGGCTAGTAATACATCATGGGATAAAGTTACAGGTTTTTCTCCAGTGCCAGACACTTGGAAGCATCTGGTGAGGTAGAGAAGTACCCAGCATGGATAAATCATGTTTAAAAAGCTTGTAATTGTTGTTTAACTGCTTTGCTTTTATTTTTTTCTTGTGGGTGTTCTTCCACCTTGAGGGCATCTCCCCAGCTGGCTGGCAGTGAAAGCCCAGCCCAGAGGATGCTCTGCTGGAAAGGCAAGAAAATAGTGGGAATGCTCTGAATTCAGTTTTATACCTCATTTACTAGGGACTGCCTTTAAAAACTGATTCTTCAGAAAAAAAAAAGGCTTTCTTTTACTCACTTGGCAAAGGAAATATTTTGCACAGGGCTCTTGTCAGAGCATCTGTTCCCGGCGTTTAAAACCCAGCTTTTTGAGCTGTGCCTTGTAAATGTTTAGTATAGCATGTTACTGATCTTGTAATTCCCTGCTCCTTCTAAAAATAGGGTAGGATGTCCTCTCAGCTCCAAACACCTTGACCTGTTGGGATCGGAGTTTTCCAGCTGAGGTGTCTGCCTTGGACCAAGTTCTTCTGGAGAAGCAGCAGCTCAGAGTGGAGCAGCCACTCCTGAGAATAAAATTGTGGAAAACCAAATAATTTCCCGTGCTGAAGCAAGCCTGGCTCTTGTGGAAAAGGCAAGGGGAAAGAAGAGAGGCTGTATTAGGGCTTTCCAGTTAATTCCTTGAATATGCCTCTACCTGGGCCATGCTTGATCTTTCCAGTGCCTTCCTCTGAGCTGTCCTTACTTTGTGCAAGCCTGAGGGCTTTGGCCACAGAGGGATGGGTGGCCTGTCCTTGGTGCCTTCCAGTGCGATGCAAAGGGACACTGAACTGGCTGGAAACATGAGGAGTTTGCAGTTCATGCTTTTATCAAGTTTAAGACCATTTTTAATATAATTTCTTTTCTTTTTAAAGACAGGCCGTATCCCAAAATGGAAGAAGTTGTATGGTTTCCAGGATGTGCTCAAATCTGGATGAATTAATCACACTGGGGTGTCCTAAAATCATCATCAAGTTTTGTCTCCAGTTCTGGGCCCCTCACAAGGAGGACACTGAGGGGCCGGAGCGTGGCCAGGGAAGGGAACGGAGCTGGGGAAGGGTTTGGAGCACCAGGAACAGCTGCGGGTGATGCCTTAAGAGGCCTCCTAGACACAGAGACCAGACAAGAATCAGGGAGTAAAGGTATGTATTTATTGGAAAAGCCTTCAAAGGTGCCCCTGGGGAGCCAGAGGCCACTGCCAAGATGGACCCCAAGATGGACGACAGGTCACAAGTTCTCACACTTTTATAAGTTTGGTTCATTTGGATATCAGGGTTAATTCTCCAATTAAAGCTTCAGTTAATGATGNATGTCACCACTTTGGGTGACAGCCAAAGGTTGGACTCGATAATCTTGGAGATCTTTTCCAACCTAAATGATCCTGTGATCATAAAACCACCAGGACATGGAGTTGCCCAGTAGGAGGACAGAGCTGACTTCCTTCAGGACTTGCACTGGTCCAGCTGGCAGCCTGGCAAGGAGCAGCACCAGCAGGCAACTGGCGTGGCTGCTGGGAAAGGAGCATCCCAGTTCTGCAGGTGACAGGCAGCTTGGACTTTTGGGCCACCTCCAGCCTGGGGCCTGCAGAATGTGCCGAAGGGGCTGTGGCTGTGGGAATATCCTGCTGAGGAGCCCTGCCACCCTGTCACATTGCAGGCTGGAACTGTGCGTTGTTCCCCAGGTTCTGGCAGCAGTGACACAGGGGGGACAAACAGCCTGGGGTGCAGGGAGCTGGCTGGCTGCTCTCCCAGAAAAGGAGTCCGTGGTGGTTTTCTGGCCAGGGTAGCCCTGGAAGTGAAGATAGTCAAAGCTAAACAAAAAAAATTATTATGTTTACATGAGTTAGACCCCCTGGCCTGTTGTTTTCCAGCTGAAATCTCCCACCAGGTTTTCTGCCCTGACCTGATAAAACAGGAGGGTGTGGGTGGGGTGTTGTGGATAATTTCTGGATGCATCACGCCCCGGGGATTTACTCTGGGGAAGGATGCAAGGGGACATCTCCCCTGGAACACCCTTTTATGTTCGATTCACGAGCGATTTGCTGCGAACAAATGAGGACGGGTGTGATCTGCATGAGAAAAGCTCCGAGAGGGCTCCAGCTGCAGGACCCCGCTCGGTTCCCTGCGTGCTGGAGGGTGACTGGGTGGGCTCAGGAAGGCCACCTTGGTGGCAGCCCAGCTTCCAGGGAGAGCAGCAGGGGCAGCTGTGGCTCCCAGAGCAGGTTTGGGAGCTGAGGGTGGAAAACTCACTGGATTAACTGGTCCGGCCAACCCTGCTCAGCAAAATCTGAGCTGATTCCGCAGGGCTTGGCCTCAGCATTTATGTTTTGGGGCAAAGAACGGCCAAAGCCTGTGCAAGGCATCGTTATCACTCATCATGCACAGCAAAAAGGAGCTTCTGCAGCGCTGCCCTTCCAGGGGACAGAGGCAGGGGTGCTGTTTGGGCGATGCAGGGAATGCCAGGATTGGAACAAAATTCCTGAGGATTTAGGCAAAGGTGTAGAAAGGCCAAGAAAATTCCTGTGGAGTGAGAGGTGGTTTTGACTGCTGCCTTTCCAAGGAGATGGCCAGAGGTTGGGGGGTCTGGCCACTCTTCCCAGTTTTGCTGTTTCATCCCTTCCCATCCCAGCACTGGCCAGGAGAGGTTGGTTCCCCAGTTGCCGTTGCCTCTGGCAACCTGTTGCCCTTGGCAACTCCCCTGCCCCGATGCTTGTGCCTTTCTAACGGGTGTAGAAGGAAGGGCTTCTGCTGGGGTTACTTCTCTTGGAGCTAACATTTCTCTCCTCTCTTAATTAACTCCATCCCCTGCTTCTTTTCAATCCTGCTGGAAATCTTTAGGTGCAAGGGCATTGCTCAGCAGCGGATTCAGCCCAAGCAGATTAGGGGGAAGGCGGGAAGGGCTTCTGATTGTGCTCTATCTGTAGCATAGGTGTTAAAGATGTATTTGTGAGCCAGTCCGAGAAGAATGCTGAGGAAATCCTGTTTGGGTTAATCTTGTTTAATTTTGTAATAAAAACCAGATGGCCGGCCATCTGGTGCTTCTTGCAATCAAATATCTCACAATTAACAGTAATTTACTTGCCCTGAGACTTCCATGATCTTCATGTGCTTTTTTTCCCCTCCAACCTGAGCCTGTGTGGTCCCTTCCCAGAGGAAGGCTGAGCGTGAGCCTGCCTGTGGAAAGCTGTGATGGAGGGGCTCTGCTTTCCTCCTGGATTTTTCCCCCCCAAAACCAGAGGTTAGGCAGCACATCTTGAGCTTTTCTGGCCCTGCAGGACCCACGTTCGGGATAAGCAAAGTGAAGGACTGTGTAAACCTCTGGATGGGTCATTGCAAGGTGTATAAGGCAGCACTTAAGGGGAATACATAAATTAAATTTACATTTTTCACCAGGCTGGGGGATTTCTGCAGAGCTCAAAATGGTTGTACCTCAAGTGGCTTTGCCCCAGCAGTTGAAGTCGCTGGATGTAATTAAACGAGGTGCAGGCTATCCTCAGCACCCAGCAGAGAGGAATTAGCAGCAAAATGGGATGCAGAATAAAACCCATGGGACAAATATAGAATCATAAACTGATTTGGGTTGGAAGGGACCTTAAAGCCCATCCAGTCCCACCCCTGCCATGGGCAGGACACCTTCCACTGTCTCAGGTTGCTCCAAACCCTGTCCAACCTGTCCTTGGACACTTCCAGGGATCCAGGGGCAGCCACAGCTTCCCTGGGCACCCTGTGCCAGGGCCTCAGCACCCTCACAGGGAACAATTTTTTCCTAATATATCCTAATTTTCTGTGCAGTCTTTCCTCCAGGAGTTTGAGAGACCCCCAGGATTCATTATTCCCAGAGCTGACACTGGCCTCTTCAGGAACTTCAGGTCTCTTGATGTTTCCTTCCCCAACGTCCTCTGTAGCTGAGCAGCATCAATAGTGAAGGGGAATAAATGAATTCCAGATGAGAGCTCTGCATGCCGCTAGGTAGGAGCTCTCCAGGCATTCCTGGGTGATTGCTGCCTGTTTACTATCCCAATATTTTTTTGCTAGCAGATTAAGGAAAAAAAAAATTGAGCTTTTCCCTTCCTTCTCCTCCAGAAAATCAGCTCGGGGTGCGCTCAGGGAATCAGGCCATGGAGCTAAAGGATATATTCAGATATTGGGGTACATTTCTGCTGCTGTGCTGCACCTCCAAGTTGTTTATTTAAATACAGAGGAGCCTTCTGAAGGGCAAGAGCTCCTTTCACCAGGGTTCCCCAAGGGGGTGTCAGGGCAGCAGTGGGGTTGATGGAGCCAGCAGGGATAGGGTTTCACACTGCCCCAGCTGCCAAATGATCCCATCTCAGAGGTGCAGCCTGGGAGTGGATCCGACATCCAGCCTGAGCTCCTCACCTTCCAGTGCAGACAGGGGCAGCTGGGGAAACAGAGTGGTTAGTGGGATGGCTGAACACACAGGTCAGTTAAATGGCTTTTGTTCTTGGTGGTGATTGTTGGAGCAGTGGGAAGGGGCTGCATGTGATGATCCAGAACTGGGTAGGTGGAATCACGCATGAGCATTTCTAGGCATACTCAGCTCATAGCGTCTTTTGGACCTGTTTCCCCCTTTTCTTTCTCCCTTTTTCCTGGTGGGACCAGGGCAGACTCTTTGGCCCTTTGATGCTGCTTTCCCCTCCCCTAATGCATTTTTTTTTTTTATCCAGTGTCTTTCTCTGAAGAAGGAGAAGAATGGATGGGGCTTGGAGCAACCTGGAAGTGGAAGGTGCTCCTGCCCATGGCAGGGGGTGGAATGAGGTCTTTCAGGTCCCTTCCAGCCAAACCATTCTGTGATTCTGTGATCCAGTGAGGACAGGTAACTCCACAGGGAGCACTCTTTTTCCTGGGGGGATGTGCTGCTTGGGATGTCACTAAGGATGTGTTTCCAAGCTTTGCCCCAAACTCTTCTCCAAGTCTGGTTTTCCCACCCACCCAGTGATTTATATGGAGTAGATGGAGGCTGTGGGGCTCTCCAGGTGGGATTGCTCCTACGTGAACATCCCCCGTCCTTGTTCCTGCAGCTGGCATGGCCCAAGAACCCACCACAGGTGGTGTTTGCTGTGTGTTCTGCCCGAGGGTGGGTGGAACAAGAGGCTTGCTCAGTCCTGCTCTTCTCCCTGCCACTTGGACACTTGAAATGATTGACCCTGCAGGTTTCACCATCCCATTCCTGCCTCTTGCCAGGCTGGAGAAAGCCTGGATGCCCAGCACACCTCTGGCACTGCTCTGAAGGGTCCGTGCTATCCCCGCTAGGCAGGGGAAAGCCAAGAGGCACTGGGGACAAATAAATGCTGCTGAATCAGCCATGCCAGGAAGTGAACCTTGTTCTTGAGGAGAGCTGGATCTTGCCAGCACAATAGCTGGATTACAAAGCCATTTCCTCCAATTACCTTCTCTGTCAAACCTCTGCGTCGTCTGGCACTAGGAGAGCTCGGATTCAAATTCGTTGTGAATCGGGGCGACGACACCAGAGATTTCTAAATTAATATCCTGCCAAGAAGAATTGAGCTTGTTTTTTCCAATCATGTCAGTTCTGATTCCTTTGCTTGTCAGGGAGAACTTGGGCCTGCCATCTGTTTTCAAGGGCACGGGGTAGGGGAGTCGTGGCTTGCTCAGCCCAGCACGCTGAGTTGCAGGGAGCTTTGGGGGAAAAAAGGGAAAAATAAAGTAAAAGGGCTTTGTGGGCCATTCCTGGCACCTGGCAAAGAGCAGAGGGGGAGACCAGAGGCACAGGGTGCTGGTGAGGAGGAAGAAGAGGGCGTGACCACTTCCTTGGAACAGTGGGAATGTGCACAGCAGAGTGGATGGGGATGAATTACTGCCCTCTTCACGTCTGCCCAGTAGAGAGTCGTCAGCCATTGTGGGTGCATTAACCATGGTCTGTTTGCTCCACAGGCTGGATTAAACACATTCAACTGAGTGCCAAAGGACTCCTTTGCACTGCAAAACCCACGGACCTTAACATTTCCCGGAAAGGAGCAGCTCCTGTGGCGCTGAGCTGGGCTCTGTCTCACCCTAAACACATGGGTTTATAAATTGGGATGGCCCTGGGGTGATCTCCACAGCTGGTGATGGGAATGCTGTGGGAAGGTAGGATGTGGAGAGGCTGGGGATATTGGAGCCGTCTGCATGTCCTTGTCCTGTTGCAGACAGACTGGGACAGTCTTCAGAAAAGGGGGTGTGGGGCAGGGCAGGGAACAGCTCCATGCCTGGCATGCCTCCTTCTGTAGGAACAGATTTGGGGCGATGCTTTGTGTCCCTCCTTTTGGCTCCCGGTGGGTGGAGGAGTCTAATGGGGTGGGCACCCAGCTGGTGCCGCTGGGGCTGCACAGCTCCTTTGTCACATCAAACGCTGTCCCTGGGCACCCAGCCAGGGGGTCACCCCTCTGCAAAGGCCCTGTCAGCCCTGGGTGCCAGCATTCCCACCCAGCCCTTGGGAAGGGACACCTGCTTCCCGCGGGCACCCCTGCCATCAGCTGCAGCTGCCAGCCTGGGGACAGTCCCCGCGCCTGGGGCCGTGTCCCTTCCCTCGCAGCCCCGTCCAGCTGCAGGCAAAGGGGCTGGGGGTAGGCAGTGCTGTCGGTGCCAGCACCCAGCTGGGAAGGGGGAGGTTGCTGCTGTGCCAGCAGGGAATTTGGAGAGGTTTGCAGACCTCTCCCCCGTGAGCTGTTTGTACAAACCATCTGCCTGTCCTGGGCACCGCACTGGGGTCTGTGGGGAGCGTGGCGGAGCTGGAAAGACGCAGCCATGGATGACATCCTCCTCCCTCAACACTGTCCCCACGTCCTGCCTGTGGCTGGCTGCACTGCTTGGCTCCTCACAGGAGGCTGGCAAGATGGGCAGCTCTCCGGAGGTGTTGGTGGTCAGCGCTGGGCGCTGTGTGGCCGCCCCGTTTATCACCCCCTGCACACCCAGCAGCCGCTCCTTATCTCTCTTCCCAGCTCTGGCATGGTCTCTCCCAGAAGCTGGAGCTGGAGGAACCCATCTGTGTCACCCTTGCCTGCTCTGTCCACCCTGCAGTGCCTGGGTGGGTGCTGGGGACATTGCGGGTGCCGCGCTGGGAAATGCCGCTCACGGCTCCCGGGGGCTCCCTCAGCCGGGGCTTTGTGAATCCGAGCAGATGTGGTTTAGAAAAACTTCAGCTTTGAGGCACGCTCGCTCTTCAGACGGCTTCCGAGGAAATTTGCACTTCAGTGGATGCGCGGAAAAATGGTGTTTTCAAAGTGAAAATGAAATGGAAACCAGCCTTCCCCCTCCCTCCCCCAGTGAGGCAGCATTTGCAAAGTGGGGCCTCTGTTTTGAGATATTTGAAGCACACAGACGTCCTTCTTTTTGCTTCTTCCGCTTTGCCGTTCTTTTCTTTGCTCCTATTTCCCGTATTTTCTTTATGTCTCCAGTCCATTCCCAGGCAGCTCTCAGCTCCCCTCATCACTTGTAGGGTGTAAGGTGTCAGGAGAGGGCTGCTGAAGGGTTCTCTAGTGTGTTAAATCCCATTATTTTCCATTTTCTTGGGGGTGAAATGTGCTCAGAACTGGAACTCTCTATAGAAACTTCCTGCTTTTTGCATAGATCAGGCTTTATAGAATTATAAATTCCTGCTTTCCTGAGGCTGTGCCTGAGCTTTGGATCCTGCTTGTGCACAGGAAGGGGATGGCTTCCCGGGAGCTGCTAGCTTACCTGTGGATGGGGAGCCTGTTTGCACTGGCAGCTCCATAAAATCCTCACATCCTGCTGCATCTCCTTCCCTCTCTGGCTGGGGAGTTGATGTGGGACCTTTTGGCAAGTGGGGTGGATTCAAATTGACAGAGGGCAGGGTTAGATGGGATATTGGGAAAAATGAGGCACTGGTTGCCCAGAGAAGCTGTGGTTGCCCCTGGATCCCTGGAAGTGTCCAAGACCAGGTTGGACAGGGCTTGGAGCAACCTGGGATAGTGGAAGGTGTCCCTGCCCATGGCAGGGAGTGGGATTGGACGATCTTCAAGGTCCCTTCCAACCCAAACCATCCCATGATGCGGCGTGCAGCATTCCTGTGCCCACACAGTGGATTTTAGGGAAGGGGGTTGTGCTGTGTGAACTTGTGTGTGTGAGCGAGCTTGGACACGGCATCCTGAGCATGGAGACCTTGGAAGGGGGGATGCAGAAGGATACCCGAGTGCTGGAATAGACAGCGAGGAGCAGAGGCCGTGCTGGATGCCGGCTGCACATCCCAGATCCTGCATCCCGGGGCTGAGGCCTCAGGGATGGTGTGAGGGAGGCCAGACCCCCGTGTCCGTGCTTTGTACGAGGAGCTGCTCACGCGGCCTCAGCCGAGCCAGAATCTCCTTTCAGTGGGAGAAGGGAGCAGATGTCTCATTCTTGCAGCTCACAATGCGGCCCTCCCGGCACAGCGATCCATCAGGGGGCTCAGCACGGCCCCACAGAAAAGTCCCTGACACGTTTTTACAGCAGGGCCAGATTCTCACCACTTGTGTGCATTGGTGCCCCTTGACAAATAGCTCTTGGCTCTGGTTTTGTTCGGAGTCACGCTGGTGTCAAGCACAGGGCTCCCATTCAAGTGCCCACCAACAGTGGCCCACAACTCGCCATTTCCTCCCCTTTTCTTGCTTTGTTTCCCCGTGACAGTCACTCAGGATTTTTTTTTTTAATTTCCTTGGGTATTTTTAAAGACAATTTTCAAGGAGCAGAGCAGCGCCTCTGTAATGCGGGCTATAAAATGCCTTGGGAGTACGTGAGGTGAGGAATTCATGTTTGCATGGTTGTGTTGCTGACACGACGTTTAATTGGGGTTTTCTTCCCCTTTTTTTAGGCAATTTTTCCAACAAGCTGATTTATGGAGCTGGCTGGCAAAGCCTTGAATGCATTGAGAAATTCAACTCCTACAATGGACCAGTGAATGGTTAATTAATTATGGTTATTTAATGAATGGTTTCTGTTTAAACTAGGAGCTGTGCTCCTGACTGGTCTGAGCACCCTGGCCATGGAGGAGAAGTAGGACCAGGCAGTGTGAGCTCCCAGGGTGCTGGTAAAACCCATGGAATCCAGCCATGCATCCCCAGGTGCACAGTGCCACCGGGAGAGCTTCTGGTGATTAAAATTTGGGTTTATAACTGAGGAGTCCTTCGTGTCCCCCAGACTGTGACTTTGCCGTACCTCTCCAGCTGCAGCTCCCCTCTGATTCAGCGAGTGGGTTGTCTGCTCTGAGAGCATTTTCCGTCACCTGAGCCTGGAAGGGAAGAGGATTTGTGGAACGGGGAGCATGAGGCACCAGCTCAGCACATACCAGAGTGAGTATGTAAGCGCTCGCAGGTCGGAGATGGAAGTACACGAGGGGTCTTGATCATCTTAAACCACTCCATGTTCCCAGGTCCAAGGGCTGAGCTGAGAATGTGCAGCACAGTTTGCACATGGACATTTTCAGCTCGTATAAAGGAGAGTTTTCCCTCTGCCCTGGTCTTGCATCTCCTTCCAATTAGTCTCAGCCTGTTAACGGGCTTAGAGCTGCTCAGCTGAACTCGTGGTGCCAGTGCTGCAGGTTCATATTCTCCTTATGGTCTTAGCCTCCATTCCCTTCCATTCTGGCAAGTCCGTTATGATGTCTGTGACCTATCAGTGCTTCTCTCTCCTTCTGACCTGTCCATGTCCCCCCTACTGCCATCATTGTGGAGGTTTTTGGTGGCCCTTCCTAGGTCTTACACTTTGTCTAGAGATCAGCTTCCACTCCAGCCTTTGAAGTCATCTCCTGCTTCTTTCCAGCCAGGTAAAGCCTGCGGGGATCCTGTGGCAGATAATGTGAGAGGCTCGCCTGGTAATTAGAAAGTCAGGATCTGTAATTAAATTTTCTATAAAGCTCTCAACCCCAAGGTGTGCCTTTCTCCCTCTATTAATTAGCACAGGGAAGGGACGCTCCTGTCTAGAGGCAGAGGACAAAAATAGGAGCAGAGACGGAACAGAATTGGCTCCTTTGAATGATAAATATTGTTCCCTTTATGCCTTAAATAAAATGAGACCTTGGCTAAAACCAGTGGGGTATTAACTCTTGGAAGCACTGACTTCAAAAAGAATTGGAGGAAATAGTCCTGGACCAGGCACCAGAGACCTCTTCCAGCAGATTCCTGTCATTCCAAGGCGAGCTCAGCAATACCTGTGTGATTCTTGGGAAGTGTTGGTTTGACCTGTTTCTGGGACTGCTGAAGTGTTCTTTTTTTTGTGCAGGCAGGAGGCTCAGGAGCTCACACAGTTCCTTGGGCTCGCATGTTAACCCTCGTGAGCTGTGGCTTTGGGAAGACACCAAGTATTGGAAGCGCTGTTAGCACGTCATTACTTGGTTTTTTAAAAAATTTTTTTTGATTAGCAACTTGGAAGCAGTTGAAAAACTCTTCCCTGAGAGGGACTGTCTGAGAATGTTTTTTTTTCCCAAACCTTCATTTGGAATTGATTATCCAGTCCTATTTACTGGAAGGAGAACTTGATGTACCTCCATATAAATCTACAGGCAGCAGGGCTTGTGCTGCCAGATTCAAAGGGAAGACAAGATTCCCCTTGGGCTCAGGGCAATATCCAATAAAAGTAGATATTGTCTGACAAATCTTGTTAATGTTGAGGATTCAAAGGTGGCTGGGCTGCAGAGCACAGCAACTGGATATCTGTAGGATACCAGCTTGAGGACCATGCAGCTGTGCCAAAAAAATGGGGGTTCCAGGAAGTCAGAGTCGACAGTTGAAGTGTTTGTTGGTTGGCTGGAGTAACTTAGGAATAAAAATGAAAAAAAGAAATTAAAAAGCTGTTTCAGTTGATCCTATTGAAGGATTTGGGGGACAATTGGGAGAAACACTGTCCGAGTGATGGCAGCTGGACTTCTTCCCCTTGATGTGGGCTGATGGTCACCTTTGGAAGGGCTGCACTGTGATTTCATTCCCAAGCCTCCGAGACTCATGTATCCCACTGGAAAGCCAACAGGAGAACACTGGGAGCTGCTTTGGAGGTGTGGAGGTGAAAGTGTGTTAAGACATGACTTTAATTCACCACAGAGCCTTGGAATTTTTTCCAGGAGATCCAAGCGTGCTCAGATGTCTTGGCTCTGCAGTTGCAGGGATACTGAGAGACAGCTGAGCTGTCGGGGGCGGTTCTGACTCGCGGGGTTCCTCGAGACAGGCAGCTTCCCTGGTGGGTGTGACTTCTTTTGGTTTAGGTTTGTTTTCCTCATTGCACAGTTCCTTGGAATAATGCCCTTCGCCTTTTCCTCTGCATCCTGCTCCATGACTCAGGTCGAAGGCATCTGACTCAGGGCAGTTGTTTCATGGGGTGTTTTGTGCTTTTCCAGATGTGCAGGAGCTCTGGGACCATAACTGGGATGGAGATGAGTGTTATGAGCGATGCTGGAGCTCAACTCTGGTACTGCCAGAAAGAGAAAGGGGACGAGGCTTCGACGCAGCCCAGAGGACCCTCACATTCCATCCGGGTACAGCTGATGGCACCCCTTTGGAGCTGGGACAGGTGACAGGTAACCACTGAGCTGTGGTTCAGGTGAATCCACCACCAAAGTGCTGTTCCCAGATGGCCAAGAAAGCCGATGGCCCCTGGGCTGTGCCAGCCGTGGTGTGGCCACAGCCCCAGGGCAGGGCCCGTCCCCTGCGCCGGCCCTGCTGAGGCCCCTCGAGGGCTGTGTCCAGTTCTGGGCCCTCCCGGCCAGAGGGACCCTGAGGGGCTGGAGCGGGGCCGGGGCAGGGAACGGAGCTGGGAAGGGGCTGGAGAACTCCTGAGGGAGCTGGGAAAGGGGCTCAGCCTGGAGAAAAGGAGGCTCAGGGGGGACCTTGTGGCTCTGCACAACTCCCTGACAGGAGGGGGCAGCCGGGGGGGGTCGGGCTCTGCTCCCAGGGAACAGGGACAGGAGGAGAGGGAACGGCCTCAGGCTGGGCCAGGGGAGGTTTGAATTGGTTATTAGGGAAAATTTAAACACTGAAAGGGTTCCAACAGCCCTGGCACAGCTGCCCAGGGCAGTGCTGGAGTCCCAATCCCTGGAGGGATTTAAAAGCCATGTGGATGTGGCACTTGGGGACACGGGCTGGTGGTGGCCTTGGCAGTGCTGGGTTAAGGCTTGGATTCCATGATCTCAGAGGGTTTTTCCAACCTTATGAATTCCATGATTCCTGAAAGTCGAGGCTTCAGTGAACTCCCTGCAAGATGCAGTGGTTCAGCACAGATCCTCCCTGGAGACGCCTCACAAAATGAGGATCCAAAGTCCAACCCTGGAAACTGTCCAGGCCTCCCTGCTTACCTCCCACGTCTACTGAACCTCCTTGATCTTGGAGTCATTAAAGTGCCTAAGGTTCTTCCTCTTCATCACCCAGCACCATCCCTCTCTCCTCACAAGGAGTGTCCAGGATCAAGCCACACAGGTTTCCAGCTTGGCCTCTCCAGAGCCAAAGCAAACCAAACTCTTAAATACTTCTGAACTCTTGAAAGGCCCTCAGATACTGTGATATTGAGCCCAGAAATGCTGGTGTTATTACCTGCTAATGACCCTGGAGGGCTGCCAGCGCTGGGAATGGCTCGTGCTGTCATCACAGTGTGGGGAAAAGCTGGCTGAGCACTGAGGGCCTTCAGGTTCCTGAGCAGCCTGGGCTCAAACTGGGGGGTTTAGCATCGGGAGGGACCTTAAACTCCATCCAGTTCCACCCCTGCCATGGGCAGGAGCACCTTCCATTGTCCCAGGTTGCTCCAAGCCCCGTCCAGCCTGGCCTTGGACACTTCCAGGGATCCAGGGGCAGCCACAGCTTCTCTGGGCACCCTGTGCCAGGGCCTCCCCTCCCTCACAGGGAGGAATTTCTTGCATCCTGCGATATGTGCTTCACTTTGCAGTGAAAAATACACAGTGGCTGTTTGAACATTTGTGCCTTCCACCCTGCAACAAGACACATGCTTTATCCTTTTCCCTTTTTTCCCAATTTCTCTCCCCAAGCAGAAGTTTTCTCACTAAATTCCTACTGGTAGAGCTTCCTCCCTTTCACATTGTGCAAAGACCTGGCAGTGGGGTCAGGACTTGTAATGCACAGCTGGCCTCAAGCCTCATGGTCCAAAGTATCATGGAAGATGCTGGAAAAGGGCAGGGGGAATTTTGGAGTGTTTCAGAGGGAGCGATGTCCAATGTGAAAGCACATGTGCTGAGCTCCATGGAGCCAAGCCCCTTTGTCTTGGAATTATAATGTTAATTAGACCTGACCAGGCATTTTCCAATGTTGATATGCAATGATTTTTGCAGGTTGAATTTTCCAGAGGAAAGTGTGTTGAAAGAATCTTAATTTTTGCCAAAAAAATGTCCTTAAAAGAAAAAAAACACCACAACAACAAAAAAAAAGCCCCCAAACCTTTTCAAACCCCTTTTGGCACACACCTAACCTGCCTTTGCCACATTGCCCCCTAAGTGACATTCCCAAGGTACCACTAGACATTTTGGAAAGCCAAGGAACAGGAGTGCTGCTTTACTTTTCCTTGGACACACATCTGGTGTTATGGGATTGCTTGTTCCAGCTGGGATTGACCTCAGCCAGAGCTTGGCTTCATGGAAGCAGAGTCAGTGTTTCCAGTGCCCTCACCAGCATAAATGGAATTGGGGGGAAGCAGAGCTGGGACCATGCAAAGTGATCATCACAGGAAAACGAGGCTGGAACCACATCCATTTCTGTCTCCTGTCTGTGATTTTTCAGCTGAGTGACTGATGGGAATAGTGGGAATCCAGCTGTCCTCTCTGCTGTTCTGTGTCACAACAAGAGAGCACTGAAGGAAATCAGAAATGTGGTTTTTTAATCTTCTTGTCCTGAAAGCTTCTCTGAGCTCCTCCTCTGCGCTGACTCCTGGCTGTCGGTGAGGTGGTTGCTCTCTTGCTGGAATTTCATGGAATCAGAGAATCATTAAGGTTGGAAAAGCCCTCTGAGATCATGGACTCCAACCATTCCCCCAGCACTGCCAAGGCCACCACCAACCCATGTCCCCAGGTGCCACATCCATGTGGATTTTAAATCCCTTCAGGGATTGCAGCTCCACCACTGTCCTGGGCAGCTGTGCCAGGGCTGGACAACCCTTTCAAGATATTTTTCCTAATCTCCAACTAAACTGCCCGGTGATGCTGTCATGGCAGGACCTTGCTCTTCTTGGCAGCACCTTGCTTTTCTTGGCAGGACCTTGCTTTTCTTAGCACTTTGGATGCCATCAAGTTACAGGGCATCCCAGGACAGTGTGTGTCTTAATTAATTCCAGCTTCAAGAATATTCTCAGGCTCTTCTGCTAATCAGCCCTCCAAAGGATGGGCATGAACCCTCATCCCCTGCTCCCACTGCCTCTAATCCTTGGCTTGGTGAAAGATGCTTGTCCAATTCTCCACTGTCCTGAGCCTTGAGCTGAATTCATGTTCCTTATCTTCCTGTGGGTGATGATAATGAGTTTGCAGCCCAAGTATTCCTAATGTTTCTCTGGAAGCTGGAGAGAGTCTCCTGAATGTTTCTATTTCTAAGCCCTGGGGAGATCGCTGCTTCCTGAAATGATCCCAGCTCCAGCCTGTGTGTTCCTTGTCAGTCTTGGGCTGGAAGAGACCTTAAAGCTCATCCACTCCCACCCCTGCCAGGGGCAGGGACACCTTCCACTAGCCCAGGTTGCTCCAAACCCCATCCGACCTGGCCTTGGACACTTCCAGGGATGCAGGGGCAGCCACAGTTTCTCTGGGAAACCTGCTCCAACTTGAGTTAGGACAGGATCTTAGGTTTAAAGGAGGCTTAAATTTGATTGTGTTCCCAGTCTGAGTTAGAGGGTGTCCTGTGTAGCAGAGAATCTGGGGGAACTAAAGGCAAGATCCTGATTGTTTCATGCATAACCTATAAATTTATTCTGGATAAAAGTAGTGCCTGAAATTGTCTGATGAGGTTATCAGGACAGGTCACCAACCAAAGAGTCGTTCAGACTCCCTTTTGTCTCAGCCCACAGTCTCCAGGGCTTAAGCAAAGCCTTTCAGATGAGGTCAAGGACAAAGATGTGAGGACTTTCCCGTGGAGGGTCACATTTTGGTTGTTATCTTGATTAAATTAAGCCTTGTACACGATGAACTCGCATAAAATTCATGCTCTCCACTTCCCTCCACGCTTCATTAGGTGCTTTAATTGTTTTACACCCTTTTCTGCACTTTGCCTTAGATGTGCTGAACATCAGGAACTTTGTTTTCCTCTCTACAATAGTTGGTGACGGCTTTTGACTGGAGTAATCTTGGCACCAGTCTTCTCCTTTGGGAAATGCCCCTGTGAATGGGCCAGAAGGAGTTGATGACATTGCTCTGCCCGCAGGCTGCTGCAGCAGGGGAAGTTTGTGATTAGACTTCAACAGGCTTTGGACCGAGTCTGTTCTAAGGAGACTGTGTCAATGTGCTGCTATTTCCTGAAAATCAGCCTGGCCTGGAGCAGGGGTCACATCCAGAGGGCTCTAATCAGTCCTTCTGGCCTGTCAGCAGGACCCAACCCATGAGCTCTGTGATTACAGGGGATACCAAAGGCCCACGTAAGGCCTGGACAACTCCTTCTATTTATTTTAAGCATTGCTTCGAGTATGAGCCTGGTCAAAGCAGCGCCAGTGGTGGAAGAGCAAAGAACCCGAGCCTCTCCACACGGAATGTTACTTCATTTTCCAGCTCCTTCCTACTCGAGGAAATATTGTTAGCAGATGGTGCAGTCACAAAACCATCATGTACCACTCCAGATGGATTTACTGCTGCAGGGAAACCTTTCTGCTGCCTCGTTTTGGGAACGAGGTTCGCTCTCCCCACCAACACGTGGAATGGTTCTGCTCAACATCCATCCAGTGCCAAGATGTAAAAACTCCACATCCATAACCGTGACAGACTGGTTTGCTGTTGTTTCCTTTAAATCCCAGCCTGGGCTTGGCAGGATGGACAGAAAGGCCTGGAGATCTCGAGTCCTTTTGGAGTCAGAGAAGGAGAGACTCCGTTCCTTGCAGGAAAAGCAGTTGCCATGGTGCGTAGCAGCCTCAGTGTGAGGTTGTGTCCTCTGTCCCATCTCACCTCTCAGAGGAGATGGAAAAATGCTCAGCATTCCAGGAGGAAGAGGACTTGCTGCAGCTGCCTCTGGCTTCTTTACTCACCTGCTGGCCTGAGTTGTTTCATCTACTTGCCAAGAAACTTGGAAGAAATAATAAAGGATGTAATGGCACGAGGCAGAGCATGGAAATCCTGGGAAAGGTCCTCTCCATCCCATAGTGTGAAAGATGCCAACATTTGGCTGTGGCTTTCCTTGAAGACACCCATTTTCAGGCTCCCATCAGCCTGCCCTGAAAGCTGGGCAGGTCCAAAACACCATTCCACACTGAAACCAGCTGGGAAAAGTCTCACAGGTGAGAGGAATTTCTTCTTGGCTACCATAGAAGAGAACCCCAAAGTATCCCGGAGAACCATGACTCCAAACGAGCAATCGTCTCCTTTTCCACTCAAATCAGAGATGGGGAAGCATCAGGGCTGGAGCTCCAGGCTGGCTCCTGGATCTCCTGCAGGTTATTCTCCCTGCCCTGGTTATGCTCTCTTAAATTTCTCTACTTTCTTGGCTGGCAGCAGTGTTTTTGAAACAGCATCCATGGAAATTATGGTCTTGCTTCACTGCCCGCACTTGGATGACAGCTGCCTGTGGCTGGAGCTCTTTAAATCTAGTGGCCTGCATTTAAATAAGTTTCATTTATTAAAATTAGGTGAAACATAACTCTTCCCATAAACAATATTCGGTTTTTTCAAGACCTGCTCAGCGATTTTGTCGTTTCCTTTAATTCAGCCTTTTGATTCATTTTGTATTTTTTTCCTGCCAGTTATTTATGTGTGTGCAGCCCATATTTGTGTGGGTTTGGTGCTGATCAGCTGCGTGTGTGTTTACAATAGCCCTTGTGTTATCCCAGCCGGCAGCCTAAAAACACTTCCAAATTATTCCACATCAGAAGCAATGAGGGTTTGGATAGACTCCTAGGGGAAAGCCTTGAAATGGTGCCCAAACCTCAGTCCCAGTGCTGTAAGTCAGGCACGTGGCTGATATTTTATCCACCCCGGCTTGGACTTTCGCAGGCTGTTTTGTTTGTGGAGGAAATGGGAACTTGGGAGCAATTCTAATCAGCGATTTCTTGGAGATGGGCTTCCTCCATTCTTTCATCCTCTTTTCCTTTCCTGCGCTCCGTCCTTGTTTTCTAAGGAATGATGGAAAATAAGTGCACAGAAGCACAGCAGGAAGGCTGGACTGGGACAAATCCCTCGGTGGAGACGGGCTGACCCGGCTTGTGCCTTTGGAATGATGCTGATTTTATGCATAAAATATTAAAAAAATGTATTTTATGTGTAAAACTTGGATGATTGTAGGTGGGCGGGCACCAAGGATTTCAAGTCCAGCGCTGTCACTAAAGTTTGGTGTTCAGACCTAAATAGTGCTGTAAAAAACCCAGTAAATCCTAGAGTGGTTTGGGTTAGAAGGCACCATAAAAACCATCTCGCTCCCTCCCCTGCCAAGGGCAGGGACACCTTCCACCAGACCAGGTTGCTCGATGTGGAAAAAAGCAGTATTGTCTCAAAACCAAATTCCTACGTGCGAGTTCAGTGCTGGAATTCTTTGCTTTTGAGCTGGACTAAATATGACATTGTTTTCCAAAAATATTGGCATTACTGTGGCTTGAAGACTCAACACCTGAGCCAGCTCTGGTCTTGGGCCCTCAGTTGCTCATAAATAACCCACTGTACTATTGGAGTAAAGATCACTTTTAAAAAATGTAATTTAAAACCTGCACACGCACTGATTTAGGAATGCAAAATGATTTTGTTACTATCTCATCTCTAAACCTTTTCCTTGGCTGTCTGCAATTCCGAATTGCAAAATGTGTTCCAGAAACACCCTTGTCGTGTCCTGTAACGTGAGGTAAGACATTCCATGGGGGTTGTTTGTCTCAAAAACATTTAAACATCACAAACAGTGTGGACTCCCCACCATCCCTGGAAGGGTCCAAGGGCAGCTTGGACAGGGCTTGGAGCACCCTGGGGTAGTGGAAGGTGTCCCTGCCCATGGCAGGGGGTGGAATGAGATGGGCTTTAAGATCCCTTCCAACACAAACCAGGCTGGAATTCTCTGATTAAGAGGTGTCTCTCTGTCAGAATTTGTTAACTCCTTCAGTTGAACACCTTACATAGGTTGTGCTCTGAGGTTGACAGAGGCACCTAAATTTCTTCTTACAGTGGTGCAGAAGTTCAGAATCAGGTGATCCAGATCCTCTTGGATCACCTTGTCCTTTCCTCTGCAACTTTCTAGAAGAAGCCGAGGGATCTGGTGACACTGAGTGACCTTTCAGAGAAGGGCAAGAATCGCTCTGGAACCCGGGCCAGTCCATTCCCTCATTAGGGCAATGAAGCTTTTACCTCTCTTGCAGCAAGGACACATTTTTAAAGCATTTCACACCTATTTTAAATCTCGGTGAAGGTCACAAACTTCTCTGGCTGTGGCCACGTGGTATCTATTGTTAAGCAGACTGTTGAAATCAATCAACCCAGATTAAGCAGCCAAAATTCACTCTGCTGAATCCACTCCCTCAGAGACAGCCCCTAAAGAGGCTGAGCGCTGATTAAACATCCGAAAAACCCTGGCAGAAATTGCCTGTGGAAAGCACGGAAAAATAAATGTATGGGATGTGAAAGGCTCGGTGTGTTGGTCTGCTTGAATCCAAACTGATTGAATCCAAATCTCCTCCGCCTGAGGAGAGCTTCTGTATCCCAAATTCCCGTGCTCTCTCCCCAGGAGTGTTATCCTGCGAGTTCATTATTGCTGCTGGCTCTAAGTCCCACCCCAGTACACAGAGCTATCAGCAGAAGAGATTAAAAAATAAAATAAATTGGGGAATATCCATGGTTTGCCTCAGAGCTTAGGCTGGAGGCTTAAACTCATCTTTGGAGGAAGTCCTGCTGCATCCAGGGTGGGAGATTGGGAAGGAAACTCAAGCCCATGTGCCTCCATGCGCGCTTGTTGGAAGTGAAGGGCAGGAGGATGAGGAACAATTCATTTGTGAATTTCCCACTGGGCTGCTAGAACTGAAGCATCTGGACCACTTCTGGAAGGTCTGTTGGACCCCTGAGCAGGCTGGATCCCTGAGGGAAAGGGTGCTGCCTTGTGCTAGCTGAGCATTGGGCAGGTTAGACTGGATATTAGGCAAATTTTCCTCATGGAAAGGGTGGTCAGCATTGGAACAGGCTGGCCAGGGAAATGGTGGGGTCACCATCCCTGAAAGCGTTCCAAAAACGTGTGGATGTGGCACTTTGGGAACGTGGTGGCGGTGCTGGGTTGATGGTTGGACTTGATGATCTTAAAGGTCTCTCCCAACCTTAACAATTCCACAATTCTGTGTCTGCAGAGCCTCCTTCCTCCTCTCCTTCCCCTGGTCTTCCCTCTCCCCGTCTCTGGGAGCACCCCAGCAAGTCTGAAGGCAGCAATCACCCTCATCCACAGCAGAATTTAATCTCCTGGTAATTAGAGCTGGAAAATCACAACATCAGGAATGTTTCCACTTAAACAGGGGGTTATTCCTGCCGAGACTTGGATTGTCTTGGAGTAAGCAGAGTGCTGTCAGGATCACAGGATGCTGGGCTGGAAATCTGGGGGAGTAGCAGGTCCTGTGGTTGAAGAGAGTGGCTGCAGTGCCACTGACTTGAGCAGAGCTCTGGTTTGTGTCAGCTGGGGATGCAGCACCTCTGGAATTGTGCTGCGATCCTGCTGGGTGGAGACTTGACTTTCAAAACCCAGCAGATAATGCCTGAAACCCAGGAATCTGTTTGATATCATTTACAGTTCCACCCCCATCCCAGCTCTGGGTAGTCTGGCCCTCCAGCCCAAAGGACATCTGGTGCCAATAGCTGGCTTTGGACTATTTTGTCGTTTTCTGAAAGGCAAATCATTTCCATGCAGGGCTAATGGAGGAGCTGCTGGATGTGTCACACAGACCAAAGCTGAAGAAATAGAGCGAAACACAAAAGTGATCACGGATCTGTACTTCTTACAAGACCTGGAATTGTGCATCTCTAGTAAGTTTGTCTTTTTTATTTCTACCCCACAGTAAAAACTTGTCCAAAAGCTGCTCAGCAAATTTTGACAAAGGCCTGGACTGCCAGGACAAGGGGTAATGGTTTCAAACTGCCGGAGGGCAGGGTCAGATGGGATATTGGGAAGGAATTGTTCCCTGTGAGGGTGGGCAGGCCCTGGCACAGGGTGCCCAGAGAAGCTGTGGCTGCCCCTGGATCCCTGGAAGTGTCCAAGGCCAGGCTGGATGGGGCTTGGAGCACCCTGGGACAGTGGGAGATGTCCCTGCCCATGGCAGGGGTGGGACTGGATCAGCTTCAAGGTCCCTTCCAAACCCAACCCACTGTGTGATTCTAAATTCCCTGAGAGCCTGTCTGAGCTTTTTGTCTGATCTGCTTGATCTGAGGACATCTGAAGGCTCCCTTTTTCCCTGCCATCATGTTTTGGCAGGAAGAAGCAGTGATGGAGCTGCAGGGAATCAGCTCCACAGCGGGGCCAGCAGCAGGTCCTGCAGCTGGAAGCCAGGGCAGCCCTTGGCTCTGCACCCGCTTGGCAACCCCCTCCCTGAACCCAGGGCTCATTGTTGGCTGGGCAGGGGCTGGGGGCTCCCAGAGCCAACCCAGAGGGCCTGGCCAGCAATTCCTGGCAGTCCCCAGGGCTGATTTGCATCTCCTTTGGTTCCACCAGCCCACCTTAATGAGCAGCTCTGCCTCGCCTTTGACTCCTTTCCAGGACGCCAGATTTGGGAGGCAGCAAAGAGACAGAAAGTCTGCACAGTTTGCTGAGGAGGGAAACACTGAATAAATCCCTAAGCCAGAGCATTTTCCCTGGTGCTCTGGGAATGCTCCCAGCGTTCCCTGGTGTGAACAAGCGAGGATGGGATGACAAGCCCTGAATCCAGATGCTGGATTCCCTTCCCACTCCTGATTTTACTCACACAGCTTCACTCCAGGCTGAATATCCCAGCAGAGCTTGTCAAGAGGGAGGGAATTCCTACATTCCTGCTCCCTGCAGTTGAGCTGAGGGCATTTCTCCACAGTGACTCTGCTGTGCAGTCCCATGGCACAGCAGTGACCTGAACTTGGGGAACTCGCCAGAGTTACAGCCACAAAACAGTTGCTTGGTAACAGAAATCCCAATTTTCCAGATAAATGCCAGTTCTCTTTCCATGTCTTCTAAGCTCTGTCTCACTATGTTGTATCCTTCAGAACTCACTTTGCTGGTTGCATGTTGTGACACCTATTTTAAGGTGTTGTTTTCATCTGTTAAAAACAGTCTTTTTTAAAAGCAAATTTTTCTTTGTCTGCACTTCACCTTATAAAAGACTTGTTTGAAACTCTGGTTGCAATCACTCTGGTGCCAATCACCAGTATTTTCTACAAATGAAAAGCAGATGGATTTGAATTCAAACGTGGCTTCAAAATGTGGAGTTTGGAGGTTTTTCCCCAAGGTAAAACAGGTGTAATTTTAAAAATGTTTTTTTGTCTCTATTAATGTCAAAGTAAATTTGAACTGCCATTTTTTTTAAAGCAGATAGTTGGAGTTACTGATAATGAGACTTTTGGACAAGTTGGGTTGAAAAACTGATGCTTTGAAAGCTGTGAAACATCTGAGAAAAGCTGTCGACTTTTTTTAGGTGCTTGATGAAAAAGAATCACGGCTCTGGGAAGGGGCTTATTTATCCTGACTTCTTGTTGGTTCTCTCTGACCTGTCTTGTCACTGGTGATGGAAACCTGTCACTGGTGATGGAAATCCATCCCAGAGCTCTTCTCCTGGACCTGGCTCAGTACAGGATTTGCTTCTGGAAGTGCTGTCACACGTAACCAAAGCTTGTGGCTCTTGTAACTCACTTGGCATGAGCCAGCCTGGCATTTTCCTCAGCAGGGCTTATCCCAGGCTGGTTTAAAAGCTGCAAGGCAAACAAAAAGGAGGATTAGACCAAACCAGCTCCAGAGCACACGTTGTCCATACTGATGCCTTGCTGGAACACGAGAAGGCTGGAAAAAACACTGTGTTTAATGAGGATGCCGGCTTGCTTCCTGAATCCCTGCCTGCTTTGCCAAGCAGATACTCTGCATCACTGAAGCAGCCAAGCTAATGAGATTATGGGTTATCACTTCAAGAAATAAAAGCCTACCACTGGAAGAATGAGATTTCTGTGGGAATTGTGCTGAAGCCTCGGTTTGATCGCTGGACTCTCCTCCTGGGGCTGTTCAGGGGAAAGCACTGAGCCTTGCAAGTGTTTCCACATAGATGACTCTGCATCTCCAAGCACAAAAATTCCAACCCTAGAGTCACTTTATATCCTGGGTTTTACCTCAGCTAAGCCAAGGGCTGAGCAATGTTGAGGGAATTTCAAATGTAGCACATCACAGACCTTGTTTT
This sequence comes from Ifrita kowaldi, assembly GCA_013398055.1. Taxonomy (NCBI): domain Eukaryota; kingdom Metazoa; phylum Chordata; class Aves; order Passeriformes; family Cinclosomatidae; genus Ifrita; species Ifrita kowaldi. The sequence goes on from VZRS01002137.1 coordinate 37,153, forward strand.
GCCTGCGCTGTGCCTGCTGCGCCACGGAAAATGTACAAACCTTGGGATTTTCCCCAAACGCTGCTGCCTAAGTGCACAGCCAGATGTGGGGCAGCAGGAACAGACTGCAGGCAGAGGAGGAAAACCTCCACAGCAGTGACCTTCAGGAAGGAAACCTCTCCAGGTTTTTCATCCTGGCTGATGCCGTGCACAACTCTAGGAACAGCTGTAGCATCCACTCCTGTTTCCCCACCTGGACCTCTGGCATCTTCCACCCTCTGGGCACTGGAATTCAAGGAAGGTTAAGGGATGGGAAGTGCTTTTCCAGCTCTGTGCCTGATTCTGGTGGGTTTTAAGAGCAGTTTTGCAGTTGCCTTTCTTTACCTTCATTCCCTATAAAATCCCCTGCTTACAGAGCAAACAGTGATGCTGTGGAGAGAGAAATCATAGATCATGGAATATCCTGAGCTGGAAGGGACCCACAAGGATCATGGATCCAACCCCTGGCCCTGCACAGACACCCCACCAATCCCACCCTGGGCATCCCTGGCAGTGCTGTCCAAACTCTCCTGGAGCTCTGGCAGCCTCGGGGCCGTGCCCATTCCCTGGGCAGTGCCCAGCACCCTCTGGGGGAAGAACCTTTCCCTGATATCCAACCTAACCCTGCCCTGGCACAGCTCCAGCTGTTCCCTGGATCTTGTCCTTGCCACAGAGAGCAGAGATCGGAGTTGCCCCTCCAGTGCCCCTCGTAAGGCAGCACAACAACCTAAAACTTCTCTCCGTGGGCAACAGCGTTCATCAGCACAAGGAACCTCTGTGGGGGGTTTGATGGGTGAGGATTTATCCCTGTCCACCTGTTTTCCCTGTTGGCATGCTCAAGGCCTGGCTGATGGGGTCAGGGGATACACCAGCAAGCTGAACTTAACCTTTAGTGCCTTCCAAACCTTCCCTCTCCCTTGGTTTGCTTGTCAGCAGCAGGAAAAATATTTGCAGGAGGGCATTGGGTAAAGGATGGATTGTCTGGGCTGTGCCACACGCCATGCTCCTTGGGGATGGCTCCCAGGGCCACCAGAGTCAGGGACACGAGTCTCATCATCACTCCAGGCTCTGCTGTGCTGGCTCCTTGCTGGGTTGGAGGACATGGAGTGAAATTCCTGCTGTTTAGGGACTTTTGACTCAGTTATTATTGGAAACATAGATATGGATTGGCACCCTGCCTGATCACCGCTCTTGGAGCATCAGTACCTTGATCCGTTTGGGGAACTTGAGTTTTGACCCCTCCTGTGTCCAATTTTTCTTTACAGAACCCCGTACCAATCTCGGAGCCGGCAGCAGTGCTGGTTTTCCATCAGGAAGCTCACGGTAATCCGCCCTTCTTGCTTTATCCAAACAACCCTGGTGTGCCACATTCCTCCTGTCTGCGGCGCCGGGGGAGAAGCAGTCCCGGGAAAACCAAAGTGTGAGGTGAGGAGAAACGAGATAGGAGAGAGGGGAAAAGCTGGAGGATCTTGCTGGTGTTGTGGGGCAAATCCTGGTGATGTCAGTCCTGCCGCTCCCTTGCGTGGCACTTGGAGTGCAAATGCTCCAGCGGAGTTCTTGGAAATTCCCTTTGGGGTTCAGTGTCATTTTAAATCTTTTTATTTTATTTTATGCTCAAGCTGAGCCATGAAGCCCCAGGAATGAAGTTCCCCTTGGAGCACTATCCCGATCTCCCTTAGAACAGGAGCAGTGTTTAAAATCCTGGAATTTTAAACATAAATGTGTTTGAGTTCTTCCTTTTCAGTTCCCAGCTTTAAAGAGGTAGGTTAGAAAGATTTATTCCCCCTCCTTTGAGAGAGGAAACCAGGCTTGTCACCCACAAGAACAGAAGATTTTAAGACACAGGTGCCAAAGCAGAGTTTTGAATTAAAGGCCTCGGTGCTCTGCTCTCAGCTCTCCTCCTCCTCTCCCTCATCCCATAGGATGCTCTGATATGGCATTTGGGATTTCTCAGCTCTCCATGTTTTATTCTCCCCATCCTTGCTCCAGCACCACCGTCCTGCTGGAGCTCTGCTGGCTGTTAAATCCCTGGGATGTATGGGATGGGAATGGGATTTGAGGTGATTAAATAGCGGGGAGCTGCTCAATCCAAATGTCAGCCAGTGGGAAGCGGATCAGGCTGGGCCATCTCCCCGGCTGATCCGCAGGCACCCGGATCATTGGTCCATCCCTGAATCCCACATCCCGAGGCTGACGCTGCCTGCACCCCTTCCATCCCTCCCCGCTGAGGAAGGGGAGGTGTCAGGGTGCCTGTCAGGGCCGGGTTTCCCCTTCAGCCCCAAAACCCCTCCAATGGCCTATTTCCACTTCCCGCTCCCAGCTCCTCCTGCTGATTTATGGGATCTGAGCGACGCCGCAGCTGCGGGGAGGAGGAGATGAGAACCAGGAACCCCGCAGGCTTCCTCGGAGAACTCTTCTCCACTAATAAATCCGGGATGGAGGAAAACCTGCCCTGGTCCCCGCGAACACCCGGATGACGCTCTCGAGAAGGAGATGCTGCCTCTTTGTTTTCCCCGCTGTTTTTTGGGATGCTGGAGCCTCCCGCTCCTGGAGGATGCCGCTGACTCGGGGATCCTGAGCATATTCAGCTGTCAGCAGCTCTCCCCAGACCCCATTCTCCCTCCGTCACGCTTGAACAGTCCCTTGTAGAGCTCCCCAGGCACGGGCTGGAGCCGGCGGGGATTACAAAAGGAGCGGGGATTACAAGGAAAGGCGGGATCCGTCAAAGCCTGGCTCTGATCGGCGGTTAGGGCCGCACAGATTGCTCCCGATGGAGATGTTCCCTGCCCTGTGGATGCCGGGGTGAACCTCTCTGTGGGGGCTCTGGGCGGTCCCTGCCACCGCTGGTGGGAATGGGGGGCAGGATGAAGCTAGGGTGGATCGGCCGGTGCTTCCCGATGCTGATCCCAGTAGAGCTGCGCTGTTGGATTGACGAGGAGATGGAGACCACCTCTCCCTCTCCTCCTGCGCCATGAAAAGGGATGGAGGTGCCTCTGAGGGGGCCCTGAGAACTCATCTGTTCTCATTATGCAAACGGAGGAGGGCGGCAGTAATGGCCTTTAATGGAGACGCACACAAAGCACGGCAACGCGAATCCCAAACAAACCAAGAGTCCCCGGGACTGTCCCCATTCCCTTTTATCTGGAATAGCTATCAAGCACCCCCTAAATTTTCCCGCAGGCTGAAATAGCCAAGTCATGAACCTCATTTTGAAGGAAATACTTTGGTTTTTCCTCCAATTTGGAAAGCCTTCTCCTGATTGGGGCTTTCTCCATCAGGTTATCAATTTGCTTTCCCGAAGGAATTGTGAACTGTGTAGCAAAATCTCTACTTAGGGCAGCAAATCAATGAAATATGTAAGTTATTTGAATTTGCAATGGGTTATACTGAAGTAAAAAAATTATAAAAAGAATTTTTTAAGGGTTTATTTGGTTTGGGGGTTTTTGTTTATTTGGGGGTTTGGGTTTTTTTGGGGGGGGGAGTGTTTAAACTTTTACTGAGGGTGCAATTTGTTTTCTGGCACCTAAACTGTAATGTGAAAGACTTGTTTTCCCTCCTTTCCACTGCCAAAGGTCTTTATTCATCCAGGGTGAGAGACTCAGCTCCTCATCCTATTTCCTGACACTTCTTCATGATGTTCTCCAGTTCTTTTGTAGAAGAGTTGAGTTTTTTGGTGGTTTTTTTGAGTGGAAAAGCACTTTGCCCAAATACCAGGTGGATATTTCAAGCAGGACCCCTCTGCTGAGGTTCATGGGGAGGGTTCATCTCTTCCAGCAGGGAATTGCGATGGTGTCGGTGAGAAGGGCTTTGGTTTCACCTGGAACCACCTGATGAAATGTGCTGGAATTGGGGCGTGGGGTTTGTAGGGCCCAAGACTGTGTTTGGCAGTTTTGGTGAGGGGCTTGAGCCAGGCAGTGCATCTCCATATGGATGATTTCTGTGAGTTCCTGAGTGCCTGCAGTCCATTAATTCCTGGGGAAGAAGAAGAGAGGAGAATTGGAACGAAGCGAGAAGGCACGATCCTAATCCAGCCCCGCGCCTGGGGAGCCGTGTCCCGTCTCTCCATGTGGTGCCACGAGGCAGCCACGGCTCATCCATCACTCTGAGGGATGTGTCCAAGCCTTCTAATTAGGGAATATAACCGCGGGTTGGGAGCTTAAACCGGTTCTGACCTGCATTTTTTAATTAAGGCGTTTTTTAATACAACCCTTGCTTCGGGTCATCTGGTAATACTGATCTGGACATAAAGGCTAACCTTGTTAACCCTTGATTGTTCCTGCTGCACTTTAAAGCCAGTCTTAAGGAAAATCGCCCCAAAAGGACAGTCACAGGATCCCAGAGCAGTTTGGGATGGAAGGGACCTAAAGATCGTCTCATTCCACCCCCTGCCATGAACAAGGACACCTTCCCCCAGACCAGGTTGCTCTCAGCCCTGTCCAACCTGGCCTTGAAATATCTCCAGACACTCTTTGGGATCATTGTTTTTAGCTGGCCAATGGGCCTTGATTCTGGTTCTTGCTGCACTTTAAAGCCAGTCTTAAGGAAAATCGTCCCAAAAATTAAACACCAGGCACTCACAGAATCCCAGAGCAGTTTGGGATGGAAGGGACCTGAAGATTGTCTCATTCCACTCCCTGCCATGATCAAGGACACCTTCCCCCAGACCAGATTGCTCCCAGCCCTGTCTAAACCAGCCTTGAAGTATCTCCAGACACTCTTTGGGATCGTTGTTTTCAGCTGGCCAATGGGCCCTGATTCCACTTGGATCTTGCAGAGCAGAGGTTTTTGACAAAGGGCCTTGTCCCTATCAGCACGTGGAACGAGTGATGAGCTCAGGGGATTAGCAGAAGAAAACCAAGCACTGTGGACTTTTATAAGAACATTTGGTCCGGATTTTTGCTTATCCTGCAGTGTCCTGCACGTAGCAATATTGCACCGAGTGACACAGAAATGCTAATTCAGTGTTTTCATACGGGGGGAAACAGCATTCTAAGTGCCTTCCTTTGCTCAGCCCAGAAGCCAAATCCACGAAAAGCACATGTAATGTGCCCTGTCAGGCTTGGCTCTTTCATCTGGGATCGTTAAAATATTTTCACTAAGGGGAAGAAAAATTGCTGGGTGCTTTGTTTGTGTTTCCTCATTTCTGAATAAAAATCTTCCCAAGGTGGGAAAACACCCGCATTCCACGTGACAGGCGGAAAGGTGCTCTGCAGGGTGACCCTTGGGAATGGTTTGGGCTGGGATTCCCTGGAGTGGAGCCATCCTGGAGCCAGTGACCAGAAATAAATACACAGCCACAGGTTTTTCCTCGCTTACCCATCCTGGAGTACAGCAGGAGAGCCGGGCAGAGAAACAACTCCCTCATCATCTCAAATACAATAAAAAGAAATTGAGGAGTGGGAAGAACAAAAATTTGACTGGAAGAGGCTCAACACCCCCCAAAAATTCCCACCAGTTCTGCCTATCCAGTGTTTCAAACAGGGCTCAATTTACCACCTCTTTGGGGGGTGGGGGGAAGTGCTTATGACACATTCCCTGCATTCCTTTTCCAGAAATGCTGTAAAATTGGGCTACACTTCTTTTCTTTCCCTTGTATGTGATGCAGGGAGTGACTCACATCTGGAAAATTCACCTTATGCTGAGCTCTTCTCAGAGCAACTTACCTAAAGGGGACATCAAGCATGACCCCAAGTGTGCTGCCCCACAAGAGGGAGGGTGTGCAAATGCACATTTGTGTATTTGGGGTTAGTTCGGGTCATGATAACAACAGGAATGGAGAGAGGTGGGCTTAGGTGGAGGATTTGTCTGTTCTAGTGGAGGAGAACTGAGGAAATCAACATCAGGTTGTGCCCAAGGATGTGTTTTCCGTGGCCATGGTCACACTCAGCATGGCAGGAGTGGGAAGGAAAAGCTCGATGCAGAGGTGTCCTCAACCTGTGCCCATCCCTGGAAGTGTCCAAGGCCAGGTTGGATGAGGCTTGGAGCAACCTGGGCTAGTGGGAGGTGTCCCTGCCCGTGGCAGGGGGTGGAATGAGCTTCAGGCTTCAAGGATTCCTCCAAACCAAACCATTCTGGGATGAACCAAGCAGGAGAAGGCCCAGCCAGGCACTGAAGTCAGGGAATGGGCATCAAATTACAGCTTTCCAGAGATCAGAAGGGTTTAACCTTCGGAAGAGGTGTCTCCAAAGGGTCCTGTGCATTTTTCTCAGTTCTGTCCTGGGTTTATATCCATCCTGCAGTGGCAGATTCCTCCCCAGTCCTGGCTTGTTGAGCTTGGTGTAAGAATTTCTACCCCAACGCAAGAGGCCGGGCTGCGTGTTTGTAATGATTTCTTCCTGCCTGCAAAGCTTCTGCCTCAATCTGTGTCTCTTCCCACAAGCTGGGAGCCGAGCCCAGAGGGTGAAATTCCATATGATTCAAGGATTAATTCCCCTTCATTCCTGCAATCTGCCTGATTGCAAAACTTTAATTGGCTCAGGAAGGGGAATCTCTCCTCTCCCAAATTTGAGACGGTAGCCCCAGCTTCCCATCAAACCTGCAGCACAACTCCTGCTCTTCCCACATCCTGTGGAGCTGCTGCCGTCTCTCCTGGTGATATATGAGGGTGTCAGGGCTCGTTATGTCACGTCAGGGGATGCAGTGGGATAAGAAGAGCTAATGGGATGAGGCAGGAGTCGTTTGGAAATGGAAGAGGAGAGAAAGGTTCTCCGTGCACCAGAGCACACATCTGTTTCGTGGCATAATTCAAATTAACTCGGGGGAATTCACTGCACCTCGTGTGTCTTCTGTGGTGACACACAACACAGAAATGAAGGCTTGGAGAGCTCTTATGAAAGCTCAGCAGCCACGGTGGGTTTAAATTGCCTTTTTTTTTTTTTTTTTAAATTTAAAAAAGAAAAGAAAAAGAGAGAAGTTCTGATGGCAATTTCCTACTCTTGACTGATTCTCCATAATTTGTGCTCGCACTGATTGCAATTTTATAAACAGGAATTCCAGGGCTCTGTATCTCTCTGTCAAGGGAGGAGATGTTTAGCTCTTCACTTTTCTCCTGGCTGAAATGTGAATCGCTGGCATTTCATCCCTAGGGATGCAGCAGGGAGATCATTCCCAGGGTGAGGAAGCGTGACCTGGCTGCTCTTGGGCTCCGGTGAGATCTTCCAGCCTGGTCCAGGTGACAGCCCACGCTGGCACATCGTCCTCTGCAGGACAAAGGGGGATGGAATAACAATCTGGGGGATCTGTGCTGGGAATTCGGGATCTTCTAGGAATAAGAAGAACCTGTACAGTCCTAAAATCCCCCAAAAAAGATCCCTTTGGGCATTGGGTGCTGGTGGTGTCCAAGATCTACCTCAGGTGGGGCTGCTCCAAGAGATGCTCAGTAGTAGCACAGGAAGGGGGACCTCAGGTGTTGGAACCAGGTGCTTTGAGACCTGTGATGAGAACCTGTGGTGAGAATTCCTTTTGCCAGTAAATAAAACTTAGGTTTTATTTAAGGCCTCTTAAGCACTGAGGGCTCTTCTCACCTCTGCTTCTGAGGAGGAGCGTGGTGGAGGTAGGTACAGGTAGAAAAGTCACAGGCACACAGTTAGGGACTGGAAATGTTGGATTTGCTTGGTCTGGAGAAGGGATTTTGTAAAGTGAAGGCAGCTGTGGGCCTGTCCTTCCCCAGCCCCCTGTGAGTGATGAGTGGATGCAGCTGCTGAAGCCAGAGGGAGTCAAGGGGGAGACACCAGTTCCTTCATCTGCTCCCAGATTTTTTTCTGCTTTATTTCTGAAGGTATTTCACCATTTCTCAATCATTTTTATTTTGCCTCTGCCCTGTTCATCCCGCCCCAAATGTCACCGCTGCTGCTTTGAGTCCAGCTGAGCAATTCTGTCCATGGGAGGAAGCACTTCAGGAGAACCTCTTGTCTTCAGCCCCCTGGAGAAGACTTATTTCACTCTTATCTGTCTCACATGCAGATGCCAGAACCTAGAAGAGGGAGAGCTGTTGGATTCTGTGCTCCCTTTTGGCTCCAGGAGCCTGTGCAAGGCCACGTCCATCACAATCAGGTATCAGCTCCCTGTCGTGTGAGGAGGTGTCTGGGGATGTTTCAAGAGGGGAATTTTTGGGTTTCCCAGGTTGTGTTTCTGAGGGTCAACCTGAAAAATGTGAGGAGCCTTCCACTCTCTGCTTTTGGCCCGCTGCTTTCTTCCTCCCACAGAGGAGAGTTTGGGGCTGGAATTTGGATTTTGAGGCCAGATGCAATGGTTCCAGACAGCCCCTTTTTGCTTTGGGAATGGGTTATCTCTTCTTGCTGGTTTTATCAAGCTCTCAGACTGCCCAGCCCAGAGTTTGATCCTCGGGCAGGTTGTGTTTGGCTCTGATTCTTTTCTTTCTTAATCTCTGCATTTCCTGGCTGGTGGCTTTGGTAGCTGTTTCTTGCCATCCTGGCTCCCAGGGTTTGGGTTTGGGAAGGCAGCTGGAAGCAATCTAACAATGCAATGTCTTTTAAAAAAAAGGTGGAGATTTCCCCTCTTTATCATCCTTGCCCTAATCCTGCTCTCCCTGTTTATCTAGTGCTGGCTTCAGCACTTGTCAGCCCCTGATTTAACTCGCTAACCTGGCAAAAAAGGGAGCCAACAAAAACACCAAATGATTTTATTTCTTTTATTCCTCTTTCCTGCTGTGTCTCTGAGTTAAAACAGCTCCGTGTGGCTGGGTGAGGAGCCCATCTCTGGAGTTTGTGCTGCTGGTGCTGTTGGTAAAAGTCCTGCTGGCTTCCCAAAGGAGGGGGACCCAGGGTGTGAGTCCTTTGGCTGTCCCAAATTCACAAACATTGCCCAGGCTGAGTCCTGCTCCATTTGCTGAGTAGGAGCTTTGGTGGGGAAAATCCTTCTGGGTTCATGGTTGTCCCTGATCCTGTGCCTTGCTCTGTTCCCTCCCTTCCCATGGCACCCACTGCTCTGCTCCTGGCTTTTGGGGATGAAAGGGTGAGGGGGTTATTCTGCTCTGGGAGCAGATTTAGCCTTGGGGTGTTTGTGATGTGGAGATGAGGGATTTGTGTGGTGCTCAGCTTCATAAAAACGCAGGTTCTTCTCCAACATCCTCTGCTTTCACTGGGAGAGGAACATCTCCAGCCCCACCTCGAGCTGGTCGGAAAAGATTCTGTTTCTTTATTTACTTCCAGCTGACTTTTTTGGGTGGTGTAGTTCATTTTACCCTGTGGAAAAACATCCTAAACTTTGCATCTGGTTCTCAAAATGTGGGCACATCTCTGGCATCTGGATACCTGGATGCTCGGCTTTCCTTTGGGATGAGGGAGCTTATCACTTTGTTCTGGCTCTTCTCCTCTTTCTCCTGCGTGGTCAGAGGGGTTGAATGAGGAGGGTGGTGTTCATTAAACTGGGAAAGGTTGGTTTGCCGTGCTTGTGGTCTCTGTTGGGTGGCTTTTCCAGGGAAAAGGTGTCTGGGACACAAACAGGCCTGGATGGTGCAGCTCCTGAGTCAGCAGGGAAAGGGTGGCTAAGCTGGAGGCAGGTGGAGCCGAGTAGGAAAAGGCCCTGCTCCCCACGTGGATAACTGCAGCAGGAGGGTCCCCTCCTCCCGAGGCCAAAAAAAAAAAAAAAAGGAGCAGGAAAATCGGCAGGGAACAAATAGGTTTTGTTTTCCTTTCCTGGATGGAGTATTTCAGCTTCACCTTCCTCCTGATGGCTGTGGAAAGTGAGTTCAGCAGGCTCCCAGGGCTCGGCTATTCAAGTTTTCCAACAGAAAAACTTTGCTTTTTCAGGACTACTTTCCTCCTTAAACAAAAGGGATATTGTCCAGGGAAGGATTTTGATTTTGTGCTTCTTAAGTTGGGAAACTTCTTCCTGCAGAAGCTTTCTAGTGGCTTTCACAGCGCGTTTGCTCCTGCCACATCTCCGGGGGTGCTTGGCACTGTCCCCAAGCTTGGATCACTGCAGGGAGCTGCACCCCTGGTCCCTCATGTTAGCCTGGCTCTCTTAGGAAAGTAAAAAAAATGTGGAATAATCCTCAGAGTGCACATCCACCCTGTCCCTGGTGCATGGATTGGATGCCAGGGACTCATGGCGCATCCCAGAGTCCTGTGGGATAATTCATCTGGCCTTTCCCTTGTGAAGATCTATCCAAAAGTGCTGGGTAACAACCAACCCAGCAGACAGAGTGCCAAGATTGTCCAGCTCATCTTCAGGTCTGTGGTGCCACTGGACATCCAGTGTGAATTCCTTGTGATGGTCGGGAAGATGGACTTGGGTTGGGAGCAAGAGTCAGCTGCACAAAAAGGAGCATCATAAATAGATATACTGCCATGGTTTGGGGTTTTTTATCCTCATGTCTTTGTCTCATCTTTGCTTCCAGCCAGCCTGGAACAGCAAGAGAAACCCAAACGCCCCTCAAAGGGAGCATGGAAGGAAGTAGGGCTCTAGTGCTTTGTTCCTAGGAAAATGGCAGGCATTTGTCATTCTGCAGGAGCCCGGTGTAAGTCAGGCTGCCAGACTTTTATGTCAGGAATTTGTGTGATTCATGGCTGGGATTGCTGCTCAAACCCAGCAGGGATTTCGGAGCAGCCGTGCTGGAGGCTGGCCTGAAGGAAGGCTTGGCATGCCAGAAGGCTGTGCTTCCATGTGGCTTGGCACTCCCTCCCCACAGGGATATTCCAGAGCAAGGGAAGATGGTCGATATCAATCTTTTCCTGCTGCTGGCAGATCCTCTCATCTCCCAAAGGAGTGCTGGGGCTCGAAGTGGAGCTGTCACAGCTTTCCCTTCCTGGGGCACCTTTCCTGATCTCTGGCTGATGGCCACCTGCTTGTCCTGAAGGCACCAGATGTTGAGCTGTTCCAGGCTGTTGGTGGCCCTGGATGGATCACCCTCATGGGTGCATGTGAGGGATGTGGTGGCAGCACCGTTTGCAGGGAAAAGTCTCAGCCTGGGCCATGGAGACCCTCTCCAGGTTCTTCCCCCAGGAGCCATTTCAGTCTGGTTCTGCTGTTAAAACTTTTGGGTTTTCCTGCCTGTTCCTGGAGGGATGCTCTCCTGGCACTCAGTTGCTTGGGATTGCCATGTTTTGGTTTTCTCCCACTCCCAGCAATGTCTGTTTTGTGCTTCCTCCCCCTTCTGGGATTTTATTGTGTGTCCATTTATCCTTTTTCTGTCCTCCTCTGCTGCTCTAAACATGTTGAGCTTCGTTAAACTCGATGATCCCAGATTCCCTCCATAAGAGTATTAAAAAATGGGTTAAAGGAGTGAGACATCTCCACCCATGTCCAGACACAGTTGTGAAATGATGAGGAAGGAGGGAGAGAGATTCAGCACCACTGATTAACCTTATCTCTGGCCAGTTGTTATCCCCAACCCTTTAAATCAACGTGGCAAAGGAGCAGCACCCTGGCAGACCCACCATTTGCAGGCAGGGGATGAGCTCAGTCGGAGCTCCCCATCCATCCGAAATGAGGTGAATTCCCTGCCAAAGGGTGACCTCTCTGTGCAGGGCTTTGTGCTCAAAGCACTGGAAGGCGACAGGGGACAGATGTTGGAGATCTCATCCTGGAGGGACAAAGGGGGAAATCCTACTCTAAACAAAGTCCTCCCTCATGTCCTGCAGCTTCCTAAAACTGCTCACTTGTGACCTGCAGATATTTATCTCTCCCCTCCTCTCTGTGTTTGTGCATTTATAAATGTGTACATACAAATGTATGTGGAGAGTGTTTTCATCTGTTCCCAGTGCATTCGTGTTATTTCAACAATAACAGCAGGACTGGGGCCAGAAAATTCATCATTGTGAGAGCTCAGCCCTAAAATTCATCATTATGAGAGCTCAGCCCTACAAATACCATAATCTTCTGGATGTCAAAAGATTGGTGGCTTCTCTGATGTCCTGTAAGGACGCTTGATGAAAGCCATCCTTATTGCCTCATCTATATGAGGGCCAATTATCAAATTAATGCACGTGACCAGAAGCCACGAGCCTGATTCTGTTGGAATTACAGGGAGATTTTGGCAGGTGCTGAAGGCTTGGGCAGCAGCTGGGTGGGAGAAAGCAGGCCCAGCCTAGCAAATCTGCCTTTGGTGACTCTTGGGACCAGCCCTGTGGGGCAGAGCAAGACCCAAGAGCGAGGCAGGAGAAGCAGCAAGGAAAGGGAAAGTTACAGATCCCAAAATGGTCTGGGTTGGAAAGGACCTTCAAGACCATCTCATTCCACACCCTGCCACGGTCAGGGACACCTCCCACCACACCAGGTTGCTCCAAGAGAAAATTTTGAGGGCTGGCTCAGGGATGTCAGAGCAGCTGCCAAAGGAAGGCGTTGTCAAGGGAATTTTCCAGGTCTGAGCAGCCTCGCTTCCCTCTGGGGAGCACAAAGGTATTTTTCCCTGACTTCCCCTCTGGATTTCAGGTTTGCCCTTGTGGGTGTTGAAGCAAATTTGTTTATTACAAACAATCTAAATATTGTGGTGCATGTGTATTCCAATCTCTATGCAAATGGGAATTGCCTAATCCATTTTTGTTTTCTCCTGCAAACAATTTCCCCTCTTCCCTCCATGTAAATCAGGAGTATGCTCTCCAAGGCTGATAAATTCTGGGCTCATCTAACCCTGGTGGGGGAAGAACTGGACTCTCTGAGTTTATAAACAGAAGGAGAAAATATATATCTCTCCACACAGAGTTTACATTCCGTGTGAGTTCTCTGGCCAGGGTGTCCAATAAAAGAAAAATATGTATTTCTTGTCAAAAGGTGCTGGAAACATCTGGCTGGGTGGCACCATCCCCGAATCCCATGAGCAGGATCCAGAGGAGGCCAAGCACAATGCAATTTGGGGTGCTTGCTAGGGACTAATAAGCTTTGTGATTAAAGTCCATCAAAAGCAGGAGAACTGGGCCCTGGGGCTCTTAGGAGAAGGCTTGGTGGTGTCTGAACGTATTAGTTGATTTCAAAAGTGTTCTGATGCCTTTTTTCTCGTGGTTATCTGTGCACAGTTGTCATCCCGAGCAGTTCTAAACTCACTTGGAAGAATTTTTGGCAGGTTGCTAAGAGTCTGAGGTGTGGAGAATTTATTTTAATGGTTAATTATTGCTGTTGCCTGCTCTCCTGTCCCACCACTTTACTGTTCTTCTACCAGGTGTCGAGGCAGCTTCTTAGCAGGGATTAGAAACTGGCTGGTGATGAGGAAAGGGAACTTTAATATCTGTGGATAGGAGAAAACAAAAAGAATTTTTAGTGGTTGATGCACCAATCAGCTTCTGCATCTTGGGCCAGTGGTTGTGGAAGCCCTTGCTGTGACTCTGATGTGACAAATCTTTTTTTGCTGTGCCCACACTGTAAAATTATCTGGGTAACCTCTGATTAGACTCCTAGGCTGAAATACAGCCAGAAAAATCCAATTTTGTGCATAAAGCTCAAAGTTCTCTCTGGCCCAGCGTTGGAGTGCTCTTTCCAGCAAAAACAGGTATGAAACCACAGGTTTTCCTGGATTACTTTGAGGGCAAATACTGGGAAAGTTTGGAGGATGGACACAGCATTTAAGCCCCCCCGGGTATTTTGAACACTTGACAGTTGTGTAGGGACAAGTCCCAAGCTTCTTTTTTCTTTTCTTTGCATTTCTGCAAAGTAAAAACACTTGAAGGGGGATGGGTGTCAGTGTTTGTCTTTCACATCCATGGAATATTTTCCTCCGTGATCCATAGTTTGGCTCGTGGCTCTTCATAATCCACCGTGCTCTTCACTTGGCACGTACGGCCCCGTCCGCGGAGATGCCTGGTGGAAATCTGTTTGACAAACAAATGAGGTGATTTTTCCTCCTTCTCTGATATCCTCAGGTCAGTTTGTTTTTAAGAACAAGTGGCCTGGAGGGAGAGAAGATGCTCCAGTTGGTACATCCTTGATGAATGATCCTGGGTGCCGGCTATTCCGCCAGGATCACTGACCGGATCACCCCCTCCCTTTGAGGAATGAGGACAAAAGCAGGATTTCAGGGAAGTTCCCAGTCTCATCATTTTTCCCATGTTTCCCCCATAGCTGTTAAGTGTGCGTGGGGCATCTTGTCGGTCACGAACCCTGAGGGGGCCGATCCTTGGCTGCAGAACTCCCTAAAGGAGGAATTTTCCCACTGCTAATCTTCCTGGCAAGGAGCACAGGCTCACTTAATGCAATTGTTGTTTTTATCAGTCACTGAATGCTCTGCAGCTCAAGCTGGGTGGTCTCTGAGACGTCGCACACAACTCACGTGGGCTGGGTTGGGGAGAGGAGAGGTTTTTATGGTCAGGGAGGAGTGTCCGGGTGTGGGACCGGCCAAATTCCTCACGGAATCTGGGGAGCTGAAGCCCCTCCTCACGTGGTTCAGCAGAGGTGAACTGGAAGGGCTGCCTTGCTCAGAGATCTGCTGTCCGTCTCTTGGAGGAGTAGCCACGGAGAGCTGGCGTTCCTGGCAGGATCGGGTCAGAAAATCTCACTGGAATGGTCTCTCCAGGAATGGGGCTGATGAGCTGAGGAGCGTTGACTAAATTCACTTACCACGGGCAGAGCTGACCTGAGAGGACTTCTAGACTGGAGCCAGGGGAGGCCTGAGGGGATCCACTTCAGGTCTCAAATAACCACATCTTGCTGAGATCCCACCACAGGAAAAGCCCCAAGGAGATCTCCTGGCCCTTAAAGGTGGTTCTTTTATCCTGCAGTTGGGTTGAGTGTGGTCAGCAAAGTGACCCTGTCGTCCGGTGACCAGTGGGAATGACCAGCAGCACTGGCATTGCTGGAAGCAGTTTAGAAGCCTTCTCCAGCAGAGAGCTTAAAGCTGGACACACTTGGAGGGCTTCCACTTCCCCAGGCATTTATTTAAAAGCAAATCAAGAGGGTGATGGGGTGGAAATGATCTTCAGCAAGGGATTGCTCTTTTCCCAGGCTTTTTTCCCTGCTACTGAAAGCATTTCACAAACAACTGGTGAAGTTTTGCGTCATCCCATGGCAGCTGGAAGTGGCAGTAGATCGTTGCTTTATTTCCCTCTTCAGCTGGAAAATCTCAGCCAATCTTCAGCAAATCAGGAGGTGCAGGTGGTTAAGGGGACATGTAATTGAAAAAGAAGGGAAAAATCAAATCTCCATATGCGTGGAGAGTCATGGAAAACCCTGAGAAAGGGATTGGCGACAGGTAGGAAAATCCCTCTGGTTTTCCAGGGATGGATACAGCAGCTATCACTGCCTTGGCTCCAGAGTCTTGGGCAGCAGAATTCCATCTGCTGGTGGTGTCACCTTGTCTGAGGAGGGACAGCCCACCCCACCCCACGGATGTCCTAGAGTTTGACTGGATTGAGTTGCACATCCCAGCTTGGGATAAAGGCCAATTGGATACTGCATTAGAATTTAAGTTGGACTGGTTGGATCCTGCTTGGGCTTGGACTCCATCCTTCATTTCTTTTGTGTGGTCTCCTCCTGGGAAGCTTTAGAGAAAACCAGCAGTTTGTTATGGGAACGCCTGGATCTCATCCAGGGATCATCATCATCGTGCTGTGGGCTACTGTGCACCGCCAAAATAGCCCTGGCCACCTCTTGTCCTTCCCCAGGCACGTGCTTGTGTCCCATCTCCGGGTGTTCCATCCCTGGGTGTTCTCCCTGCCTGGAGCACGGTCAGCAGCTGCCATCACTCGGGAATGGAGGGTCTCCAAGTTGGATGCTTGCCCACCCTTGGATGGAGACCACCAGAGCTCATCTGCTGTGGAGCAACGAGCTGCGAGAGGCTCTCAGGCATCCGAGTTTCCACAAGGCAGGAGTTCTCTTCTGAGGGATCCAATTCCCTCTTCCCTCCCAATCTTCCGTCTGCAACCTCTGCCTTTTGGGTTTAAATCGTGGAGCTGCAGGAAAGCCCAAATATCCGGATCGCTGCAGGGCAGGAGGCTTAGAGGATGAGGTGACCCCAGGAGAGGCATGGAAATTCAGCTCTTTTGGATTAAGTTGTGCTATTTTTTCCAGGTTTTCATGAGGAATAATTATTATTCTAAATAATACTTTTTCCTCCCACCTCCCGTGTAATTTTCCATCTCCCCACCAGAGAAAGGGGAAAGAGGATTTGTGAGAAAAGCAGAAGGGTTTTGCTTTTGGTTTCGTTTCATTCCTTAAAACTTGGTTTGTTTTCTGAGTGGAAAACCAGATAAAATTAGTGTGGAAGTGGAAAATATTCTCCCTAGCTGTAGGGATGCTGCGTGGCAGAACACTCTTGATGGAGAGTAATCCAATTACTCTTGATTTGGCAATCCTGAAGGGTTGCCAAACCCATCCTTTTCCTGAAACCGAGGTCCCTGAATGTCCCCATGTTCCAGGAATGCCAGGACCTCAGGGATGCTGCCAAGTGCATTGGTGCTGTGTAGGGCTGCAATAAACACCATCCTAAAGAAACCCCAAATGGGAGAAACTGGGATATTTGCTATCTCTGGCAGAGGATGTAGGGGAGATGGTCATTCCCCCAGCATCGTTTAAACCCCAAAAAGGACCATCCCACCGGTAGGTTTGACTCTTTCACCTCTTCCTCCCATGGCAGGCATTTCAGCTTTACACTTCCCTGAAGTGATTTCCTCCTTCAGCCCTGGTAGTGGTTATTCCCAGATGCTCCATCTCCCATCCCAGGGGGTGTCTGACTGCTTTAGGGATTGGAGAGCAACCCTGAGGGCATCTGAGTGACATCCTACAACTTGACAGGAGCGCTGTCGCCTTGGGGAGCATTCCTATGCCCAAGCCGGGTGGAAACACGGCTGGAGCAGGGCCAGCAAAGGGAGGCAGGAAGGATGAGGATCTTGGAAGGTCTTCCAAGTGGATTAAACAGATTAGGGACGTTTAATTTACTGAGGAGAAGAGTAAGGGATGCATCGGTGGGGTTTTGAAACAGTGAGTGATGCAGAGAAGGTCGGGAAACCACTGCTGTCTGCCAGCTCCTGTATTTTATAGGATACCTGAAAGGAGGGGTGGAATATTAAATAGTATTAAATCAAGTGTTTAAAATAGGCGAAAAAAGAGGGTTTTAAAGTCAGTCAGTTTTCAAGTCAGCTGTCCTTGAGTGATGTTGTTGGGACAGATGGTGTTCAGGTTTTGGGAGCAACATTTCTCCGTGGTGCACAAGGGATTGCAGAACAATCTTCTACCTGCCCCAAGAGGCAGCTGAGATAATTCCCAACGGGTGTGGAAATTCAGCTGAGATTTTTTAGGATTTAAGGCTGAAACCTTTAAAAGATGGTTTAGGAGTTTTACCCTGCCAAAAATCTTTGCTGCGTTGGGATGCCTGATGAGAGGGATTTGCTTTGCTGGGGCGTTGCAGCAGACTGGTGATGTGGTTGTGCTGAATCCTGGTCTGGCGAGGGTCCTGCAGCTCTGGGATGGGGCTGAAACTCCTGCAGGCTCCTCTTGGAGGCGATGGAGGGAGCGAGAGAGGCTTTCCGGGCTGGGTCACCCGGCTTTGGATGTGGGAGCTGGCGTGTGGTACCTTGCTCTGCTAATGATGCTGCTGCTTTTGACCCCTTCCCGTTTCCCTGGGGACCCTCTGGAGTGCTCCTGGCTTTGTTTTAATCTTCAGTAATAGCAAAAGAAAACAAACTGATGCTTTGCTTCCACCTCAGTCCGAGGATGCTCCTCAGATCGGGGATAAAGGACGGATTTTCTCCAGCCCGTCTCAAACGCCCACGGGTCAAAGCTCACGGAGGCTTTGGTGGGTGTTGCTCTAAGATTCCTATCTCAGGAGCACTCCCAGGGGAGGGATGTGTAAAATGAGCCATCAGGAGCTTGTCTGGGCAGTGGCTTGCAGCAGCAGGGCTGGGAGAGGAGCACGGGAGGAAGGCTGGCAGCTGTTTGGGGACACCAGGCTGCTGTGCTGTGTCTGTCACAGCACCAAAGTGCAACACGTTTTTATCAAAAGTGCTTGTGCAAATCCCCTCTCCAGCTCTCTTGGATCCCTGAGGCACTTGGAGGGGCTCTAAGGTCTCTGGAGTTTTCTCTTGTCCAGTTGAACTTCCCCAGCTGTCCCAGTCCGTCTCACCCCAGGGCACGCAGCAAAGCCCAGCCCTTAATTCGATGATAAATCACAGAGCTGGGAGTGTTTCTTTGACAGGGAAACACTCAAGGGCCATTACCAAAGCCACGGCCAGTGGGATTGCCCACGGCTTTTAGAGAAGCTGTGAGATGGGGCATCCCTCTTCCATGGGGCTGGGGTGCTCAGACCACATTCCTCTCCTTGGAAAGTGCAAGGCAGCAGCAGCATGAAAGGGTTTGTGTGACTTTTTTTCAAGTGCAGGACAGCTGTGAAAGGTTAAGGAAAGTTGATCAGAAAGCTGGGGGGCTGCTCCCTTCTGATCTGCTGCACTGTGTCAGGTCTCTGTGTGTGTTGGTTAAATATGAGCGGGTGCAGCACGCTCTGACTTGCTTTGTGCCACAGAAAAATCCAATTTCTGTGTAAACTGCAGGGAATCAGCTGTGCCGAGGCCGTCCAGGTGGAGTTAAGCTGAGCCTGGTACAGCCTGTCAGAGAAGATCTCCTTACAAAAGCCAGACATGAATCATTGTGATGAACGTGTTTTACCCACCTGGTCCTATCATTCCATGGCATCATTAACCTGACACCGAGAGTAAATAATTCAGCTGTCTTTCAGCTCCATCCAGCAGTAAGTTTGGCTCTCTCCCTCTTCCCCACCGAGTTTTGTCAGGAGCAGAGGTAAGACAGCAGGATTGTCCATGCTGGCTGACCAACAAATGATTGTAGAATCGTGGATTCTGTGTTCAGGCACGACGTGTTTCATGGCATTTCATCTCTTTCCTGTTTTATTACCTAGAAAAGGTGGCTTTGGCTCAGAGGATGCTCAGAGCAAAGGATGGGGCTTGGAGCAACCTGGGATAGTGGAAATTGTCCCAGTCCACGGCAGGGGGTGGGGCTGGCTGGGCTTTAAGGACCTTTCCCACCCAAACCATTCCATGATGGTTTTATACACAGAGTTGCTCCTCTCAGCAGTGCTTGGGATTTATCGTGAGGCAGGTGTTGGCTTTTGGTTTCTCTGTCAGTATCCACCCACCTTTAATATTAAAATATTGAACTGCTTGAAAATATCCTTCCTTCTTATAGTGGTCCATGTTTTGTTTAAAAACAAGGAGTGTGTGCAAAGTGGAATTTGTCATGGTAAGACACGAAAAAAAGAAACGTAACCAAGCCTTTG
The DNA here is from genome assembly GCA_013398055.1 of Ifrita kowaldi. Classification (NCBI taxonomy): domain Eukaryota; kingdom Metazoa; phylum Chordata; class Aves; order Passeriformes; family Cinclosomatidae; genus Ifrita; species Ifrita kowaldi. The sequence continues at coordinate 56,345 of VZRS01002137.1, forward strand.
AAACCTCAAAGAAGTTGTGGGATTGGTCTTGGCAGGAAATGAAAAAATTTCCTTTTCCTTGATATTTTTCTCTTTCCTTTTAAATTTTTTTTATTACTATTATTTCTCCTAAGACGATGTAATTTCCTGACTCTCCCCGATCTGAGCTGTATAATCAAAAGGAAGGAAAGACAAACTGGGATAGCTCCTTCCTGTAAGGAAATGATTTCCAATCTTTATTTGAATGCCCTGTTGCTTTGCAGGCCTTATCCTTCAGATATGACTGAAAGTGTTCTTTGGCAAAGGTCCTGCTTGCAGAGAGAGAGCCTGGGGATGGAGGGAAGAGAGGAAAGTCCCAAGGTGGACAAAAGGCTCCCAAGTAAATTCTCCTGTGTTTTGCAGCACATTCCTACAATCCAAACAGTGCTTTAGGTTTGTTTTTTGACATCATCCCCTTGTTTGTGTATTTGGGTACCTGAAGCAATTACTTTTCTTATTTGATTAATGTGAATCCTGGAATGGTTTGGGTTGGAAGGGACCTCAAAGCTCATCCAGTCCCCACCCCTGCCGTGGACAGGGACACCTTCTACTACCCCAGATTGCTCCAAGCCCTGTTCGACCCAGCCTTGGACACTTCCAGGGATTGGGCAGCCACAGCTTCTCTGGGCATCCTGTGCCAGGGCCTCCCCACCCTCACAGGGAATAATTTCTTCCCAATATTTTATCTAAATCTGCTCTTTTTTAGTTAGGCTCTTCCTTTCCAGGCCACATTCTGGGAGTAATTAAAACTTGCTCCGTTTGCAAATGGGAATAATTTGCATCTTTCAAACCAGCCTGGGACATTAACAGCAGTTACTGGAAGGGGAGCCAAGCAAATGCAGGAAACTCCCCCAAAACCAGATTTTCCAAAAGGATGCAAAGCTTTGTGCTTCAAGCAGCCTCCAAGGAAGCTTTGGGAAACTGCCATGGTGTAGTTTGGTTGGGAATGGGGTTTCAGAAAGGCTCGTGACTGCATTGAAAAGTGGTCCTAGACTTGATGCTGACAGATTTTGCCAGTGGGACTCATGATCCTTGGCTCCAATCAGGACTTGCAGCCATTGTGGAAGCAGGAAAACATTGGAAAATCTGTCACTTGCAGCAGTTTTCCAGCCACATCTGAAGCAGAGTTATGAAATGGGTCTGGGTTCGGTTCCCACATCAAACCAGGAGGCCACAGCTCCAGATTTGGGGCGTCTCATCCAAACTGCAGCCTGGTTTTTCAAAAGGGTTGGATTTGCAGCTCTATTTTCAGCCTGCTTGTACTGGGAAAATGGCTTTTATTTTGGACGATCCCCAGGAGTTCTTCTATCTTGCAAACTGCTGATTCCCAGATTTGTGTAGAAAACCTGGTATTTTTTTTTTCCAACTCTTGCGTTCTTTCTGCATAATCCAATTGCTTCTGCTTTTGGCTGGCTCAAATGTCCTGCTAGGAAAAAAAAAGTGGGAAAAGTTGCATGGTCTTTGAAAATGCAAAGAAATTTGTATGTGAGCAAAGCCTTGCATCCCTGGAAGTGTCCAAGGCTGGGTTGGACAGGACTTGGAGCAAGCTGGGATAGAGGAAGGTGTCCCTGCCCGTGGCAGGGAGTGGGATAAGATCTTTAGGATCCCTCCCAACCCAAACGATTCCACAGAAGCTCAGCACAAGAACCTTTTAGTCAAACCCTGATCCTTTATTTTCATTTTCATCCAAAGAAATTTTCCCCCTGCTCCAAGAGTTATGGCCTGATCCAAGGAAAAGAAAGTGTAATTCTTATGGAACTTTTAACAACAAGTTGTCTTTGTCATTTACTGGGTGTTTTGTAGTATAAAACACCCCAAAATACTCGGGAAATGTTCCCTTTAATGCCCTTATGGAACCACACTCCTGCCCTTGGAGAAAGCCAGCAGGAAATCATGCATGGAATTGATGATCTTAGAGGTCTTTTCTTAATGATTCCGTGTTGTTCACGATTTAAACGGCATGTTCAGTATCAGTAGATGCAGCAGAAATATGGTACTTTAGGCTAAAATGATTTGACTTGTAAAACTTTAAGAGATTGTTGAAAACCATTCTGGGGCTTGCTAGGGGAAAATAGAGGATTTGGGCTTGTATTGGGATTTTTTCCTGCTTGTTTGCACAACAAATGGCAGCTTCTAATGCACATATTTGAGACTCCTTGGTATTTAGCATGGCCTTATTGAGGGATCATTTCCAGGTCCTTTGAAAAAGTGGGGGGAAAAGGTTTAAATCACTAAAAATACATTTAAATAATTTAAATCTATGTAAATCACAGAATTGTTCAGTTGGGAAAAGGCCTCTAAGACCATCAAGTCCAGCCATTCCCCCAGCACTGCCAAGGCCTCTCCTCATCCGTGTCTCCAAGTGCCANGCTGGGTTGGACAGGACTTGGAGCAAGCTGGGATAGAGGAAGGTGTCCCTGCCCGTGGCAGGGAGTGGGATAAGATCTTTAGGATCCCTCCCAACCCAAACGATTCCACAGAAGCTCAGCACAAGAACCTTTTAGTCAAACCCTGATCCTTTATTTTCATTTTCATCCAAAGAAATTTTCCCCCTGCTCCAAGAGTTATGGCCTGATCCAAGGAAAAGAAAGTGTAATTCTTATGGAACTTTTAACAACAAGTTGTCTTTGTCATTTACTGGGTGTTTTGTAGTATAAAACACCCCAAAATACTCGGGAAATGTTCCCTTTAATGCCCTTATGGAACCACACTCCTGCCCTTGGAGAAAGCCAGCAGGAAATCATGCATGGAATTGATGATCTTAGAGGTCTTTTCATAATGATTCCGTGTTGTTCACGATTTAAACGGCATGTTCAGTATCAGTAGATGCAGCAGAAATATGGTACTTTAGGCTAAAATGATTTGACTTGTAAAACTTTAAGAGATTGTTGAAAACCATTCTGGGGCTTGCTAGGGGAAAATAGAGGATTTGGGCTTGTATTGGGATTTTTTCCTGCTTGTTTGCACAACAAATGGCAGCTTCTAATGCACATATTTGAGACTCCTTGGTATTTAGCATGGCCTTATTGAGGGATCATTTCCAGGTCCTTTGAAAAAGTGGGGGGAAAAGGTTTAAATCACTAAAAATACATTTAAATAATTTAAATCTATGTAAATCACAGAATTGTTCAGTTGGGAAAAGGCCTCTAAGACCATCAAGTCCAGCCATTCCCCCAGCACTGCCAAGGCCTCTCCTCATCCGTGTCTCCAAGTGCCACACCCACATGGCTTTTAAATCCCTCTAGGGATGGGACTCCCCCATGGCCTGGGCAGCTCTTTCCAAGGCCTCACAATCCCTTCCATGAAGAGTTTTTTCCTAATCTCCAATCTAAACCTCCCCTGGCCCAGCCTGAGGCCGTTCCTTCTCCTCCTGTCCCTGTTCCCTGGGAGCAGAGCCCGACTCCCCCCCGGCTGCCCCCTCCTGTCAGGGAGTTGTGCAGAGCCACAGGGTCCCCCCTGAGCCTCCTTTTCTCCAGGCTGAGCCCCTTTCCCAGCTCCCTCAGGAGTTCTCCAGCCCCTTCCCAGCTCCGTTCCCTTCCCTGGCCATGCTCCAGCCCTCAATGTCTTTATTGAAACAAGAGGCCCAGAGCTGGGCACAGCCTGTGGAAGGAACTGGGTGCTGTTTTGTAATATTTTCCACCAATTCCACTATTTTAAAATATTTTTCCACTATTTTCCAGCTGCCAGGCCTTCCTCTACTCTCTGTTCAGCCTCTTTCCCACATGGGTGTCTGTAGACACCATTTGATCAGCAGTAACATCCCAAAAGCTTGATTTGTTCTGTCCCTGGAGAACGAGTCAGTGGGAGCTCTGGGGTTAAGGAAGGAGAGGGGATAAAGGCTGGTGGTGGGTTTGAAATGAAGGGGAGGCATCTCCCAGCATCTCCTTTCCATGGGAGCAGAGCAGGACAGGCTTTGCTGGCCAGAGAACGACACCAGCTCTGGGTTTTGGGCATCAGGGAGCGGCCTGGTGGATCTGCCTGGATGGCCAAGTGTTGGTCTTGCCCTCCACCAGGACCCGTGCTCTGTGTGAAAGGTTGGAAAATTGACATAAGAAAAAAAGTTCACATAAGTGTATCCATCACTTCACATCCGTCATTTTTTCCAGCATGGAGAAGAGAAGGCTTTGGGGTTTTTCCAGTGCCTGAGGGGAAACCCACAAGAGAGATGGAGAGAGAATATTTACAAGGGATGGAGTGACAGGATAAGCGGGAATGGCTTCCCACTGACATAGAGAAGGTTTAGGTGGGATACTGGGAAGAAAGTCCTCCATGTGAGGGTGGGGAGGCCCTGGCATAGGTTCCCCAGAGAAGCTGTGGCTGCCTCTGGATCCCTGGATGTGTCCAAGGCCAGGCTGGAAGGGGCTTGGAGCAACCTGGGGTAGTGGAAGGTGTCCCTGCCCATGGCAAGGGTGGAATGGGATGAGCTCTAAGGTCCCTTCCAACCCAGGCCACTCTGATTCTGCTTTCAGGATTTTTCCTGGCAAACTCAGGGGTTTTTGGAGCTCCCCTCTGCTCTGCAGCAGCACACAAGGAGGACCATCCCTGCTCCACGATGAATCAGTGCTGCCCAGGGGTCTGCAAGCTTCAGAAAAGAAAATACTGGAAGCTCTTTCTTGCCCAAGACGAATCTCTGTGTATATTTACACACAAACACATAATGGATGTGTCTATATATCCTTAATATATCTGTGAAAGAAGCTTGTCTAGAACCACAGCACGCAGCTTCTCCCTGTCAGCAGCCTTCCCCCCAGGCTGGCCTTCCACATGGGGACCAGATGTGCCCATCCCAAAAGTTCTGCTCACTCTCTTTTAGGGTTTTTTTTTTCCCACCCCACTGAAGTCCAGCACGAGCCACATGGGCCAACCTTCCAGCTGAGGCTGAGCAGGAACCAGGAGTGATCGCTCAGAATGCCATAAATAGCTAAAGAGCTGTTTCCAGCAGTAAAGAGGGATATGTGAATTAGGAATAAACTCTCCCACCAGTTTGTAGACATTCCAGTTGCTTGTTTTAATATCTTCATGTGGTTTTTTCCCCCCTCCTCTCCTTCGCTTTTCTTGGTGGGAGGTGACGCAGAGAACAATGAGTGAGGGGCCCACTCTGGTTATCTGAAGCAGAATGAAAAACAAGGAGGGGGGGTAAGAAAAAGGGCTGGGATTCTTCAAAAGGAGTCTAGGAGAATAAGAGACCTCAGGCATTTTGGGAACTGCATATTGAGTTGTTTGAGGGGACCCTAAAAGATCCCGTCCTCACGATGCTGGCAGAGGATACAAGGATTTGAGGATGCACTGCCAGCTTGGAGCCTTTGGATGAACTTCCAAAGCTTTTGTGAGCTGTCTCAGCCAGCCTCCTCTTCTTCTTGACAGCAACCCAAGCTGTCCAAAAAGTAGAATTCCATGGAATGAAATGTCCTGATGGTTTTCTCTTTGCTTTTGTTCCAGATGAGGGAGAAAAGTCCAAATCTTTTCAGTGAGTGGAAGTTTTTGTGAAATAGTCAGAAACACAGGAGTGACCTGATTGAAGTGGAAAATTTAGTGTAAACACCAGGTAAAAGTGATACAAGTCATGGAAATCCAGAATGGAAAGAAAGGCTGGAATAATCAATATGAAACAGGAAGAAATGAAGCTTTTGGGTCTGAACTTAAAGATTTTGCTGTCCAACTCCTTCAAAATCAAAATTCCCCCATAAACTCAAATCAATTTGGATGAATGGGAATTTACTGCTGAAAAACTGCTGTGGGAATTTTTGTGGTTTGCCCCAAACACAGCCTGCTCTCACATCTGTGCCCGTCATTATAACACAGAGCTCATAAGCACATCCAAAATTTGGGATCCAGCTCTGAGCCTGGCCCTGCTTTGAGCAGGAAGTTGGATTAGAGATGTCCAGAGGTCCCTTTGGACTTTGGTGATGTCCACAGCCCGTGGAAAAGAGGAATTTTGCTAAGAGATTGAGGAGGGCGGAAAAAAGCAAGACAGGAGAATTAAAATGGGGTAGAGGAACATGTTTATCAAAGCCATGCCTAGAAGGGAAAAAGCAGGAATAGAGCTTGCACTTTTCCACCCTTTCCAGGCTGCAAATTTAAAATTCCTTCCATCTTTTCCACCAAAATATGGGTTGAAAGAGGACTTTAAAATCATCTAGTCCAACCTCCAAGTGATGTCCTTCAGCCACCCTATAGACCTCAGTTTAGTGGTGGAGATGGGATTTTCCAGGTGCGGCGTCTTTGGGAAGGCGATGTCTCTGATTGTGGGGTGCACCCATTAATGGGGAAGGCACAGCTCATTAAGCAGCAGCTCATTAACTTTACCCACTTTGCTTTATAGAGAGGGGAGGAAAAGGCAGCCAGAATTCCCAAACTGTATGGAGGAGCCACTGCATGAATCCAGAGGGAGGAGTAGGCTCAGCACCCCGCAGCAGAGGGAGCCCTCAACAGATGAAGAGGTTTAGTGAGGTGAGAAGAAACATTTTGATGACCCAATACTGATTTTCCCTGGAAATCTTGGAGCTGCACGAAGTCACCTGGTGATTTTTGCTGGTTGGTCTTCAGAGAATCAATGACAGGGAGGTTTGGGTTGGAAGGGACCTTAGAGACCATCTTGTTCCACTAGACCAGGTTGCCCCAAGCCCTGTCCAACTTGGGCTCGCTCTGAGAAGGATTTAGAGCTTAAAGCCAGCCAGCTCGATGGGACAGTGGCGTGACTTTGGTGCTGACGTGATGTGAGGTTGAGGGAGAGCTGCCTGTGAGCCTCACATCGTTCGGTGTCGTAATTCCGAGAGTGCTCGGCACTGGCTCAGCCCAGCTTTATTCCGAGCCAGTGGGAAGCGCTGACAAGGAGCCAGCACAGCTCTTGCAATCCCTTTCTCTCCCTAATTACTTCTGGCTGCCGTGGAAGCCCCAAGGACTTCAAAGGGATGACGCTGGATTTGCACAGGGCTGTCTCCCCCAGATCTCCCGTCCCGGGTTCTCAGCCCACGGTGGTCCATCAAGGCTTCGGAAAGGGACCCGCTAAACAACTGCAGAAAACATTAAAATATATTACAAATGCACATTCCCACACAGACAAAGGCAAGGAAAATGGAGAGGAATCAAAGGGCTGAGTGAACAATGGAAATTCAGCTTTTCCCCCTCTTTTTTTGGCTGTAAATAGAAAGGCATGTGTGGGAGATGGAGATGGCTTCTCCAGAAGGAGAAATGGTGCTTCTCAGGGTAGGATTAGATGGGATATTGGGAAGAAATTGTTCCCTGTGAGGGTGGTGAGGCCCTGGCACAGGGTGCCCAGAGAAGCTGTGGCTGCCCCATCCCTGGACGTGTCCAAGGCCAGGTTGGATGGGGCTTGGAGCACCTTGGGCTAGTGGAAGGTGTCCCTGCCCATGGTCGGGGGTGCAACAGGCTGAACCTTAAGGTCCCTTCAACCCAAACCATTCTGGGATGAAAGAGGAGAGATCCTGGTCCAGGCTAAGCAGAAAAAGCACTTTTTGATCTTGGTAGAGGTTTGAAGGAGGTGCTTGTGCCAGGGAGAGTGATGCCAGCTCAGGTGGGATGAGGGAAGGTGGGCTGGGAATTGATGCTCTCCATATCCCATGGATGGGTGGCAGTGAATGTTCTGGGGGCTTTTTTTCTCTTTCCCAGAGCACTGCCCACCTTCCTGGACCCTTTTGGGTTGGAAAAGTGATATAATCACAGGGTTTCTCTTATTAAGGCTGCTGGAAATGCTCCAGCACCACTGCACATCCTAAAAGACAATGAAAGATGGATTTTATCCCACTAGACATAATCAACCCGTGGCTCTTCTGGGCCATGGGGAGCAAGGAGAGTGGGGGATCTTTATCCCCAGAGCTTCCATCAGCCTCACTCCCAGGGGATCATCGCATCTGTCCAGCCCTTGGGACACGGTGGTGGCACTTTCCCCCATCAAGGGGCCCTGAGCCCCAGAGGGTTTTCCAGGCATGACACTTGAAAAACACATCCCAGAGCTGGATTAACCCTACCCGGTGTGGAGATGCTTTATAAGGAATTGTATAATTAATCAATGAGCTGATGGGACAGCTCTGGATGGAGCAAACAAATGGCATCATCACACAAATTTAAGCAATTTTGGCAAAACTGTTCCGGGCAAAAGGAAGTCAGCTTTGTTTGCTGCACTCCTGATTTTCTCCCATTCCAACCCCAAAGAAAATGGTGATTTCCACCCAGCCAGGCAGCTCTGCCTGTGCTCATTTGAACAGGCTTTTAGTAACCTTCCGAGACTGGCAATTGGGGTGGTAAACCCGCTTTTATGGGCTGTTATTAACTGAGCTCTGCTCAGAGGCAGCAAAACTCATTATGTGCCGAAACGGCCGCGGTGCTCCCGTGTACCCATGTAGGGAACCTGTAATGCTCTCCCTTTTCCGGCTTCCCGGTGATAAAAACACATTATTGGGGGGAAAAAAACCCCACAAAAGCCTCAGAGCAAGCTGCTGGTTCGCTCAGCATTCAGGCTCCTGTGCTGGAGGTTTTATTTGGCTGCTGACGTCCTGTGGATGGCTGCAGAACAGGCACTTGGATTTTAGGAAGTCGGCCGGTGTGGTGCACTCTCTGTTTTTTATTTAAGCACGCATTAAACGTCCCCCTTTGCCCCGAGTTTTATTAAGGACAAATTAAAGAGAGCCTTGTTAAGCTGTGGACTTGAAAGGAGAACAGGCCGTCCCGCTGGGCCGAAGAAACGACCTTAGGACCAACACCACAATTAGCCCAGTTCTCCAGGCCTGATATAATTATGGGTATCACAGTCTGCAGAGGGCATGGCAGCTGCAGGAATTCCTCTCAGAGAAAACTGGGGAGAAATAAAGGGACTTTGGAGTTCATCGGAACTTGCAGCTGGCAGATGTCGGTGCACACTGGGTTTGTTGGGTGATGGAGATCTCCGTGTGACCTCTCCCTGTTATTCCAACATTCACCTGTAAAACAGGGCACATTTTGTACCTCTGGCAAGCAGAAACACCAAAATCCACCAATGTCCACCAGTGTTCTGGAGTGTGAGTGACCACTCCAGAAAAACTCCAAAAAGTGGTCCTGTGGAGGAGGCCTTCAAGACACAAAACATCAGAGGTTTTCCAAAGAGCTCACTGGCACAAGGAATGATGTCCTGAGTGTTAAGCCCATGTTCCCCACTGCCTTGGCTTCTCCCACCTCTCCCACTGCTTTGACTGAACCCCTGGTACCACAATTAGGACTGCTCGCTGATGTTTTTCTCCACACCCAACCCCGTGCTGGAGTTTCTCAGTGGGAGGAAAAGGCCCAAATTAAGTCGGTACTAACTAATACTGAGAGCACCATCTGGTGGGCTGAGGGGCTGGGGAATGTGGCCATCAGAGGCAGGGATGGGCTGCTGAAAGCATCCCAGAAATGCACCTGGTTGGGGCCATCAGATGGTTGTGGTGCTCCTGGTCTGCCTTCCCACAGCCACCTCAAGGAGAAGGTGGAAATAATGGCCAAACATCCCCAGATTCTTCCTGCTTTTGGATGGACAGAGCTTGGTGTGCTCCCTGAAGTGTGGAAAAAACCCTAAGTGGGATGACAAAATTCCTACCCTAAGTATCCATCTGTTCTTTCTTCTTTGGACTGGATCATCCTTGTGGGGCCCTTCCCGCTCAGGATATTCTGTGATTCTTTGGAAATGGATAAAACCTTAAAATCCGTTTTATTGTGGCCATGGGTTCCATGGATCTGTGAGTGTATATTCATATATATTTCTCTCATATATAGATATATATATAAATCTATATCCATTTTCAGCTGGCTGATATTCAATGTTCCCATCTGTAGCCTTCCTCTGTGAGAGAGGGATTTAGCAGTGCTGGAGTTCCTTGGACCATCCACAATATTCCTATTCCTCATGGATTTATCCAGAGCCCTGTGAGATCCTATCAACCCTTACCCAGACTCTCCATGTGCTGTGCTAACAGAACCTGGGGATGGTGACCTCCAAAAAGCAGATGAATCACATGAAAATTATGCAGCATTCTTAAAACCTCGATCTTTTCCTTGACCTTTCAGCACAGCCCTGGATCTCTGTGTGTGCTTTGGGGTGGGAAACATCCTCCCAGGATGTTCCTTGGCTTTTTCCAGGCAGCTGATCCTCCTTTTATCTGCAGGAAAACAGGTCAAAGATGCTCCTTAGGACTGGAGCTCCTTCCCCTGTCCTGTTTGCTGCTGGCCATGGGTCTGTCCCTCCTTTGGTGCACAATGAGGGATAAACTATCCCAGGAATTTTTTTATGCTGTTATCACATAAATTTTGATCTATCAAAGCATTTTCTGTAAGAGAACGTGTCTTTCTCTGTGCTTGAGCACAAAGATTTTTGCAGTGGTCTGCTCTGCACCCGCAGGAGGTGAAGGAGATGTTGGCAGATGTTTGACTGGAGATAGAAGTGAGCTGTAAGTGATTATAACCCACAAATTTGTCATATCTCAACTGGCTGGCATTGCTGAGTGTGTGTTGGGACTGTTTGGGGCTCTGCAGAACAAGCTGATGTTCCATAAACGGCTTACAGGGAATTTTATTGGCATTCCCCGTTGTGTTTCCACACAGCCATCAGATATTCCACAGAGCCTTAATTCGTGTGAATTATTTAATAACAGGGGCAGCTCATGGTGTTTTATCCTCGGCATCAGAGCTGGGTTTTGATGCAATCGGCTCAGATGGAACTTAAGGAGAAAAATTAGTGCCAGGGGAATTTGCAGCCGTGCCTCTCTGGGATGCTTTCCCCTGGGTTCTCCGTGCTGGTCAGTTCCCAGGGCTCACTGTTCCATCCTGCATTCGTGTCCTCGCTCTGTGCACTCTTCTGGAGGCTGAGGCAGTTGTGGGACCGGTTCCCACGTCTCCTCAGAAGGGAAAATCCCAGAAGAAAACACATGGCATTTTTCTCATAGTTTTCAGAGTGTAGCAGGTGGAAACGTGCGGGCAGGGTGGAAAAAAGCCAGCTGGGTGCACCCAGCTCTGCTGTTGGTGTCAGAAGCTGCTCCTGAGCAAACACTCCCGAGGGCTCTGCTGCCGACAGCAAACAAGTCACGCTCCAGAAACTCGTTAGCAGCAGCCTTGGGCAGGTTTTCCAGCCTGGAGGCAAACGGGGCTTTCCTCCTTGGGCTGAGAGTCCTGGGAAGTGCCACGAGTGCCTTGTGAAGCTTTTCACACCTCTTGCACAAGAGCACCTGGTGGGGTCCGACACCTTGCCCAAGGCACTGCTCGGTTTGCTTTTGCAACTGTGCAAACTTTGCCTTGGAGGGGAACCAAGGCACTTAAGGAGGCCTTAAGTGTTCGCCTCTCCCCCTTTTCCCAGCCCCGTGCCAGTGTGATCGGGCTGCTGTCATTGCCACCCTGTCCTTGAGGGATGTGGGAAAGCTCCACATCCATCAGGTGCCAGCCGCATCTTTTCCCAGTTGAGGAGAACCATCCCTTGGCAGCCATGCTGCTCCCAGGCATTCAGGCGTGTTGGGTGCTGACCCCAGAGAGAACCCAGAGTTGTGCTGCACGCCAGGATCTCTGCCACAACCCCTCGCCAGCAGCTTGGCATCCTCAGGGATCACGGGAGGAGGTAGATGATGGAATATCCTGGACTGGAAGGGACCCACAAGGATCAAAGCTCCTGGCTCTGCACAGACACCCCAACAATCCCACCCTGTGCATCCCTGGGAGCGTTGTCCAAACACTCCTGGAGCTCTGGCAGCCTCGGGGCCGTGCCCATTCCCTGGGAGATATGTGGGAAATGGATGCTTTGATTAAAATTGCTGGGTATTGATGCCAGCCTGGTGCAGCTGAAGCAGGCTCTGACCTCAGGTGGGTGCCCATGGGATGCGTCTCCAGCAGCTTCTTGCAACCCTCCCTGAAGAGCCAACACCGCTGTGCTGCAATTTAAGAAGCCAAAATCCTAAAAATCCCTCATGCAGATGAGTTTTCCCCTGTGATGTCTCCATCCCCCCCCCCTTTTTCACGGGCTCTGAATCGCAGCACCTGCTTGCTTCAGCTGCTCTGATTAAAAGTGGAGAAGAAAATGATCAGTGAGGCTTGCTTTCTTCTCCCCAAACAATGCCCCCAAAACCTCCCCAAACTGGCATGTCCTGTACAAAAACCCCTCTGCATTAATAAGCCAGCCTTTGGACCCTCAGAAGTGTCTTTTGTGTGAGGTTCTCCCCGCATTTTAATAAGCCTGGCTTTCACAAAGACCCCCCAAAAAAGAGAGAAACAGACACATGCACAAAGACAAATTTCATTAAGGCTCTAATCTCCTCTCTGACAAACACACTCTTGCAGATCTCCAAGCCCTTTCAGCCCAGCAAAGCTTTTTATTTTATGTATAATCTTGTTGTTGTTTTGTTCCCCACCAAAATAAGACTTGTTCCTGGTGCAAAACGCCGGCTCCCAGCATGGATAACATCTTTTTCCCCCCACGCCTTTCTTAGAGGTGTGAAGTTGTTAATGAGGTGTCCCACGCGGTAGAAAACCCGGCAAATCCTTTGATTAAAACCAGTCCAAGTGGCAGGGGCTGGATTATTTGCGCTTGGATGCCTTTGAGGGATGGTGGTGGCAGCGGCTGGGGAGAGAGGAGGGCAGGATGAGGAATAACACACACTGAGGGCAGCAGGATTGCTTGGTTTGGCTGGGCAGCTTCAGGGAACGTCAGGAAAAGGGAGGGGGTTGTTAAATGGCATCAGCACTCGAGATTGTGTAAACAGAGCTGCTGGCGGGAGGATTTGCTCTGAAACGCAGCGTTTTGGGAGGAGGGGAACTTTCAGTGGGAGATCTTAGGTCAGCATTGTGGGTGCTGCTCTCGGGCCGGCCGGAGGGAGAGCGGGGTGTTGACCCCCACATCTGTACATCCCCGGGAGTGGCATCTTCTCCCTCCCTGCGGGATGAGAGGGGCAGCGGGGCTCCGGAGTGGCATCTTCTCCCTCCCTGAGGGATGAGAGGGGCAGCGGGGCTCGGGAGTGGCATCTCCTCCCTCCCTGAGGGATGAGAGGGGCAGCCAGGGCTGGGACAGAAGCGGTGCCAGGGTGGGGCTGCTGTGAACTCCACCGGGGAATTGCTCCCGATGACACTCGGGGTGCCACCTGTGAGCTCAGATCAGGGTTTGTTTTGCTGTCGTCGTCTCCTGTTCCAGTTAGGACCCCAAATCCCGTGTTTTCCCGAAGATTTTGGCTGTCTGTTCATATCTGACACACCCATAAGTCACATCAAGGAGTTCAGGAGGGTTTAGCTTTTCCTTGCTCTCTGCTTTGCATCTCCTCCCCTTCACAACCCAAGCTCTTTAACTCTGCTTTATTCTCCCTTGGATCACCGGGAATATGCAGCCATCACATCCCTGTTGGAACTGCAAAGACAGGATGAGCACACTTGAGACTCCAAGGTGCAGAACTGAGGCAAAACCAGGAGGAGAAACAGAATTGCAGTAAAAGGAGCAACCCCCCAGTCGGAATTACCTATCATGGCACTGCTGGAGGAGTTCCCATTTTTGGCTGGGAGCCCACTGGAGCACTCCTGGCACAGCTACTTTGGATCCAGACATGTTGGGTGGCTCCTCTGCTCGCAGGGCTCGGGGTGGGGTGAGAAGCCAGGCCGTGGGTGCCTCCCATTTTGGCTGGATGGGAGATGCTGTGGCTTTGGGATCATGAAGGCTGAAGGAAACGCCACACTGGCACTGCAGAACAGGCACAGGCCACATCCCCTGCGGCATCTGCCAGCCTGAGGCCATCCACAGGGATGGAGCCAGGGGAATGCAATCAACATCTGTCCAAGAGGGGCAGCCTGGGATGAAAACCAGCCCCACTTCTTCTCAGTTTTGGCTGCTGAGACTCAAACACGCTTAGCGAGTTTCCGAGCCTCAGCGGAGCCGTGGAAGGTGCCAGCAGCTGCCTGCCCCTGCCTGTTCCTCCTTCCTGCTGCTCATCAGGCTGACAAACGCTGTCCAGGGAGCAGCAGCAGCAGGCACACAGGCGGAGGGAGGGCTGGCAGGCAGCGGCTCATCTGGCACCTGGATGTGGCTCCGGGGTGCCTTCGGCTCCGGCCCCGGTGGTTCAGCTCCATGTGGATGGGTGGATGGCACGGCGAGGCTGGCACATCAGCCCTCTCTGGAGCCCAGCCATCCCAAAAAGCAGCCCCCCCAGCCTGGGGAGGAGACAGCTGAGGAAGACATCTCAGCTGCAGCCCCCAAGAGGGGCTGGCCTCAGTGGTTCCGGGGGTTTGGTGGGAAATGGTTTTCATGCCCTGCAAAAATGCCGATGGTGAGCCTGCAGTGCCTTCAGCCTCGAGGGTAAAGCACATCTGGAGTCCCTTGGGCAATTTGTAGCCCCTTCAAACAGAGCCAGAGGTGGCTGCTGGTCACTCCCTGCTCGGATGGAGGTGTTCTCCTGATCAGAAGGGCAGAAAGGCACCCGGCTTTTTGCAGTGCTTGGGAAAACAACCCTCATGGATTCACCGGCTGGAAAGGAGCCCCCTGCATGAGGGAGCAGGGTGGCCAAACTCCCAGCGCCTCACCAGATGCTTTACACTCCCTCCAGCCCTGGTGGAAAGGTGCAGCCAGGCTCTATCCCACCCTGAATTCCTTCTGGCATTGGATTGTATCCATTAAAAGAAAAGAAAATGCAAAAGCCAGCCAGGACTGTGAGATTCCCTTGCCCTTGGGGGACAAGGTTTGGGGCAGAAGTTTGGGGTTCTGTGCCTCTTTTTGCCTCCCAGATGCTCCTGGGCATTTGGCAGAAGGGAAACACAACTGTGGCCCTGAAAAGTCTTCCCAGAGGAAACTTTTCAGCTCCCTACACAGAGAAAAAAATGGGGAAAAGTCTGATAATTTCAAGTATTTTAGAGGGGGGAATATTTGGAGGGAGGAGTTTCGTGGGCACAGCAAATGTTTGGTTGCCTCAGAGATTTCCTGCATGTCGTTTGTCTTCTGATTAAATACTCTGGCTTCATTCTGGAGCTTGGTGCATGCAGCCAGCTCTCTCTTCTGGGTCAGAAAGATGTAAAACCTGTCATGTGCTTCAGTATTTTTCTATGCCACCTTAGAGGTGGGTTTCTCACGACTGAAATAAATCAGGGGGTGCAGCGAGCGAGATCCTAAAGTTTTCCGCATTCTCCGCAGCAGAGACTCCTTCAAGTGTGAGAACCAGCAAAAATCCTGGCTGAAATCACTCCCTGTAAAGCTTGAAGGAGGAAAATGAAACCCCCACCAAACAAGAGCTTTGGGTGAGCAGTCAGACACAAGACTTGCAGCAGGATTTTTGTGTTTGAAAGCTCCTCTGCTTATTTTGCCCAGTGACATAGTTTGGGGCAATGGGAGATGTAAATACTCAGCTCTTCAGGCTGTAGTAAAAATGTGGAAGGGAGCAAAGGAGATCACAGTGAATGTGTTTGAGGACTTACCCACTGCTCACAAACTCAAAACTCTCTCGAGTTATCTTTAAAAAGAGGCAGAAAGCTGTCAGGTTCCTTCTTCCCCTCCCTGCATCCCAAAAACATTCTCTTCTTCCCATTGCACAGGATGACAGCAAAATGCAAATTAAACATCAGAGGTATTTGGGGAGAAAAATCCCAGCCCTGAACATCTGTTCCTGGCTTTCTCGTGGCCAGAAGGGATAGGTCAGGCTTAGCTGGAGTCCAAGTGCCTTTTGCATCCGGCAGCTCTGCACAAGCTCAGCCTTGAGCCAGGCAGGTCGTCCGTGCTCTTGGAATTAAACACATGCAGGAGCCCTGCCAGGATCCTTGTGCAGGGCTTTGAGCTTAAGGAAGTGATGGGTTCTGGACCAGACCTGGAAAAATGAAGAAATAAACTTCTCCTCTGGCGTTTGCCTTTGTTTTGGAGGTGAAGACAACGGGCAAAAATGGCACATTACACTGCTACGAGGAGAAAATAACTACCTGTCCCTCCCCAGCCACCAGGCTCAGTGCTAGGGAAAGGATTCCCTGTTGGAGAGATTGTTGTGGGATAAATTTAAGCAGCTCCAAGCCAGCAGGTTTTTTTTTTTCCATTAGCCAGGGCACAGCAGAGATGGGGTACCAGGGGCTCTATCCTGCCTCACCTGAGAGGGAGGGTGAAGGCAGAGCACACCAAAATGCGTGTGTGGAGAATTGTAGTGGGAACAGAGTCTAAAAAATAAATAAATAAGGGTTTTCAGCTAGGTGGAAGGGAACGATTTACTGGAAAATGGACACTGAATGTAAACTTCTCTCCCACTCACGCTGTCTGTAAATTGATTTATCACATGCTCATCTTCGAGCAAGGTTTTAGGAGACTCTATCACAGCTTGGGGTTTTCTCCAGAGTCTTTTGTGGCAGGGAGAACCAGTATCCCTCCCTCCCTAAGAAACTGGGTGGGGGAAAGAGGAACAAAAATTCCTCTGGTCTATGGAGAAGGCAGGGTGGTGGCACAGCTTGGCCCCAGCCCTGCTGCATCCCCCCTTGGGAGCCCCTTTTTGGGGAAGGCAAGGTCAGATCGGGGGGATCCTGCAGCAAGCACCATCCTCTAGTGGATAAATACCTTTATCTTGGGGTGAATTACCCATTGAAAGGGTCATTTGGGCTGTGATTCAGCATTTCTCCATCTTTGCCTGCCTGAGAGCTGCCAATAAAACTTCTGTGAGGATGCACTTTGCTTTAGGCAGGGCTGAGGTGACGTGGGAGCCACAAAACCAGTGGCCACTACCAAGAGGTGCTGGTTTCCCTGGGAAATCTGGGGCTGTGCTGTGGTCCTTGGGAAACGTGACCTAAATTGGAAGAGGAATAAACTGGAAGAACAAGAAAAGCCAGGGAATGGAGTGAAGGGTAAACAGCAGGAATCGTGTGTGATCTTTCCCTGACTCTGGGGCTGAAAGACATCTAAATATAACAAATATTGAAAGCTTTTATCCCGTCCAGTATAAACAACAACAAAGTACTGTGGGGATTTTCTTTTCCCCTGCCTGGCAGAGGAATAGGAAAAAATTCCTTTTGGATACCACAGGCAAATTGAGGACAGGACGGAGCCCTGCCCCAAGTGGTGGCATGGCCCTTCTTAACCTTTCAGGCTGCTGCCCTGTTGAGCCCAGCTTCCCAGTCCACACTAGTTCACCTGGGACTGTCTGTAACTGGGAATATCTGAGAATCTGCAGGGCTGCCCTTGATGCCATGATGATTTTTTGCCTTTTTTTCATACCCCTTTTGTACCTTTTTACAACTTCTGTATCCTCAGTGCTTTTTGCCTACATTCTTGGCCTTGTTTGTCAAGCTAAGCGACAAAACATTTTAGAGGTTTTGTAGTTAGGGATCAGAGTGCCCCAGACCCCAAGGTCCTCTCCAGAACACATTTTGTAAACTAAGATAGGACCATCCAGGGGGAAGGTTCCTTGGGGAGGGGGGCTCACTTGAGCCTCTCACTGGGGAATCTTTGATAGATATGCTAATTAGTAACACCTATAATGTTATACCCGATCTATCCTGTGTGTGCATTGTGGGGTGCATTTTGGTGCATTCCACCTGGGCGTGGTGCACCTAAGGATCCTTATAATAAATGCAGAGGTAAAACCCCATTTTCTCCCTTCTAACCATGTTTGCCTCTTGATTTTAAGACCAGGAGAAGGCATCACCCTTGCCAGGAAGGAGCACAAACCCAACCCCACCTCTACAACTTCAACAGCCCCTTCTGAGGCCGAGGCTCCAGGCAGAGCTTTCCCCGTACGGAAGGAGAGTGGGGCTGAGGAAGTTGGAAGCAACAACATCTGGCTGCTCTGAGCAGCTGCGAGGTTTGCAACTGTGTGTGGTTTCCCCTGAGAACTGGAGGGACCCTGCCCCAAACTGTGTCAGTGTGGAGCTGTAACAAGGTGGGTTTTTCATTCATTTTTAGGATAATGGGAGGTAGAACAGGTATCAGGGAGGGCAATTGAAAGCACGGAGGGGACAGAGCCCTCCCAGGACAGACTGGAAATATTAATTCCCCTGGAAAAAGCTTTGCATCTTCCCACTGACCTGGCTCACTGATTTTAGTAGCTCGTTGCCTGGCAAAACATCCCTCAGCCTTCATCCTCTTCCTCATCCTACCACCCCCGAAGCTGTGGAGAAGGAGCTGGCAAAAACAAGGTGGAATAATAAGTGTTTACACCCAAAATCATTTTCAGCTCAAACATTTTGGCTTTTGCAGTTGCCTTCCTCCTCTAAGGCCAAGGGTATGTGAAAGAAGGAGCTCTGTGACCTGCTGTGGACTCAGCTGGGTGAAGAAATCCCTCAAACATGCAGGAATTTGGGATCTTTCCATGTCATCTATTTCTGACTTCCCAGAGCCGACGGTGGGAACGCCACCTTGATGTTTCTGGGGTGGGGAGGGAAGTCTTCAGCAGCAGATGAACTGCAAAATACAGAACATTGGGAATGAATCCGTTTTGGGGCAGTGCAGACACTGGAGCATTGGTAACACAGGAATTGATAATGCCTGTAAAACTCCTCATTCCAGTGAGATGGATTCAGGCTTGGATCAAACCTCCAGGCAGAGATAAAGAGCCAACAGCCAAATGTAGGCTGGTCTTGGCTGTGCCATGCCCAGTTAAGCTGGAGATTTGTCCTGAGTTTCAGCAGGTCGGGCGCGTAAAATAGATCTGGCTCCTTTGTAGGAAAGGAATTCCTGCCTGCAGGCCAAAACTAACAGCAAGATTCTTGGTGGAAATCTTTCTGGAGGAGGAGAGGAAGGGTGTGTGCACCCCAAAAGGGGCACATCCCTTAGGTCTGGGTCAGCAAGAGCTGCTGGTGATGGTTAGAGGCAAGGGATTAGCAGTGGATCATTTTGGGGGGACAGAGGAGTGGTGGCAGAGTGGGAATTGTTCCGTGGGTGTGGCCAAGGACAAACAGCTTTAACGAAGCAGTGAATAAACAGAGGATGTCAATATGCCCTGATTTCTATCAGTGTTTGCCGGTGTGGAGGCAGCTCCCTGCCATGTGGCCGTGGTTTCCTGTTTATCCAGAAGGGAGAGTCACAACAAAAGCTGGAGCACTCGGTGCCTGTGATTTGTCTGGTTTCTAGAGCTCAGAGCAGCCCTCGCTTCTGCTGGAGCAGTGGAGCTCCTGCTGCCTGCTGGGCCTGAGCACGGGTGACCAGGCATCCGTCCTGATCCCAGCTCCTGCCATCCAACCACGGCTTGTCGGGCTCTGGAATCATCCACTTCATCTGAACAAGGGAGGAAGTGTCACATGCTTGCAAGGAAAAAAAGATGAGGAATTAATTCCCCGTGATTTCTGCTGCTTCTTGTTTGACACTCGATGACAGGCGCCTCTGGAGCCAATCCTAGGAACACATGTAGCTGTTAGAGGGGAAATTCTGCCTTATCATCTGTCATAATTTATGCTCCCAGGGCTGCTTATCTTGTGCTGCCTGGTGGGACCCCTGTGTGCAAGCTGAGCTTCTGTAATTCACCTTCTTCCATGCTTTCGGTGCCTCCTTTGGTGCTCCCGGTGGAAGAGACCCAGACGGATCAGTCATCGCTCCTCTCTCCAGGGAATCTGTGCAGGTCTTCCAACCTCCCTGCTGAAAGGAAGGGAGATTGGAATCTCATGTAATTTTGGCAGTGGAGACCTAAAAGAAAGAGAGAGGAGAGAGTTTGTGCGGTTATGGTGATGTGAGGTCCCTGCTGATGTTGGCAGGACCTTAAAGCCAATCTGGTTCCATGGGCAGGGACACCTTCCACTAGCCCAGGATGCTCCAACCTGGCCTTGGACACTTCCAGGGATCCAGGGGCAGCCACAGCTTCTCTGGGCACCCTGTGCCAGGGCCTTTTTCTGCTGCTGCTGTCTGGAAACTGAAGGACACAGGGGATGAACCAAAAATGTTGCAGAAAGGGAGAGGTCACAAAAACTTGCTTAAAATATAAAAAAAATAAGGAGATTGTCTACAAGTCCTTTTCTGGGGAACGAGAGCTGCCCCAAAGTTTGGCAAAGCTTTCCTTGGAACAATGGAGCACAAAATTAGGGAAGATAAATCAATTTTACTTTAGAAGAATGAGTTATTTGGTGAGATCTGCAGTAATTTTGATTGTTTTTACATAGTCCATCTTTATTTACCTTAGTGTCAGTCTAGCAAGGATTTTGCCTCTATTTTAGTGGCATATAAGGAATTTCCTGTTTGCTCGTATTTTAGGGAACTTGATGAGTATTTCCATATAAAGAAAAATGTCTGAAAGAGAGGGTATATCTCAGGAAGGAGAAGAGTCTCCATTTTCCAGGATGCCCTGAGATGATGCCGCAGAGCCCCTGGCTTGTGGATGGGGCTTGGAGCAACCTGGCATAGCGGAAGGTGTCCCTGGCCATGGGAGCAGGTGGAATGAGATGAATTTTAAGGTTCCTTCCAACCCAAACTGGGATTCTGTGGTGGTGAGATACGAATGCATGTGTTCACCTGCCCACTACAAGGTCAAACCTCATCCCTGCCAAGCGGTGTCATCAATCCACGCCACGAACAATCAGTGTTGTGGCACCACGGGGCAGAGCTTTGACAGGGCCGTTTATGAAAGCCTGAATCCAGGGAGAAGAAAGCAGCAGAGCTGTGAAGCCACCCCAGTTCCTGTTTATGCCATGAGAGGCCCAAGGTTAGGGCAGGAACAATGGATTAACTAATATGTTACAGGCACAGAAAGCCCTGGAAAAAAGGAAGGAGGAGGAGGTTTCCCTCCCGCCTTCGGAATGTGACGTGGGGCTGCTGGGCAAGCAAATGATAGGCAGAAGTCACCTTTGCCAAGGGAGGCTTTCAAAAATTAAGGAGAGCTTGTAGGAAGGCTCAAGGAGAGAGAAGAAGAGCTGGAGGGATCCTCAGCTGCTTTGGGAGTCACGGGTCTGTGCAGTCAGGAGGTCACAGTGAATTCAGCACTTAAAGCCTGAGCTCTCCCCAGAGCAGCTCCTTGTTCTGGAGCACACGTTGGCTGATGAGGATAATTTCAGTTTGTTTTCATTCAGCGTAATCACATCACTCGGAGGAAACAACTGCACGAGTGCTGGAGTGAAGGCGTTGCTGGAGCCAGAGCTCCTGAGTCATCCCGAAAATCCCTGAATCCCACGAGATGAATGCGGAGTTTTGCGAGGCTCACTCTGCTTTTGGCCCTGGGCAAGGATAACTCTCGCATCCATCCCTGCTCCTGGCTTCTCAGCCAGCATCTCTGCTGTGTTTCACCCCACCCAGCCCAGGTGCAAGGGTGAGGACCAGCCCAAAAAACCCGAGCATCGCTGTGGGTGAAGCTTGGGCTCAGCATCCTCACAGCCACGAGGAAGTTCAAAGTCCTCTCCCTTTGTTTGCTGTTAATTTGTCAAGTTTTATCTGTTTCTGCTACCCCTGGCAGCTGCACCATGTGTAAAATCCTCCCTGTATCACATATAAAATGCTCTGCCAGCCTTGGACTGGAAAAGCAACAAAAGCAGAGGTCCATTTTTATGTAAATGTTTGGTCGGGGCATAATTGTCTCCCAAATCCGACTGAAGGCACTTAAATTGCTTTAAAGCCTTGCAGCTCCATGCTTTTGACAGATCCAGCCACAACCAGCTTGTTCTGGCATCCGTGGGCTTGTCACATGAATTTTTGCTCTCAAATTAAGCTTTTTTTTAATCGCTTAACATCAGTTAATAGGCACTTAAGATGAAGTAATTTCCTTTTTATTTTCTTACTTGGTCTCTGCTGATCAATGCAGGATGAGATCACCTGAATTCTTTTTGGGGGGGGGTGGGGGTCAAAGGGAAAATTGGCAACATCCACCTAGGGCTTATTTTGGTTTTATTTCCCCCCTCTCCTTTGAACAGGGTGGGATTTCTGCAGAACAATTAACATTCATTCGCTAAGTGCTTTTGCAAGCATGTTTACGAGAAATGCAAATACTCCAGGACTGCGGTGGGCTTGTTTTTCACCCCAATTTAGCCCCAGATCCTGTGGGGTTTTGTGTGTACACTGAAGTCTCATGCTACAGCACTTGAAAGTTCGCGTGCCTGGAGCTGAGCGTGTCTGCGAACCTCTCTGAGGTGGAGGGGCTAAGACGGGAGAGGCCTTGAGCTGTTTGCAGCACAGCTCAAAACTCAAGGCTGTTTAGGCCTCTCCAGGTGTCCTGGAAGGGAATTTCAGAGCCTGGAAACCTCCATCCCATAAAGAGGGTCCCTGGTGTTCCCCCTGCCCCAAGATAACCCACGGACGCTGACGCCTCCAGGACTGTGTTTTTTCACCTCAAACCGTCTGCTGGCAGAGCAGAGGCGATAGCAGGGCTGCTGATTTATGGAGTGGTGGCTGACTTCCCAACCAGGAGCAGGAGAGAGGTTTTCCATGGGAAATGGGACGGCTCCGAGGCACGGGATCTGCCGGGGGTCCCCACCAGTGTTGGGTTTCTCCAGCCTGGTGAAAGTCACCCCCAGGTTTGGGGTTTTTCATGTAAATTGTAGCCACAGAGAGGCAACAAGGCCTCTCTCCTCTTTGGGCTTTCCAAGGAGTTGGCCAATCCATCCAGGGATGAAGGGAGGACAGGCAAATCCCCATATCCTTTCCCCTAGGAAATGAAGCTAAAAATGGAATTCCTTCTTCCCAACCAAATAATGGACATCAAAGAACAAACGGACCAAGAGCTGCGGAAAAAATTGGCAAAGGACAGTGACAAGGGATAAATTTAGCAGGGTGGGACAAGGCAACCTGGATACCCTCTCCCACATCACGAATGTGGTCCCTTGAGGGCATTCACTGGGAAAGTCTCTGCTTAATTACAGTCTAATTGCTGCTCTGGGTGCAGTTCTCATGCCTTTGGAAGACGGCTAGAGACTGGCTGGTGGAAAACTGCTCCCAAACATGTTTTTATAAGATATCGGGCCAAGCCAAAGGAAATATGCCAGGGAACCGTGGGTGTGGTTGGAGCAGGGATGAGAAAAGGCATATCTTGTTCCCTCAGGTGGGAAGAATTAAGTGCATGTGAACACCAGGATTGGGAGTCCTGGAAATAGTCCTGGGACAGCAGCAGCAGCAGCAGCAAACACAGAGATAATTTAACCCTAATTCTCTTTTTATCCTTCAAACTTCATAAAAAAGAGACTTCTGCTGCAGGGGGCAGAGGGGTTACACCGGGGTGGGTAAGGAATGGCCTTTATAACACTAAAATCCCGTTGTCTGGAAGTTAAATACTAGAAGATGATGCAGAAACTTGGATTTAAAGCAGGGTTTTAAACCTGATAGGAAATAAAAACTCATCCAAAGGACCTGGAAGAAATGATAGCTGCTAAGGATTATGGTGGATGACTGCTCCAGGAAATCAGTGTGGTCAGGGGACGTGGGTGAAAGCTTCTTTGCTTCTTCTCCACCCCTGGAAGTGTCCAAGGAAGGCCTGGACGTGGCACTCAGTGCTCTGGGCTGGGTGACAAGGTGGGGATCCGTCACAGGTCAGACTCAATGACCTTGGAGGTCTTCTCCAACTTAATTGATTCTGGGATTCTGTGACCCCCCAAAAGCACCACGTGGCCCCAGCCAGGACCGAGGATGCTGCATTTGCCACCTTCAAGGTGCCACCTTGGGCTCTGGACTCGGAGTGTTAATAAAATCACCCTTGTTCAAGGTTACGGCGCGAGCTGATTGCTCCTGATTAGGGATTTGTATTCAGTTGTGACATCCTGCAATTTTTATTACCTTTATGGCAATAATTGCAAATAATAAAATGACAAACTATCGTAATTAAATTTTAATTAATTACAAATCCATTACTTTTAAGTTTATTCATGGTAAGGACAATGATACCGAAAACAATTCATTAAAGCACTTGATATGTAAATTATGAAGCCAGGCATTAATCTCAGGCAGCTCGTGTATTCTCCGCAGCAGCAGGGAATTTGTTTAAGGAAAGGCAGCTCTGGATGATTTTAGCTGGTTACCTGAGGGAGCAGGGAAATACTGGAAACTGTGGAGCTGAAAAGATTCCCAAAGTCAGGTTCTGCATCCTCTAAAGGAAAATGCTAAGGAAGCAAAAAGAGGTCCCTGGCTGGCCTTGCTGCTGTGGGTGGATAATCACTGTAACAGCACGGGGAGATGTGGCAATCCTGCAGGGAGCTGGGCATGAGGGCAACTCCTGGCTCTCAGTCCAGATATTTTCCTCCTGATGGGTAACTCTGTGCAGGCAGCGCTCAGGGAGAGGGTCTTGGAACACCAGGCAAGCAATGTTTCCTGGGCTTCAGCTATAAACACCCACCCACCTCCCCAAATCCATGGAATTCTATCCTTATGCTTCTCCGTCAGGGCAGCAAAGCTCTCATCCCAGCTCTCCACACTGAAATAATCCCATTTGTGATGGTCTGTTTGCCATCAGCTTTTGCTGACTTAATTTAATGTACAAAGCCACGCTGGACTCTGCTTCCCCTGGATAACCTGAGCGTGGATCCCTGCACATCCTGTGGGGAAAATGGTCTGTGTCAGGTACAGGATGAGGACTATTCCTGGTCAGAAAGCCTTGTCCTTGGCCCTGGAAAAGCAGCAGAAGTGCCTGGTGCAACAAAGGTCACGTTGGATGGGGCTTGGAGAAACCTGGTCTAGTGGAAGGTGTCCCTGCCCATGGCAGGGTTGGAGTGGGATTTAAGGACGTTCCAACCCAAACCACTCTGGGATTCTGTGATCTCCCCAGGGTTCTTACCCCAGGCAGTGGGAACGACTCATTGCCGTTTGACCACCTCCTTCTGACAACCTGGGACACTCAGGCCTGAAGGAGGTCAGCACCAAGTTTTTATTCTCCCCACTAACGCTGTTTTATATCGGGAAGCACGAGGTTATATTTGCCTTTTGCCACAGCGAGCTGGCATTTTGCTGCAGCACCGTCCGTGCTCCCGATTGTCTGCAATCCATGTGTAATCCCATCCAGCTCGGGAGCTTTCCTGTCCAAGGGGGAGGCACGAATGGAGGGGAGACGTGATCAGACAGAAAGGCACCTCCAGCTCGGACACGGAGAGCCCAAAGCAGGGAGGCACACCCGAGGTTAATAACATGTTGCTCCACCAGCTTCTATCTAATCTTGGAAACCGTCCTCTGCTGCGAAGAAAAATGGGAAAGTGATTATGTGACTTGAAATAAGGTCCTGCTCCACTGTCTAGACAGCTTTAAAAAACATCAAGCTGGGGTGTTCCTATTTATGAAAAATGCAGCTGCACTGCTGCCTTCCGCGGGCGAGGGAAGCGAGAGGTG
The DNA here is from genome assembly GCA_013398055.1 of Ifrita kowaldi. Taxonomy (NCBI): domain Eukaryota; kingdom Metazoa; phylum Chordata; class Aves; order Passeriformes; family Cinclosomatidae; genus Ifrita; species Ifrita kowaldi. The sequence goes on from VZRS01002137.1 coordinate 81,525, forward strand.
CACTTGAGGTCATTTGGCTGCTCGCTGAGCCTGTCCATGGGAATTTATTCCTCTCCCCTTCTTGCTTTATTTGTTTTATTCCTTCTGCTTCCAACCTGCCATCCCCAGCTCCCTGGGCCGCTGGGCTCTGTCCTTGGGGGCTGCTGGCAGCGGGACAGCCCGTCGGACATGGATCCCTGTGAGGGTCTGTGAGCCAGGATGGCTGCTGGGTGCTAATCCAGGCTTTTTCCTTCCCAGATTATTGCCGTAGGGATGCCTGCCCGGAGCTAAACTGCAGACAACCTCTGGATCCTTAATAGAGTCTCTTATAACCTCTCTTTTAAACTGGAAGGATTTCATTTGCCCTAAATGCAACCTCAGCAATTCCCCTCTGCCTTTTTTTCCCCCCCACAGCGTGTAGGGTTGGACCTTTTTTCCTGGTGGGATCTGATGCCGAAACTGACTGGGCAGGATTTTCACCAGGAGCCACACGGCTTCAGCATCCTCTGCTGATGGCACCCAGCACCACATTCCTGCTAAGGCTCAACCTTGAGTGGTCTGGGAAAAAAAAAAGAAAAAGAAACAACCCTACTGATCATGGGGCTGTGCCCTACAAAAGGGGGAAATGGGTCAGCAGATCTGTTAATCCCAGCTTGATCTAAAGTCTCTGGGACAGGTGGCAACCTTCATTTAATGGAACAGTGAGATCATTAGGAATTGGTAATGAACTGTAGAGCAGCCAGGAAAGTAGGTCACCCTTACCCCAGGAACACTTCAGTCTGTCCCCATTCATGTGCAGCGGCAGAGATGGCCGGGGGCAGGGTGACAGCCCCGTCCTGGGATTTGCTAAACCAGATGATTTTGGGAACAGAGCGGGGCAAACGCTGCAGACACAAAATGGGTTAGATTATCTCAAGCAATAAAATGACTTAAAAATGGGCTGATTCAGGTTTAGGTGTTGAGTCCCACTGGCCGCAGGCTGCCCGTGATTTGTGGGTTTGGAAGAACCAGTCTGAGGCCAGGGACAGCGATCACCCGGGAGGAAAAGAGGAGAGATCCTTTCCTAAACCCCAAGGGAGGCTTTGCCCACCCCTGAGCATCACACGGATCCCTGTTTCCACATCCTGAGGGCCTCCCAGAAGATCTCTCCTCACCTCAGCACTCCCAGCTGGAGGAGTACTGTCATCCCTGAGCTTTTCCTTTCAGATGCATTCCCTGCTGCCTTTCAGGGCTGAACTCTGGGTGCTTCTGGGTTGAAGTGATCCTGGACACCTTTAGTCCTGCCCAAGATCCCAAGCCTTGCACATCAAATATGATCCACATCGATGAATTACTTTCGTCTCCCATTGACCCCTCGTGGATGAAACCCAAGTGCTCGTAGTAAGACCACAAATTTGAAAAGCTTCTATTTTTCCCTCCACCTTCGTTTGCTCCCAAATCCTGACGTTGCTGCAGCCCTCTGTAATTTTGTGAACCACCAAGCAGGCAGCCTGCTGCCCTGCAGGGGGAGAGAGGTTTGCTCAGCCAGTGAAAGCCCCGAGGGCTGAGGATAGGAAAGGTTAAGAAAATATTTTGCTCAAGATGCAATAAGCAGTAGTGGGGTTTGGAAGGTTATTTCATGTTACTTTTTTTTTTTAAAGGGGTATTCAAGCAAGCATTTTATAAATATTTATAGACAAGGAACTGTGCTAAAATAACACTTGAGGGCTGGTTTGAAGTCCTCCAGGAAATTGAGGTGGTGCACGGTCCCCATGTGGCTATTATGTGTTGTTAGTGAGGATCCTCCTGCTCTGCATTTCCAGGAACAGGCTTCAGCTGTTGTCCATATTAACTGCAGCTTTTGCCAGTGTATCCCCATGGATGTGGGATGCCAGGTGGTGCTGGGGGAGTGACCGATCTCCCCCAGCTCTGCCTGCCGTGCCCTGAGGTGTCTGTCCCATAAATTCAGCAGAAGGCCCCATAGTCCTGATTCTCAACCCCACAAAAGCGTTTTTAAATCCAACCCATGCCACTGATGGGCACATCAGGGGACCAGGAATGCCATCACTGGCCACCAGGCCAAAGGAACAGGTCTCTTTTTGTCACCCTTCACTGGGTAAAGCTCTGCAAACCCTCCCTTCCCTCCACAGCTGGAGCTGGTTGTCCATGTCCTCTCCTTCTGGGCACAAGTGCTGTAGTCTCCACCAACACTTAAAACCTTCAGGAGGGGAGGAATTCTTCCTATCCCTTCCCAGTTTTCCTCTTCTTGTTTATATTTTCTGTGCTTCTCTTCATCTGCCCAGAGCTCCAGGCTTTCTTTCCATCCACGCTCCTGTGGTGTCTGAGCTGCTTCGTGAGGAATTTCTGTCCATGTCCTGCCAGATGGAATCTGGACACCATTTGCTGGAGGAATGGGAAAGAAAGTAGAAAATGCTTCAGGTCATCTCCCTCACCGCCAGTTCTCTGCCAGAAACAGCTCTAGAGGGTGGCCTTGGGGAGGAACATGAAGATCCTGGTGGAGCTTGGTGAGGAGAAGGACTGGAGCACTGGTGACACCTCTGGTGCAGCCAGCTGGGTTCTCCCATCTCAAGTGAGCTGGCTCTGGGGGCAGAAGGGACAGTGGCTTGGGGGGACATATGGAAAACCCTGGGAACTGCTAAAGGGAGAGGGATGCAATTCCCCTCATAATAAGGGCTGATTTCTTTGTATTACTCAGAGAAGGGCAGCCTAGATGGGTATCCACGTGTGGCTGAGCTGCTGAAAAATAAGTTTTTCACCTTTTGGGGAAGACTGGAGAAGGTCCTGTGTGTGTTTACCCTTGGCTGTGACCAGGAAGGCTGCCCTGTGGCAATGCCAGTCCCTTGGCACCAGTCCTTCCTCTCAGCTCTCCCAGTTTTGAGGATTAAATAGAGTGCAATATCCATCTTGCTCCGTAATGCAAACATTGCAGCGGGCCAGGCAGCTGATAAGGAATCACTTCTCGGTTTAATGAGGAGACTTGACGTAAACTCAAGAGTGTGCAGGAAGAAAGGAAAACATTTCAGAGGGTGCCTGCAATGGAACATTTCTGGCACGTAAAAAAGCACAAAGTGAGTATGGTTCACGTCAGTGAACATTTTCAGCTTCCTTTCAATAAAAATGTAATAACCATTAAATTTAAACCGAACAACAAAATCTTTCTGTAAATGTGAGCAGTTTGGGCTAGAAAATTTTTCACCCCCTCTGCCAGCAAAGCAGCCCCATCCAGGGGAGTATTGGGGTTTGTTTTTTGTTTTCCCCTCGTGGCTCAGCTTTAAATGAGTGATTAAAAGGAGCAAGGAGCAAGGAGTGTTTTACCTGGTCCAGTGACATTGCAGTGGTTCTTTGAGGTCCAGCCAAAAATTCAAGTTTTGCTGGACTTGAGCTGGACACTGGCCTTGCTTCCTGGCAAATGTTGAATTCTTGGATTCTTTCCCACTGTTCTCAGCCAACTGTGTGGCCAGATAAAAGGATGGTGGTGTTGGATTCCTTAGGGATCTCCTTTCCAAGCTCTGACGGCTAAATGGAGGATAAATGCAGATGGAGAGGGACCATGTAGTGACAGGACAAGGGGGAATGGCTTCCAGCTGACAGAGGGCAGGGTTGGATATTAGGAGAAAATTCCTGGCTGTGAAGGTGGAACAAGTTGCCCAAAGAAGTTGTGGCTGCCCCATTCCTGGAAATGCTCAAGGCTGGGTTGGATGGAGCTCTGAGCAACCTGGTTGAGTCGAAGGTGGCCCTGTCCCTGGGCAGGTGGGTGGAACTGGGTGATCTTTAAGGTCCCTTTCAACCCAAACCATGCTGGGATTCCATGGTTTTTATGGAGAGGTGAGGATTAAAACACCAGCTGGGGCATTGGAGCGCTGTGGTTTCATGGAAGCTCTCCAGGGTCAGCCTGGAGCAGGGGTGACCAACCCTTGGCCACGAGGTCTGAGATCCTCCTCAGAGGCTCTTGAGTGCATGAAGAGCTTGTAGCTAAAAGCAGCAGAACGATGCCAGGGTGCTGATCTTGGCTTGAAAAGAGTTTGTTTGGAAAGGAAATAAAACCAGAGGATATTTTTGCACCCGTGATGAATATCCAGCGTTGATTCTGCTCCCAGAGCACACATCCAGGTGGGCAACTCTAATTATTTATCTCAGGAAATTGGCAGGTTCTTGATATTGGCACTGAAGTGTTTCCTCTTCACGGGCACACAGAGACTCTGAGTGATGATATTGTCCCTTCTTTGGAGCCCTGGCAGTCCTGCTGCTCACTCAGCCCCTTTAGAAAGAGAAAATTTGGCAGCTTGTCCCATGGTGTGCTCAGAGTGAGGCTTCAGGGATGTGTTCTCTTATCTCTGCCTCAAGGTTTAGTCTGTAATCACTTAAACTCCCCTCTGAGCTGAGAGGGTGTTGGGTTGTGCCTGTGTTCCTTGATTTAAATGGGGTTTTTTTAAATATAATTCATCATTTAATTTAATATTAATTACGAGTAAAACCCCCTCTGGATGGGGAAAACTGTAGGAAGTGTTGGCAGAGAGAGAGTTCACTGGAGAGATGGATGGGGTGGGACACCTGGGTAGGTGGCCAAGCCTGACTGGAATTTCCTTGGTGTCTTTGCAGGAAAAGGAGAAAGAAAAAACCTTTCCTTGGAAAAAGTGGTTGAACTTTCTGTGCCACCTGGAATACACAGGTATTGATACTATTGATAATATTGATATTATTTAGTATTATTTAGTCCTCTGGAGCTTTATTTTGATAATACACCATTTTGGGAAGGAAAAGGCCTTTTGGAGAAAAAGCCCCAACTCAAACCCCGTGTTTCCACTCCCTCAGGAGTGCCTTTCCCTTCATAACAAGCAACTGGTTGACAATTTGAAAATGCACAAATAGATTCCATCTCCCAAGCAGAATTTTCCAACCATTTTTCTGGAAATAGGCTGCCTGATGCCTGATTTTTTACAAATGCCATGGATTTCAGAACCCAGCTTCTCCAAGTCTTGATTTTGCCAGACACCGAGCAGTAGAACCCAGTTATATTTCCGTACAGATAGCAGTGAAATTCAATATAAATTTAAAATTTATAGGACAAACATGGGACTTTTTGTGGTTTATCACATTTGATGTCTATGGGAATTCTTTCTCCACGGGCATTCTCAAGGAAAACCTTAAAACACTGGGGGAAAAAATGTATTTTTAAATATTTACATATGGGGACATGTAGTGAAACGTCGCAGAGATGCTTTTTTATTAACCAGATGGTAACTTCTTATTTACATTTCCCATATAAAACCATCTGTGCTCGAAGTGGGGAGATGCTCCAGTTGGGAGTTTGGCTGCAGGGGGTGGATTTGTTACATCCAATTTTCTCCTCTCATCAGAGCTGAATATGTAACACTTGTCTTATTTAACCTTGCTTTAATTAGAGGGTTACAAAAGTGCACTTGGCTCTCCCATGCAGTAGCTGGCACTCTGGATTTTGCTGCTTTTAGACAAAACTGAGATTTCTTGCCTCGTTTCCCCTTGATGTTGGACTTGCTTCCTCTGTTTCCATCCCGTGGTTCCCTCACCCAGCCTTCTCCACCACCAAATCCCCCATTCTCGGTGTGAAATCCTGGCCCTGCTGAAGTCAATGGAAGCCTTGACATCAGCTCCAGCAAGGTCAGGATTTCTCCCTGGGTGTTTATTTTCTTTAAGCACTCCCAGCCTGTTGCTCTGTCCAACTTTTCCCGGAGCCAAGTTCAACACTTCCCTCTCCACTATCTCTGTCACTCTTCTATGAACTCCCTCCAAATTAAAACGTTGGGTGCCCAGAACGCTCAGTGCTGTTTCAGGTGTTGTTTAAGCAGTAACCTCATGGAAATACTATTTTAATTTTTTTGCTGCCAGCTTCGCTGGGCTGTTTACTTTTCTCTTTCTTCCCCCTTGTTTTATTGGCTTATTACGTTGCATTTTTGTGTCATTAATAAAGATGGACAAAAATACCAGACCTAACACTGACCTCCCAATGGAATCCACCAGCTCTGCCAACTCTGTACTCTGTTGGTTGCCTTTTTGCTTTTCCTCCCATCTACTTCTTACCCTTCATGGGCCATTTCCATCCAGGCCAGTTTGAATTCGTCCTGTGTGATCTGAGGAGACACCAAACTGGAGGCTTCATCCTGGTAAGAATCCTGTCCATATGGGAACCAGATGTTGTCATCTGTGAAAATTTTCATCATTCAAAAAGGAATTTAAGGGAAAATTTGTTTCCCTTGCATGTCAAAAATGAAATTTGACCAAAACGTGATTTTTTTTTTAAAATTCACTGATAAAAATTGTCTGAATGACATTTTTGATGTTAATTTGAGTTACCTAAGCTTGTGCAAAACTTAAGTGAAAAAGACAGACTAGTTGGATAAAATCAAGCCTGTAAACTCTGATAACATCTAGCTCATCTGACACAATGCTCTCAAAAATTAAGGTGACTCCACAGAACATCGTTTCCCAGTAGAAAACTTCCTGATGAGACCAGTTGTGACTAAGAGCAGTAGCCCAAATATGTGATTTCTTCCTCCAACCCCACAAATGCCTCTCACTTCCTGGAGAAAAACCCCAAACCACATTTTCAGTGTTGTGTAGCATTTCTCATCTTAAGGGCTTTATTCTTTTCAAAGCTGCTGCAGAAAATAAGAGTATACTCAGGAAGGAGGGGTTACAAACCGGGCTGCAACTGTCTAACACTCAGCATGGAGCATCCTTTCCTGGGGCTTTCCCATCTCCTGGACTTTATTGGTATTTGGGGATAATTTGAGGTTGGCTGTGGCTTGCTTGAGGAGGGCTGTGCTGAGAATCTCAGCCAGGGTCAAAGCTTCCCGTTTGCTTTGGCACGTGTGGTCTGAGTGTAGTGAGAGGAGCCACTGACCACCACCTTCACTCCGTGTCCTGGCCATTTTCCTTGGATGCTGGCCAGCAGTTCCTGCTGGACTCGTGTTCCAGGGCTGTGTTTGAACTCCCCTCCTCCGTCATCCCGAGCATCCAGATGTGACAGATCCATAGCACTGCGCTGCAGATGCTGCATATTGGCTGCAGCTGGGGTAAATATTATTCCTGTATCCCAACGAGGATGAAATAACATCTCCAGAGGATTTGGAGGAGAGGTGGAGGAGACTCAGTTTGTCATGGGCTGCCCTTGGGCTCCTTTTCTTTTCTCCTCGTCTTTTCAGGAAGGGAAAAGCCTGGCCTGCTAGGAAGGGGATTTCAGCTCTCCCTTGGATGCTGGTCAGGAAAACAGAGCACTTTGTTTGTGATGGCAGCCTCCACCAAAACGGCTCAGGGGCCAAATTAAGGCTGAGGAGGAAATTCATCCTCTCCAAAGATGAAAAGTCTGCTTGATTTCTTCCCTAGCCTCTGCTGGTTCCCATGCATGCCTCCCTCTGCTTGATGGATGAAGAATGAGAATCATGGAATTATGGAATGTCCTGAGCTGGGAGGGATCCACAAGGATCATCCAGTCCAACCCCTGGCCCTGCACAGACACCCCACCAATCCCACTCTGTGCATCCCTGGCAGCGCTGTCCAGACGCTCCTGGAGCTCTGGCAGCCTTGGGAATGTGCCCATTCCCTGGGGAGCCTGGGCAGTGCCCAGCACCCTCTGGGGGAAGAATCTTTCCCTGGTATTCTGAAGTCCCCTGACACAGCTCTGTCCATTCCCAGTCCTATTCCGGCACCTCAGGAGGTTCTGGGATTCCTTGGGAGGATACAGGACCACAGACACCCCTTAAAAGAAAGGCTGTTGGCTACTTGTGTGCTGAACCTCCTTGCCTCCTACCCAGACATTAATCCCATAGCTCCAAACTGGGATAACATTTCCCTTCTCTCACTCTTTCCTCGCCTTCTCTCTCAGGGTGCTTCCTGTCCCCCTCCCCATCTCCCAAGCAGAGCCTGACACCAGCCTGGAAGGGAGAGCAGGAAAGTATGGACTAATTGAATTGGTAAAAAACCTTTCTGTGAATTAAAACTTCAGGGAAGGCGTGGGAAGGCTTTTCCATACCATTTTCCAGGAGTGGAAGCTTTGGGAAGGAAGCATTTATTTGGAGATTTTCTCCAAATTAAGGTTTTGTGATGAGCTGTAAGTGCTTTGCACTCACACAGGTGGGACCCTCTCCCACCCTCTCTTTTTGGGTGGCCTGATGTTCCCAATTTATTTGAAAATATTCTGGTTTGGATAACTTTTCAATTTTAATTTTTTTTAGTTGGAATACTTGCATGAGTTTTGAAATAGCTCAAAAAGCAGATTCAAAACTGAGCTGGAAAACCCCATTTTGGGCAGATCTGGTTCCCAGCTTGTTTACTACAGTTAATAACATATCCCTGAAATCTCAGGCAATTTGAGATCCTGTGTTCCAGCACAAACCCAAGCTGGAAATGGAAGTCGCTGGGCACTTGTCTTTGAAATGATTGTTGGTGGAATCGTTTCACTGCCATCATTTCCTGCCTGTAAAAGTTGTTTTACCCTCTTTGGGGTCCTATTCCCTTTCTGTTTCTACAAGGGCTGGTAGTACAGTCTGTCACCCTTGAAGTGAACATCCCAAGGGCTGGAAGGCTTAAAATCCTTTCCCTGACTTGCGAGGGCATCCTGTGCAGCTTGGATATCGCTCCCAGGCAAAACCATTTTCACTTTCCATCAGACAGCACAGGCTGAAATCCCTGTCCTAAAATCCAGCCCCCTCCAGTCTGTGTTTGATCCCGTGCCTGCCAGGCTCTTGTGACTGTGGGTTTTATGTCTCTGGAGCAGCAGAGCCACCCCCCAGCTCTGAGCTCATGTGTTTTGCTGCCATCCAGCACCGGCTCCGTGCTGACACTTGCAGCTTCTGGGCCTTATTTACAGCTGGGACACGACATCCAAAGTAAACAACGTCTGGGGTCCTTCTCCCCCTTCCCCTGCACGGGGCTCCAGATGGGGAGAACCTGTATTCCCAGGGGTCCCAGATGGTGATGGATCACCTGGAGGGGTGATGGCTGTCAGCCAAGCCCTAACCTGTTTAGTCTGATGGGCAAAGCGAGCTCAAACAATTGGCAGCTCGGCTTTGAACGCTGGGACCGAGGTGTCCCCCACCCTCCTCTGCAAATAAATCACAGGTCAGAGCAGCTGGGGTGGTGGCAGAGGGGATATTTGACCATGGGATAGCGTGTTTCCAACTCTCACCCCTCATAAAACTCAGGAGAGGAGCAGAGAAGCCATCAAATGCAGGTCTCAGTTGGGGTGGGTGTAGGGCTGGGCTAACCTGGCACCCGTGGGTGCAGGGAAGGTGAGAACAGGAAAAACAATGGGATCCCAACTCCAGTTTGCCTTTCTTTAAGTGGCAGATCTATCCCAAAGGGCCACTTCATGGTTTCATTTATGGCTGTTGGTGCCCTACATCATCTCTGAGCAGAGAAGTGCCACTTTGGGTTTGTGTATCTTTCACTGACATGTATATTTAGCACTCATTAACCACTTACCTTGGGCTAATAATTCAACTTGTGTTCCAAATGTCCTCTTTTCCGTGAGTTCTTGGAGCCAGAGACCCCTCCTGACAGATTCATTTCAGCTTTGTCTGCTACAGCCTTTTAGCTGATTTGAGCAATATTTGCCATGTTGTTTTTTTAAATGGTTAGTCAGAGTGAAACCATCTCATTGCTTTAAACCTGCAAATGATTCTTGCCCGTTCCAGCTAAAAGCAAATTCAGAACATTTGTTGCTTTTTACAGGGAAGAAAAAAATTAATTAATTCACTTCATCTTGGTGCTTTAGCCAAGCTGGTTGCAATTAACTTTGTGGTTCCTGTCCAAATTTTTCCTGCTCTCGTTTCTGCTTGTTTTCGTTTTGTTCCATCTTCAATGGGCCTGATGGTTTGTTTTCCATCTATTTGACCTTTGTCAGCACATAAACTCCCAGGACTGACAGGACCTGGAGTGTGTAGTCCTCGCACAGTGTCTTTTTTGTTGGTGTTTTAACTCAAATGTCTTTTTTGGTTGGCGTTTTAACTCAAATGCACTTAAACCCATGCTTAAACCTGACTTTAGCATGATCTAAGCCTGTGTCAAATAAATTCAGGCAAGACTGGGGCTGTTTCCTACAAAAGCACCAGAGGCAGGAGGGGTTGTGAGCCTGGCACAGCCGTGGTGGGAAATACCCAGCTCTGCTTCTCTGTGATTTCCTGTCCACATAAAACTGAAATTGCTGCAATGAGTCAAATCAAATATAGACTGAACCACTGGGTTTTTCCCCCTTAAACGAAAATTGAACTCTCAGAGGATCAGGCTGGCAGCTGAACCCAAACCAGAATCAAATTTGAGGCACAGTGCTTCAGAAAAAAAGAGTTCAAATTGCTTTGCAGTGCCCAGATCTGGGGCAGTCCCTCCTTGGATGAGCTCGACACATGTGGGGTTCCCAGAAGGGGAGTTTGGCATCTCCCCTCCTTGGCTGCTGGGCAGGAACCTCCCTGGGCTGTCAAAGTTTCCTCATCCCACCTTGGGGAACGTTTTGATTTCAGCAGATCAGCAAATGTTCTCCAAGAAGTGCTTTGCTGTTGGGTTTAGTGGTTGTAGGCGCTTTTTATCCTTGTTATTTCCGCTGCTCTGCTGGGGGATGAGGGATGTTGCACATGCACAAGGAATCCTCCACAGGCTGCAGGAAAGCAATAAACAGCCCAGGCTGAGAAGGAAGTGGATGGAAACCCAACCCAGGAAAATGAGAAGTGAAGGATTCAGCCTTGGCTTGACTCTGTGCCCAGAGACACTGAGAGCTGTGCTGTCACTGACTGCAGCAAGCTTAGGCCAGTCCTGGGGGCTTTGCAGAAACCTGGTCCCAGAGCAATGCAGGGTTTATTCAAGCCCATTCCCATTTTTTCTTTTCCCATTAACCCTGCTTTTTTCCAGGTAATTTTCACTGATATGTCACAAAACTCCTACTTTAAGTAGCCATGCCAGTGCATTCAACCAAGGGCTTCTCTTTCAATCCAAAAGCTTTGTATTCATTTCCCAGGAGCTCTGTAGCAGGCAAGGACATCCAAAAGGCAACTTCAGATTCCATAAAAATAAAAGAAATTCTGTTTTTCTCCTTGTCTATTCAGCAGTGGAACAAAACCCAGCGAAGGAGGAGGGGAGATTTCTGGTTTTGGTTATTTCCTTGGGCAGAGCTGCCACAGGGGTGGAGAAAAGCTGCAAGCAGAAGTCCCCAAGCTCTGGGAGTGGAGAAATCAGCCCTGCTGGGTTGCTCTGCTCCAGATCCTGCTGCAAAGCTTCCCCCCAGGCTGCAGGAATATCGCTGCCACCAGGATCCATCTGTGGAGCCGGTTTTCAAGTCTTGTTGTGCTAATTTGTGGTTTTCAGGAGAAAGTGTTGGAAAAGAGAGTAGTGTTGTGAATCCGAGCCAGACCTGCTAGCTTTGGCTGCTTGTCCTTTTTCTATATTCCAGTTGCTGTTGCATTTTTGGTATTTTTACTTTAAATCAAGGAAATAAGAGAAAAATGAACTGTATTAGGAAGACTTCCATTCACTTCTCTGACTCAACAGAAGTCAGCTTTGCACAACTCTGCAAGAATCTCCCTGCTCCTTGTTTTGCTGATTCTAAAATACATTTCATAGTGATACTGAATTCTAAAAATCAAACCTGAGTCTAAGATACCTCCACATTTGAGTTAGGTCAAACTAAGCCTGAGCTGCTCCACATTTTGCAGCCTTCCTGTACCTAAAAGAGCTCCAGAGAGCAGGACAGGAATTCTGGAGAAGACCATGGAGTGACAGTGCGAGAGGGAATGGCCTCCCACTGCCAGAGGGCAGGGATAGATGGGATATTGGGAAGGAATTGTTCCCTGTGAGGGTGGGGATGCCCTGGCACAGGGTGCCCAGAGAAGCTGTGGCTGCCCCTGGATCCCTGGAAGTGTCCAAGGCCAGGCTGGACGGGGCTTGGAGCAACCTGGGACAGTGGAAGGTGTCCCTGCCCATGGCAGGGGGTGGAATGAGGTGATCTTTAAGGTCCCTTCCAGCCCCAACCATTCTGTGATTCTCTGATTATTTCTGGTTTTTGGTGCTGATACAGCCCCTGTTCAGCACAATAACAATTCCCACAAGCTTTGAGGTGTTTATGAGAATGGGGGGGCTCGTGCTCAACCCATCTTACTTTTGTGCACAAATTACTGATTTTGGTGCAGGGTCAGATGCAAAGTTTCCCTTGCCTGGAGCAAGGACTGAGGGAAAGACGTCCCAGGCATTGGGCACCTCTGTGGGTGGAGGTGCCTGAGACACGAAAGTGCTGCACAAACCCAGCAGCTGAGCTTGGCATATGTTGGGCTCGAGGTCGAGGCTGCATCTGCTCGTGGAGAGCAGATTTAAGGAGCAGACGAAGAATGCAGGGGGATGGCAGGAATATCAAACCTGTCTGCTCAGGGAAGGGTCATTTTCCACACCACCTGCTTGTCGTCGTCCTCTGCTCAGCGTGGAGTCCTCTTCCAACCTTGCGTTGAGGGAGCTCGGCTGGGCTGCCAAGAAAAACAGAGGGAATCACTCTTTCATGAGCCATCCCTTCCTCCCCTTCATGTTGTTAGGCATTTCCCGGTGTGTCTCTCCCTCACAAACTCCTTTTAATTACATTGAAGTCGAAGTGAAAGGAATCCACCCCAGTTTGGCTTCTCCAACGCTGGGAAATGCAGCGCTCACTCTGCTCCTCCTCTCCCACGTCCTTTTTTAGTGTTTCCAGGACATCAGTCCAATGGCCTGAAGAAGAAAAATGATCTCAGGTGAGGGCCAATTATCACCACTGCCTGTTCTGGCTGGGAGGAAACGTTTGCCTGGAATTCCAGGGAGCTGTGGGGTTTGGATGAGGAAAGAGCAGCATATCTGCTGAGCACACCAGGAAAAGGTGGGGGATGTGTTTCTGCCCCTCTTCATGGCTGTAACCATGAGAGATAAGGGGTGAGATAAGGGGTTACCACACCAGTGATTTGGGATTATAATCCTTGGAATTGTAACACTGTGTTCCTGCTGCCTCTGAGATTGCAGTAAACACAAATCTGAGGAAAACAAGAAGTGCTCAAATGTTCTCCAAGGGATGATTATTGTTTTCCAAGGGAATGATTATTGCTTTTTTTTTTTCCAACCCCTGTGGTAAACTCCCTTTTGTCCAAATGAAAACTTTCCAGGAGAAAAAAGTAAAAAACAAACCATAAAAAATCCCCTTGCAAAGATTCTGGTCGAGCCTTTCATTTGTTTGTTTCCAAATGTCATTTTAATGAAGTCGAGGAGCTGCGTCAGATTTTGTCAAACTCAGAATGAAAACAAGATGTATCCATTAAAAACAGAGCTGGAAAGGGAGATTAGACAATTCCCCTGCCCTAAAACGGGATTGAGTATTTTCAGGATACAGATAAAATGCCAAGAATTGTTGATGTTACTTTGGCTTTGCTTTCATCCCCTTCCCCAAAATGCAGCCTCCCTTTTCCCACAGCTTTGCTACCACACCTTGAACACTCTCTGCTCCCTCTGGCTGCCCTCAATTAGGAATGCACAATTAGAAATCCTCATTAGAGTATCCCATCGCAGAGCAGCCCCTTGCATGGCACACATGAGTGGTGCTCCCCTGTTCCCTGCTCTGGTCCTCATCCCAGATAAAATCCTGCCATGGCCTTTCTGTGGCATCTCTGTCACCTCTTTCCTATCCAGGGTTTTAGCAGTTTTCCTAGGAATTAATTTAACACCAGTGCTGGAGAAACTCCTCCATCTCTACCAGGTCCTTAAACCAAATGCACACTGCTGCTACTGCTGGATCCATTTAATGAATCCAAACATTTTGGGAGAATGTAATCACTTTCACCTGCAGTTTCAACAGGAAATTATGGAAACATTTCCATCCCACAGAGCCCAATTTTTCCCTGCCTCACCTGTTTTTTCTACCAGGACTCTAACACGCAGAGCAGTTGATGTTCAGATTTCTATCTTGACTCATTTTAGCGCAAAAGTCAAACCAACCCAAACATTTCAGCTTCATTGGCAATTTGCTTCCAAATTTGTATTTGGAAGAAATAGAAAATCACATATTCATACGCTCCCTTCCCTCCAGACAAATGCTTCGGAGAGCGCTTTTCCCTGACTTTTGTGCTCAGAAGTGTCAAGGAAATCTGAGTCACTTGTCTGCTTTGAATTGTAAAGAATAAATGGGCTTCTCAAGCCCTTGGGCTGTGTTGGAATCTCAGCCAGAGGCCTCTATTAATAACCCAGCGAGTTCTTGTGTGACACTTTCTTATCCTCATCTGGCAGATGGGAGTGTGGCTGTCCAAGGTCACCCAACTTTGGAGTCACAGTCGGAGCCCAGGCCTCTCCTGCTGCCCACTGACCTACTTGAACCAGAGGAAATGCATCACCCTCTTACACAACAGCTCTTCCAGTAGTGCACACCAGAAAACTAGGGAGGTTTTCATGGAAATTTCCATGGAAAACACTCATTTTCCTGGTCAGAAATGTCTGTGTTGGGGAAATTCTGCTTTTCCTGTGGGGAAGATTCAGAATGCCAGGAAGCAGGGGTTGCCTTTTGCCTTCCCTTCCAGTTCTCCTCTTCCCATGCATTTCCCATTTGGAGAGGAAATCATTGCAAGCAGAGCCAACCATGCAGCTGCAGTGGTTTGGTTCCTGAAAATACCTGAGCTGAGATTTGTCCTCACACCAGTCTCCTGGTGGCCATGGAAAGACTTTGTTCCGTGGTGTGGAACACCAAAAAGCATCATGGCAAGTCCAGAGGAGGCCATGGAGATGCTCTGAGGGCTGGAGCTCCTCTGCTCTGGAGCCAGGCTGGAGAAGAGAAGGCTCCAGGGAAACCTTAGAGCCCTTCCAGTGCCTAAAGGGGCTCCAAGAGAGCTGGAGAGGGATTTAGAACAAGAGCATGCAGGGCTTCTGTCTCCTGCGTCTGGGATATAAACTGGAAGGAAGAGACTTTTCCTGCATTTTAGAGAGTTGGATCTGAGTGTGACAGGGAAACCAGCAGTGATTAGAACATCCTGAGGTGGAATATTCCCTTATTTTGGTGCTGGGCACCCAAGGGTGCTCCCTGGGCTATGAGACGTGTTTTCCTCCCCAAAAGTAGACATCTTTTCTCTGTTCTGCTGTAGCCAACCCAGACCACTCCTACAAGTGGAGTCCCAGGAGGGGATGCTCATTCCAGGATGGAAATAGAGATTTATTTTCAGCTCCTACAAACTGAGATCATCTGCATGAAAATAGGGGTTTGTAAGCCAGGATAAAATTGTCCTTGTGGGAAGTTACACCAGTACACCCAGATGACCAGGAATTCGTGTCCTACATTCATTGACCTCACCCATGCAGACAGGGATGGCAGTGGGGTGGAATTTCAAGGACACCTTCCACTATCCCAGGTTGCTCCGAGCCCCATCCAACCTGGCCTTGGACACCTCCAGCGATGGGGCAGCCACAGTTTCTTTATATCCTTCCACATTATTTAGCAATTATGGAATTTTGTTGTAGCAGGCAAGGGGGTGCAAATCTGACTAAACATCTCCTATTCCTCAAATTCCTGGGATATGCTGTGTTTCTCCTGATTCACAAGGACCCCAGGTAAACAAGGCTGCGGAATTTATCAGGGAAAATGAACCCAGCCCATGAATGGCACCACAGCAACGTTTTTGCAGATTCTGGTGAATGCTGAGTGGATCTCAGCTCCACTTCCCAAACTGCAGGGTTTTCATCCCAAAGAAAGTGAACTGAAACTATTGTTTGGCTTTGGAGGGGCTTTTTGCTGTTTGCTCCCAAGGGAAAATGGAGTCTCCAAAACTGTTGCCTGCAGAAAACTCAGAGTTTTCCGGGATTGCATTTGCCAAATGGAGATATTTTTGGGGAGAACTCCCAATTTTAAGCTCAGTTATTTTAGGGACGAGCCTATGTGGAGATGTCAGGGATGCATCTCAGCTGACTGCAGAACTTGATCTCTTGAATATTTATCTTTAATAGAAACAGAGCCATGAACAGACTCAGTGGTTATTTATGTTTTGGACAACTCCCTGCTCTTGTTTTGGGGACACCATCGTTGTTCCTGTATGCCCAGGGAATGATTTCTTTAGTGTAGGAGTCTCTCCACCTGATGACTACCATGAAATAACAAATTCAGATGGCAGAATCACACAGAATCACAGAATCTTTTACCTTGGAAAATATCTCCCAGGCCATCAAGTCCAACCTGTGCCCAATCCCCACCTTGTCACCCAGCACAGAGCACTGAGTGCCATGTCCAGGCATTCCTTGGACATCTCCAGGGATGGGCACTCCACCACAGCCTGGGAAGCCCCTTTCAATGCCTGACCAGCCTTTCCATGAAGAAATTCCCTCTGATGTCCACCCTGAGCCTCCCCTGGCCCAGCTTGAGGCCGTTCCCTCTCCTCCTGTCCCTGTTCCCTGGGAGCAGAGCCCGACCCCCCCGGCTGCCCCCTCCTGTCAGGGAGTTGTGCAGAGCCACAGGGTCCCCCCTGAGCCTCCTTTTCTCCAGGCTGAGCCCCTTTCCCAGCTTCCTCAGCCTCTCCTGGGGCTCCAGCCCCTTCCCCAGCTCCGTTCCCTTCCTTGGACACGCTCCATGTCTTTCTTGTAGTCAGGGGCCAAAACTGAATCCAGGATTGGAGGTGTGGCCTCACCGGTGCCCAGCACAGAGGGACAGTCACTGTTGTGGTCCTGTAGCCACACTACTGCTGGTACAAGCCAGGTGCCGTTGGCCCTCGTGGCCACCTGGGCCCACCTGGCTCATGTTCAGCCAGCAGGAGCCATGTCTATGCCTTACAAGCCCTCTCCTCACTGTTGGGGCACAGGGTGGGGGGACACCACATGGACACCCAGCAGTGTGGTCCAGGCTGCTCTCCTGCCTCCCCCCTCACCTCTCCCCAAATTCCCCTGCCATGACCTTCCTGAAGCTATTTCCACTCCTGTAAATCATCCCAGCCCTGCGAGGCGATGCTGTTAATTATGTCATGCAGAGACAAATTTACAGTGTGGAGCAACAGTAAAAAATAATCCTGCCTGAAATGATGGGAGAGCTACATTCCATGGGCTCTCTGTAAATCACAGCCAGCTCTGTGTGCCGGCCTGATGGGCTCTTCCCACCCACTGGCAGAGCTGGTGGATATTGGTGCTGACAACCCCAAAGAAGGGAGTGCTGAAAAATAATAAGTGCATCACTCTAAGTGGGTGAAAAAACCCCTATTTTAGGTGTCCAAGTGTTGAGCACCTGATTTTCTGTGTGGTGGCACCCTAGTTTCTCGTGAAGAAAAATTATGTTCTCCTAGCACCTGAAAACGTAACTTTTCCAGGAGGAAATCTGCTCAAAATATGTTGGCTGACCAAAACGTGAACTTCTGCAGCTCAGGTAGGAGAAAAGCCAGAGCGCAATTTCCAGATGCCCAATAGCTGGGCTACCCTTGTCTCCAGAGAAGGAAATCCAAGTTCAGCTGTCCAGGAGCTTCAAGACACTCAGTGTGGGCTCCCACATGGAAATGTGGGAACATCTGCAGCCCTTTCTGTGAAAATGTTCTGCAGTGAGTCTGAGCTGGGTGCCAGGGAAGGGGAGCCAACACCTCATCAATCATGGTTTCAAACAGCCAATTAGTGAAATGCCCACCTTGGCACACAGTCATTTTCCCACTTCCTGGCTTCCAAGGCTGTTCCTGTGTAAATCCATGGAGCAAACATCTCACACGGCCACCCACTCACTCGCTGCGTGGTGTCCCTGTGTCCGGACATCCATCCAGGTGCCTCCACCTCCCCATCAGGCCCAAAAATTTACGGCAGTTCATCTTCTGGCTCTGTTCAGTGTAGTCCAATGTTTTTCTTGGAAGAGGGAAGCCCATCTGTGGCACCTGCAGGCAGCACACACCAGTGGATTAAAGACATCGGTGATCAGTCAAGGGGAAATGGTTTCAAACTGGACCATGGAGGTTCAGGTTGGATATTAGGAAAAATTTCTTCACTGAAAGAGTTGCTGAGCATTGGAACTGCCCAGGGAAGTGGTGAAGTCACCATTCCTGGAAGTGTTCAAGGAACTGAGTAGACACGGCCCTTTGTGGGATGGTTTAGTGGGAATGCTGGTGTTCGGCCAAAGGCTGGACTTGATGTCTTGGAGGTCTTTTCCAACCTTAATGAGTCATTGGGACATTTTGTAGGTGGAAACCTCTGGCATGGGGCGGGGCTCCCATGGCTTCCCCAAGGCAGGACAGGTTTGGAGAGTGGTCACAGCCCTTGTCCAATGATAAATCTTGCTCTGAATACCCCCGGGCAGCCAGGGAAATGCCTGGAGCCACAGTGGGAGGACCTGGCATGTCCCAAGTCCTCATGTACACCCCATCTCTCTGCTTTGCCAGAGCGTGGCATCCCCAAAATTGGAGCTGCCTGACATCAGGGTGGCCGTGGTGTGACTGTCCCCTTTCTCGTGCTCTTGATGAGGCAGCCCCAGCTAAAATCTCCCTGCTTTAAAGCCTTGGGGCTTTTCAGGTTTTGACACTGCGTGTGGAAGGCAGCTGTCAATTAGCAGCTGAAAAAACAGCCTGCGGTGCTAATGAGAGCGAATCTGAGACCTCTTCCAAATCGTTTCCATCCATTTTTCAGGGCTTTTAATTGCTGTCATATTAGGAGGAGGATAGCAGAAGGAAAACACAGGGGGAAAAGCCCATTCGGTGGTAGATTCCTCTCTGCCAGGGCTGACTCAGTGGCAGCCTTCTTCCCAGGATTTTATTTACAGGAGTTTCTCAAGTTGTTTCTGAAGTCACGGGCCTCGGCCAGTTCCTGCAACCCCTTTTGCCCCAGGATTGGGATGTTCTGTCAGCTGCCACAGGATCGAGGGCTGGGGACAGATGTTGTCTCCCCACCCATCCTCAGTGCTTGATTCTGACTTTTTAAGGAACGTAGTCAAAAAGAAAATATTACATACTGGAACAGCAGTGGTGAAATGCTTAATATTTCTAAACTCTTACCAAAGAGAAGGCTTCCTAATTATTGTGTTGGTAAGGGCAGTTCTGGAGCCTCATCACATGAAGCAGCAGGAGAACAAGGGAATGAATGAACAGGTTGGACAGGACTTGGAGCAACCTGGGATAGTGGAAGGTGTCCCTGTCTATGGCAGGGGGTGGGAACGAGACGGGCTTTAAGGTCCTTTCAAACACAAACCATTCTAGGATTTTGTGAAATACAATAATATCTTGAAGCAAAAGGGTAGGTTTTGTGAGAGGGTTAAGGGTGATCCAGTCCAGCATTCCCCAAAGCACATTAAAAATGACCTGGAAGGGTTGGGGTGGCAGCCCTGGCACCGGGAGCTTCCTGCTGCCTGCGGCAGATAAGGAAGCCCCAAGCAAACAAATTGCTGTCCTTGCCGGTGTCAGGAGTGCAGCGACCCTGCGAGGTCCCGGCCGCGCTGAGAGCTCCGGGGGATGCTGCAGCCACCAAGGGCTGTCCCAGGGTGGGGCGTGTTTTGCTCCCTGTGAATCGTTCGTGGGGAAGGGAGGGGTTGCTGCTTCCCGATGCGCCAGAATCAAGTTACACTAATTAAATCCCGATGCGTGATTTTAAGCCGCGGGCTGGTGCCAGGGGCTGAAATCCCAGCCGGGAGGCTGCTGCCGTGTGTTCCCTTCGCAGGGAGCCGGGATGAATCCATGGGCGGCTGTGCCGGGTGCTGGGATTGTGCTGGGATCTGGGTATGAGTGTGGGTGACGCAGCAGCCCCCGGGGCACCGCATTTTTTGAGCCTCACTAACCCAAAAAAATGCATTTCCTCCTGGATTTGCTGGGATTTTTGGCCCATCCTGAGTTCCACCAGCACGGATTAAAGAGAGGCTAATGTACCAAGTGTGCCTTCCTTAACCTTGGGACAGTAGCAGTTTAGCAAAGTGAACCTTCCCCAGCTGCACCGGTCTGGAAACAATCCTGCTCAGCTGCTTCCTGGGCCTGCCTCGGGAATCTGGGCCAGACTGGGACGAACTGGGGATGGCTCTGACCCAGGGAACATGCTGTTCAGGGAATGTCAGCTCCCGCCTCCCGGGGCCTGGGGGTGTGCTACAGGGAAAGCGTAGGTCACTGGTTTTGTCCCAGCACACCTGCCCTGGAGCCAGCCTGGAGAGGGTCAGGCTGGGAAGCCCTGGACACGTGGTGTGAGGATGGATCTGTGCCTGGCTGCAGTGGGATTGCTGCAGGAAAACAAGCTTAACAGTGAAGGGAGAACAGAGGAGAAAACTGGAGGAAGTTCCCATCCATGAACCTGATGCCTTCTGGGACCACCACAAGTACCTTCACCTCCTCCTCTGCCATTTCTGGAGACACTTCCAGCGCTTGGAAACTGATGACTTTTAGTGCAGGTGAAAAACCTTTTGTCTGAAGCTTTTGCTTTCATATAAAATAAAGCTGCACCATGGTGGTGGCTGGATGCTTCACCTGGTAACATGAAACACTTTTCCCCCCTCAGACTCACAGATTTCCAAGTGCTCGGCCACCACACGTGAGGCCTTTACTGCATCCATCCCTCCATATATCCATCCCTCCCTCCTGTGTTCCCCAGACCGTGTTTACCCAGACCATCTGCGAGGTCGTGAACCACAAGCCCACGTGCTGGGGGGACAGTGGGGACAGAGTGGTTGGAGCTCAGGGCCAGCCATCTGTTTCATGGAATGCCACGTGTGCTCCCTGTTTGGAGAAGGGAACGAGGCAAAACAACCCCGTGTGAGACAACGGCTTGGAAAGTCCTGCGGAGTCAGATCCTTCTCTTCTGCCTGTCTGGTTGGGGCTGGAGGTCAGCTCTGCATGGAAAAGGAGAGCTGGGCAGACAAAAAGGGGCTCTGTTTGCCTTTCCAGCACAGGATGAGAAGGGAAACAGCAGGAGGGAACTCCAGGCTTTATTTATGCTCATTAAGTGCCAAGGAGAAGCAGGGAAAAGAAACCCAGGGATGGAGTCAGTTCAGGTAGGCAGCGCTCAGGGACAGGGAAGGGAGACTCAGAGGAACCTCAGGAGGCAGCTTGGAGAAAGGTTTTGGGGTTTTATTTGCATATGGTTGTGAAGATTTTTACCCAACTGTTTCAGCCATTTGCTTTGTGGTGTTTTTACCTGTGCGGGGTCAGAGTTTAAGGTGGACTTGGGGTACCAATGAGGTAGAGAAGGGGGAGTGTTGTCCTTTGTTGCCAGTATGGAGCAGGACAGCTTTGGGGACAGCAGGACCACTCTGTGGTGCAAAGAGGATGCCAGGGACATGTCATCCCAAAGGACACTCCTCACCGGGACTCAAGCACTGCATGGATACGCCCCCCTTTGCATGGACATCCAGGACTGTAGCAGGAAGATTTGGGTCTGTCCCTCCATCTTCCAAAGGAGCTGGTGTGTTAGCCCTGTTAAGGACTCACCACTGGACTACATTTCTTCCCTCTCCCCTGATGGAGAAGGTGCTGGATTTAGGGGTGAGGTGAGGGCTCCTCACTCCTGTGAACGCTTGAGTCTAAATCCCTTGATTTCTCAAACTGAGATGGAACATTTTCTTCTGCCGAGATCTTGGCAGCTTTCCTGGGGGCAGCTGGTCAGAGGCATCAGTGTCAGCCCTGTCTTTACACCAGGGACTGACATCAGGGTCAAAACATCCCGTGGTTGGTGCAATCCGGGACATTCCTGCAATGCTCAGAGCCTGACGCAGCCTGGAGGGAAGGGAGAAGCAGCACCATCGGAGATTTTTCCTTGATACCTAAACAAATACCCATCTTCTCCCTTTCCCTCCTGGGGATTCCTGACCTGTGTCTAAATCAGCCTTGGGCTTGGACTGAGCCTCACCCAGCCCTTGTCTGCAGGCTGAGCTCCTGAGGGCTTAATAAACCTGGATAAACTTTGGTGGTAAACGCAGAGGAATGGGCAACTTCCTCCTGGAGGAGTCAACTGACGCGCTGCTGGATCCCTGCAAAATCAAGGACCTTGTTTGAGGCAAAAGAGGTTTTGGGGTGTGAGGAACCCCAGCTGGGTGAGCTGTCTGTCAGTCTTGTACCTGGGCTGCTGCTGGTCCCACTGGAGCAGCCCCATTGTCATCACAGCCATCACCTGGGTGTCCCTGCACATTGCAGGGGGTTAGAAGTGGATGAGCTTTAAGGTCTCTTCCAAACCAAACTGTTCCAGGATTCTGCTATTTCAGGAGACATGTGGGACTGATCTCTCTCCTTTCCTGCTGGAAAGAAATGTATAAGTTTGGAAATGTTAATTTTAAGCTCAGTTTATTCCACCTCCTCACCTCCCCTTGAAGTTTTGTTTAAAGAATTTATCTGGAAATTATTTTCAAGGTCACAGTGCCTGTGAGTAATCCACCCTGGCTGGCTGGAGAACTCTGAGTGTCATTTATCATTTTATCTCTTTTCTTAAACTACAGAACAGATTGTGGAAGTGCCTCCAGAGCCAAGGGCTCCCTCAAAATCAATGAGTTTGTGCCAGTTTACACCTGCAGAGGAGGCGAGGGAGATAATGATGATAAGGGAAAGTCTAGACTAAATATTAGGAAGAAATTCTTCCCTGTGAGGGTGGGGAGGCCCTGGCACAGGGTGCCCAGAGAAGCTGTGGCTGCCCCTGCCTCCCTGGAAGTGTCCAAGGCCAAGCTGGACGGGTCTTGGAGCAACCTGGGATAGTGGAAGGTGTCCCTGCCCATGGCAGAGGATAGAACTGGATGAGTTTTAAGGTCCCTCCAACCCAGACCATTCTGGGATTCTGTGATCTCCCGTCATCTGAGAGACTTTCCTGTGCCTTTTAAGATTTTTCTCCAAAGAGCTCTGCTCCATGTCAGCCTCAGGTAGTTTCAGAGGTGAGGGAGAAGATGGTAAAAAGACCTGCCCATGCCTTAAGCCTGTGGCTGAAATTACGATGTGCTGGAGAGACACCTGAGCAGGGAGCAGGACTTGTTAGGAGATGGCTGTGCTGGGATCTCAGGCACACTCCATCCTCTCTCGGCCTGGGAATGGCACAAGGTGTCCATGCCCCCACCAGGCCTCCAGGCTGAAGCCTCTGCAGGTGTTAAAGACATCAACTGACCACTCTCCTCCTGGTGTTTTTCCATCTGCCTGTGTTTAGCAGCTCATATTTTTCGAGCTGTAGGATGGGTGTGAAGAGTAATGGGGCATTGCTGGGGCACCCAGGGACCTCAATAACCCAGCACTGGGATGGAGCTGGCTCTGGGGCTGTGCAGTGCTGGAATCTTCCGAGGCATGGGCTTGGAAGTGACAACTCCAATGAAATTCAGTGTGGGGAAATACGCAGCAAACCCTCCAGGCTTGTGTCAGTGGAGCAGCGAGAGAAATAGTGATTTCTTCCAAGAAACCTTCAGTCCAAAATACTTTCTGTGCCTTTTTGCTCAAGTGCAGACTGGCATTCTGCAGGGAAAATGGTTTTCTTCCCAAAAAACCCACAGTGAAGGGGAGGGGTGAGTGACAGCCAGGTTTTGGGGGTGTTTGTAAAGGGGCAAACATCCCTTTGTGCTTCATTAAAGGTTGGGCATGTGCTTAAATCCAGGTGATTTCCATCTCCTGCCGTGTCCTTTCCCTGCAGGTGAAGGCTCATTGTGCCAGTGAATCCTTTGGAAAACCTGTTGGGATTATGTAATAGAATCCCAAATTTGGGATGGAAGGGACCTGAAAGCTCATCTTGTTCCATGGGCAGGGACACCTTCCACTAGACCAGGTTGCTCCAAGCCCTGTCCAACCTGGCCGGGAACACTTCCAGAGGTGGGAAAAGAGCAGGATGCAATGGCAATAATCAATATATATATTCCCTGTGAGGGTTTCCAAACGCCATCAGTGCACTCCAGCCTCCCAAGGGTGTTTTCCAGCCCTTTGGAGGGAAGCTGGAGCAGACACAAGGGCTGTGAAAACCCAGCTCTAGAAATGTGCTTCATCCGGATGAAGCAAAACTTAATTAGGGCCGGCTGGAAGAGCTTTTTTCTCTGCAAAAGTTCCTCTCGTGCAAAACAGATCTTTCATCAGAATGGGAACATCATCAGGAATTTTAGAAACGAGGTGGATGCTGTCATCTGAAACGTGTTCTTCAAAAAAAAAAAATGCTCCTTTGGGGGCTTTGAAGTGATGCAGTCATTTATTCATTCCGATGTCAACGGAACATTTTTTTTCCAGAGAACTGCTCTAGGAATGGAGCCTTTCCAGGCGTGGTGGGGTGATGGATGGATGTTTTGTATGAAAATCACTGAAAATTTGGAGATAAATTTAAATCAGAGACCTCAAGTGCTGGCACAGCAGTTGATCAGTTCACCCTCGTGCTTTCAACCCAACAACCTCCAGTAACCTAATCAAGATAAATTTTAAACATACATTGGATACATTTTAAATATGTATTGCTGGTTCTATGTAATTTAACAAATATATTCCTCCTGCTCCTTTGCCTTCCTTCCCACAGACGACGTTTTAACAGCTTGAGTGATGTTGCTTTTATGATGCACAAGTCATTTTCCTAAACAGCAGGATAAAAGTTTGTTCAGGCAGGAATTTCATTAACTTTGGGGTCCTTGTTGCACTTAGCGGCATCAGGCCTGGCATGTGGGAATAATGGGTTCCAGGGCCTGGAATTTCCATTATTTTCCATCCAGTTTATTTAAAAATCGTTGGGTGGATTATAAAAGGCCACAAAACAATGAAAGTACAGTTGTTTCTTATTGTTCATTGCTGCATCCATATGTTTGGTGTTCCAGGGTTCCCTAGGAGACCTTTGGGGTGCCACAGAGGGAAATGCATCTCGTAAAACAATTCCTAAATCTTGCTTTGTCCTCATAAAAGAAAATTACGAGTCTTTGTGGATGGGATGACACAGTAGGAAGTTGCTGATGGAGCTGAGGGTGTGGGTGAGGATTTTTGTCTACAGAGCTCTGTGCAAAGCAGGAGCATTTGCAGAGGGGGAAACTGAGGCCCAGCAGGGAAACTTGGTGTCCTGCAGTGCCAAACCATCCCAAACATGGGATCAACCCTTTTTGTCCAACCCCAAGCCAACGTTTTCCACGTGCCTTCACCCAGATCCCTCCTGAGGGATGCCCATTACTGAGAGATACCTGCACCCCTTTGTCCCCAGCTCTGCACACCCCATGGGAAGAAGCTGATGGGGATTATGGTTGGCTCTGTGCCTCCCAGCTGGCTGCCACCCTTGGGATGTTCCTTAAAAAGAAGACCCCCCCCTAGATCAGTTTTGCTCCCAGCCCGTGTTCATAAGGAGGGAAGCACAGGACCTTACAAAGGCTGCGTTGTCAGAGCCCACAGGCTGGCTCTGCTCTGCTCCCCAGCCTTTTTAGGGATCTCTGCTCCATGGTTAGTGTAAATTGGAGCAGGCTCCAAAAGAAATAGCCTTGTCCTATGGTCTCCAGCATTCCTGAGGTGGGGAATGCCTCGTACTGTAAATAACTGGCTAATAAAAGCACAGTGTTCTTACAGAATAAACAGCTCTGCTCCTTAAATTAAATAGGGATGTGAAATATGGAGGTGCTGGGTGCATCCTGAAATATTTCCCTCGAGAGGAGCTCCCAGAGGGGACCCTCTAAGCGGTGGGGCTGCCGTGTCCCCCTCCTCCGGCCCTCTGGGAAGGATGGAAGTGCTTGCAGGGCAGTTTCAGCTCAGCTTTTGATTAAAAAAAATATCCCTGTTCAGAGCATTAAAGTGCTGGGAACTGCAAAGGAAAGGGTGTGAAGAGGGAGGAGAGCAGGGTGGGGATTCATCTTTAAATGTGGACAGTGTGTACGAGCGATCCTAATTGCCTGGCAAGCTTTTACTCAGTGTTCCAGGGATTCTTTTCCAGCTGGCTCTGTCCAGTGTTATCCTTTCTGAGACACAGGCAGATGTGCAAGGGGAATTACTCACAGTGACCCTTGCCCAGCTGTCTGCAAACAGCTCCTGCGAGGGGTCCTGCACCCACAGCAGGCTCACATCTGTCTAATGATGAGAAGCCCTCCCTTGGACCTTTATTTAATCTCCTTCTAAATCCCTTTGCTCCTCAGCCTCATCTTAGTCCGTGGATGCATCTGATGATGCTCAGTCCATGTATGAACTGGGCAGAACGGGTGGGCTCTGGAGATTATTAAACTGATTATTGTTGATTAAATTTATGGCACGTTCAATGCCACAAAATCCTGCAAAAAAACCTAAGATCTGGAGAAAATGTCAGAAGGAAGTGGAGGGATGGCCGTGCATTGTCAGCATCAAGGATTCTCCTGCATCCAGGGGTGTTCCCATAGTTTCAGCAACTTCATAGAATCCCAGACCGGTTTAGATTGGAAGGGACCTTAATGATCAGCCAGTTCCACTCCCTGCCATGGGCAGGGACACCTTCCACTAGACCAGGGTGCTGCAAGCCCCATCCAGCCTGGCCTTGGACACTTCCAGGGATCCAGGGGCAGCCACAGCTTCTCTGGGAATTCCATTCCAGGGGCTCCCCACCCTCACAGGGAACAATTCGTTCCCAATATCCCATCTAAGCCTGCTTTCAGGCAGTGGGAAGCCATTCCCCCTTGTCCTGGCACTCCATGCTCATAGAACCACATCCTGGTTTTGCCCAGAGGGTCTGGGCAGCTCATGGGCTCTGTGTCTGTACCTTTTCCTTTAGCTCTCCTTCATCTTTTCTTTCCTGAGAAAGCATCATTTTACGTACACTCATGGTCTCACCCAGGGCCAGCTGGCCATCCCATCCTTCCCCGGAGAAATTAATAAGGAATGAAACCTGATTGTGCCAGAGATAAAGGTACATCCACGATGTTTCTAGCTTCGAGGGGCAGATTTGCACTTGCCTGAGATATTGTAAAAGATATTGCAGAAAACAAGGAAAAATTGCCAGCTCAGCACACAAAACACAGCCGCAAAGAGCTGAGCAGGTCAGGAAGATTTTTGTCTCACACCCCATCCCTCTTAACAGGCAAAAATCTGCTGTGGTTGATGGAAAAGTTGCTTTTCAGCTAAACAAAACCTCTCCCAGAGTGAGTCTTCCCTCCCTGAGATACAAAATACTTATAAAAATGTATGAGGCTTGTTATGAATCTGAAACTTCTCTCCCACAGCCAGCGAGGAGCATCGCCCCAGGCAAGGGAGGATGGCTGGGATGTGTCAGGAAGAGATCCCACCCTTCTGCACCCAGGAGCCCACTGAAAATCCTGTTGGATTGTGGTGAAAAACATGTTTTTGCCCATTAGTGGAAGGTGGTTTTGCCTTTCTTTCTTGGATTTCCTTTCTTTTGGGTTTTTCCATGGAAATAAAAGGGGTGAAAAAGAGAATGGATTTGGGGTTTTTACCTGGGAAATGTTGCCTGGAGCAAACTTTGGGGACCAGACCGTGAGCCATGAGGGAGGGTGCGGGGGGGAGCTGCCAGATCCTGGTGGCCACAACCCTTCCCCTGCCACTCGTTTGATCCCCAGCTCAACCTTTGCCTGGAGCTAACAGTCCCCCACCAGCGAGGAAACAGGGCAAGATCCTCTCCTGATCAGCATAGTCTGGAATAGCAGGAATAACAGGACCTCACACCAAGCAAAACTAGGCTGGAAGAAAGGATTCTGCAAAATTATGGTCCTCAAGGGGTGTGGGCTCTTTGAGACATTGCCTTGGGGAGTGGGGCACTGGGAATATCCTCTCCTCCCAACTTAGGGAGCCACCAAGCAATGGGAAGCGAGCTCTCCATCCCAAGGGCTTGGATAGCCTGGGGTGTGCCTGCCTGTGCCATGAAATATTCATTCCGTGTGGCATCCTTGATTGCTTTTCCTACTTGTTTTTTTCTGCCTCTCTTGCTTTATATCCACCTCTCTTCCTTTCCAGACCCACCTTATTCCGGGAGTTATGGGAAAAGTGTGGCAAAAATCCGGAAGGCGTTTTAAACTTTGTTTTAAGAAGTTCTTCCCCCCTTGCCATCCTGCTGGCAAAGAGCCTTTTAGGATTCTGTGATTCTATGAACATTTACAGCAAACTGCAGGGGTGCAGCATCTCACTGGCTCCTTCCACACCTGGAGAGATCCAGGGGCTGGTGTAACCATTCCTACGGCCCCTGGAAGTTATTCTGGAATTTTCTGGCTTATGCAGATCTGAGCTGATCCTTGCAAATCAAAGAGCAGACAAGCAACACATTTCCTCTTCCACTCAGAAGGAGCTTCACAGAATCATTTAGGCTGGAAAAGTCCAACCTGTGACTGATGCCCACTTTGTCACCCAGCNATTTATGGCACGTTCAATGCCACAAAATCCTGCAAAAAAACCTAAGATCTGGAGAAAATGTCAGAAGGAAGTGGAGGGATGGCCGTGCATTGTCAGCATCAAGGATTCTCCTGCATCCAGGGGTGTTCCCATAGTTTCAGCAACTTCATAGAATCCCAGACCGGTTTAGATTGGAAGGGACCTTAATGATCAGCCAGTTCCACTCCCTGCCATGGGCAGGGACACCTTCCACTAGACCAGGGTGCTCCAAGCCCCATCCAGCCTGGCCTTGGACACTTCCAGGGATCCAGGGGCAGCCACAGCTTCTCTGGGAATTCCATTCCAGGGGCTCCCCACCCTCACAGGGAACAATTCGTTCCCAATATCCCATCTAAGCCTGCTTTCAGGCAGTGGGAAGCCATTCCCCCTTGTCCTGGCACTCCATGCTCATAGAACCACATCCTGGTTTTGCCCAGAGGGTCTGGGCAGCTCATGGGCTCTGTGTCTGTACCTTTTCCTTTAGCTCTCCTTCATCTTTTCTTTCCTGAGAAAGCATCATTTTACGTACACTCATGGTCTCACCCAGGGCCAGCTGGCCATCCCATCCTTCCCCGGAGAAATTAATAAGGAATGAAACCTGATTGTGCCAGAGATAAAGGTACATCCACGATGTTTCTAGCTTCGAGGGGCAGATTTGCACTTGCCTGAGATATTGTAAAAGATATTGCAGAAAACAAGGAAAAATTGCCAGCTCAGCACACAAAACACAGCCGCAAAGAGCTGAGCAGGTCAGGAAGATTTTTGTCTCACACCCCATCCCTCTTAACAGGCAAAAATCTGCTGTGGTTGATGGAAAAGTTGCTTTTCAGCTAAACAAAACCTCTCCCAGAGTGAGTCTTCCCTCCCTGAGATACAAAATACTTATAAAAATGTATGAGGCTTGTTATGAATCTGAAACTTCTCTCCCACAGCCAGCGAGGAGCATCGCCCCAGGCAAGGGAGGATGGCTGGGATGTGTCAGGAAGAGATCCCACCCTTCTGCACCCAGGAGCCCACTGAAAATCCTGTTGGATTGTGGTGAAAAACATGTTTTTGCCCATTAGTGGAAGGTGGTTTTGCCTTTCTTTCTTGGATTTCCTTTCTTTTGGGTTTTT
Source organism: Ifrita kowaldi (assembly GCA_013398055.1). Classification (NCBI taxonomy): domain Eukaryota; kingdom Metazoa; phylum Chordata; class Aves; order Passeriformes; family Cinclosomatidae; genus Ifrita; species Ifrita kowaldi. The sequence continues at coordinate 110,803 of VZRS01002137.1, forward strand.
CCATGGAAATAAAAGGGGTGAAAAAGAGAATGGATTTGGGGTTTTTACCTGGGAAATGTTGCCTGGAGCAAACTTTGGGGACCAGACCGTGAGCCATGAGGGAGGGTGCGGGGGGGAGCTGCCAGATCCTGGTGGCCACAACCCTTCCCCTGCCACTCGTTTGATCCCCAGCTCAACCTTTGCCTGGAGCTAACAGTCCCCCACCAGCGAGGAAACAGGGCAAGATCCTCTCCTGATCAGCATAGTCTGGAATAGCAGGAATAACAGGACCTCACACCAAGCAAAACTAGGCTGGAAGAAAGGATTCTGCAAAATTATGGTCCTCAAGGGGTGTGGGCTCTTTGAGACATTGCCTTGGGGAGTGGGGCACTGGGAATATCCTCTCCTCCCAACTTAGGGAGCCACCAAGCAATGGGAAGCGAGCTCTCCATCCCAAGGGCTTGGATAGCCTGGGGTGTGCCTGCCTGTGCCATGAAATATTCATTCCGTGTGGCATCCTTGATTGCTTTTCCTACTTGTTTTTTTCTGCCTCTCTTGCTTTATATCCACCTCTCTTCCTTTCCAGACCCACCTTATTCCGGGAGTTATGGGAAAAGTGTGGCAAAAATCCGGAAGGCGTTTTAAACTTTGTTTTAAGAAGTTCTTCCCCCCTTGCCATCCTGCTGGCAAAGAGCCTTTTAGGATTCTGTGATTCTATGAACATTTACAGCAAACTGCAGGGGTGCAGCATCTCACTGGCTCCTTCCACACCTGGAGAGATCCAGGGGCTGGTGTAACCATTCCTACGGCCCCTGGAAGTTATTCTGGAATTTTCTGGCTTATGCAGATCTGAGCTGATCCTTGCAAATCAAAGAGCAGACAAGCAACACATTTCCTCTTCCACTCAGAAGGAGCTTCACAGAATCATTTAGGCTGGAAAAGTCCAACCTGTGACTGATGCCCACTTTGTCACCCAGCCCAGAGCACTGAGTGCCATGTCCAGGCCTTCCTTGGACACCTCCAGGGATGGGCACTCCAACACCTCCCTGGGCAGCCCCTTCCAATCAATGCCTGACCACCCTTTCCATGAAGAAATTCTTCCTGATGTTCAACCTGAACTTCCTCTGGAACAGCTTGGGGCCATTTCCTCTGGTCACTGGTAACCTGGAGAAGAAGCCAACCCCACCTGGCTACAATCCTCAGCCTCTTCTGGACCAGCATCCTTGTGCGGGATGCAGATAGGATGGAGCAGGGTTTCCTCACCTCATGCAGAGCTGGAAGTGTCCGGTCTTTGGAGTCCCCAGGGCCGCGCACAGGGGGGTCCGGTGCTGCATCCCGGCTCCCTTGCCCGCATCGCGGCACAGCTGGATGGAGGGCCCAGCTGTTGGCAGGCAGGGCTGGCGGAACAAAGAGGCCATTGCGACGGGGACTTTGAGTGATGGAGAGCAAAGCCCGGCAGCTCCCCGCAAGCGTCGGGGCCGTGAAATCCGATTCGTGCCCCTCGCCGGCAGCGCTGGGGAAGGGACCGGGAAGGGACCCCGGCGGCAGCGACGGGACCGCGCTGGGGCGGCGGGGAGGGACAGGTGGCCGCGGGCTGGGAAGAAGGACCGTAACGAGGCGCCGCGGACACAAGATCCTCTTTGTTCGGATGTTACTGAAGTAGAAGAGTGGCTGCGGGAGAGGTCTCGGCGCAGCTGCCTGAACTCCTTCCCTCCCGGAGATCAAAGCCCGCCTTTCTAATTGCGGCTTTTATTGCACTCGCCCGAACACTCGCCCGCTGTCCCCGTGGCTTTGGCGGGGGACAGGTGTTTTTTAACGCGTGCCATCACGGGAGATTAGCGGATTTAAAAGCGTGCCCCGGGAGACACGGCGGTGCATCCCGCTCCTGATAAAAGGAGAGATGCTCAGCCGCGCAGGGAGGTTTCTGCAGGAGCGTCTCCCTCCCTGGCATGGGAGAAGCGATCCCGCCGCCAGCCCCAGCACAAACTGGGAGGCCAAAGGGGGAAGTCGCTGGGTTCACAATGTGAGCCCTGTGCATCCCATCCTGCTGAGAGGGGTTCCTGCACAGGGATGCTCCATCCTGCAAACGCCCCAGCTGAACCAAGGATCGCTCTCTCCATCCCCCAAATGCTCCCTACTGCACTAGGGACCCTCCCTAATTCATACCCTCCAACATCCCTGTTGGACCAGGGACCCACCTGCTCCATTCCTCAAATGCCTCTGCTGGAGTAGGGACCCTCCATCCCCCAATCACCCCATGCTTGACCTGGGATTGTCCCACTCCATATCCAAAAATATCCCATGCTGGATGCTTGATCTCCCCAAACGCCCTACAAGGGACCAGGAATCCCCACCCTCTCTTTATCCCCTGGAATTTGGGAGCTTTCAGAGTTTTCCAAGCGAGGGAACAGCATGGTGGGGGAACAGGCAAGAGAAGAGCTGTGACATTGCTCAAAGGTACCGAAGCTCTTTGCCACAGAGGATTAAAATATGTGGAGAGCAAGAACTGCCGGCCCAGGAGCCAGGGAGGGGACAGAAACTTGGCTGAGGATCCCGGAGAACAAAGCAAAAACAGGAAAATGCACAGACAAGCCTAGAAAGTCATAAAAACAAAGTTTAGGTTAAATACACAGAGGGTCTCTTATCCCCTTGGCAGGTTAAGAAAGGGCAACCTTTGCCTCCAGAGCCTCTGGCAGAAGCCATCGCTCCTGGTTACTCACAGGGGAGACAAGAGAAGGGGGATGGAGGTGCCCAGGATGGACAGAAACGAGCTCGGCCATCCCCAAATCTCAGCTCTGGGTGAGATTTGCTCCAGAGCAGCGGCAGAAGGACACAGAGCCCCGTGGGCAAGGACAGCTGGGTGGACAACCCTCGGCACCTCCTGCCACTCTGGTCACTTCGGGGTCTCCTACACATCCTCTGAGCTCCTCAGCCTCTCTGATTTAGGATTTTTTTACCTTTACTTCATAGAATCACAGAATTATAGAATGGTTGGGAAGGGACCTCAAAACTCATCTAGTTCCACCCCCTGCCATGGGCAGGGACACCTTCCACTAGCCCAGGTGACTCCAAGCCCTGTCCAACCTGGCCTTGGACACTTCCAGGAATGGGGAAGCCACAGCTTCTCTGGGCACCTTGGGCCAGATATTTATACCACCGTGCTGGAGTATCAACCTGTAGCAGTGAGACCTCAGGTTTGAGTTGAAAAATCAAGGATGAGGACAGAAAAAAAAAAAAAAAAAAAAGGAAAAGTAACATCCCAAGTATCCCAGATAGCTCCTTGTTTATTGGAGTTTAAACCAACGCCCCTATGGAAACGCAATAGATTAAAAAGCTTGTTTGGGGGAAAAGCAATGATAATTTCCCATCGGCCGCTCGCCGTTTCCTTTTGTGGGCGCAGCTCCTACAAACGAGGCGTTTTCCCCTTTGATGTCATGGAAGGAAATAATGTGTTTGGATCCAGCTTTTGCTCAGATCAGCCCAGCTAATGCCAATCAGGCTGTTGAGGGAATGGGAAGGGTGTGGAGAGGTTCAGCTTGACCCTTTAGCACCGTTTTCTTTAACTTTCGCATTAAATTACTGTCCTATTGTTCCCTATCGTCCTGCTGCATCTTAATTTCCCCATCATGAGCCTTTTGTTCCCCTACAAAGCTTTGGAAGCAGATGAAAAAGGGAAACCACTTGCAATCATCATTCCAGAGGGTACCTCCACATCACAGGCAGCAGCACATGGAAAATACAGGGAAAATGAAGCCCTGACACGAAATCTCTGCTAATTTTTCTTGCAAATGCCTTGGTATTGCTTTGAAAGCTACATGGGACTGTCTGGGATGGCAGAACTGGGATCCATTTCCCTCCCTGCTTTAAAATTCATGCAAGGCACAAACGGGTTGCTGAGATTTTCCTGCCATCATCACCGGGAGCTGAATAAAAATCACATTAAATTTACTTTACACTTCTGCAGCAGCTGGCGGCCACGTCTTTAAGTGCTTTTCAAGCCTGTGGGCCAAAGAAAAATCAGGATGCTGTCAAGTCAAGGAGCCTTCCCGTTAATTTAACGTGGTTAGCTTTGCCAGTGGGATAGATTTTCCAACGTGCTCAGCTGTTTTATGAGTCTGGCCTCTTCTTTTGGTGTCTGAATTGAGGAGAAACTCCTGAGTGAAACAAATGACCCTGTGGTTTTCTGGGATGCTGGCTCAGGCAGACCCCATCACTGTCCAGAGGTCCTGGATGATGCCACCCTACTGAGGTCATGCTCCAAACAACCCCAGGAACATCCTCCAACCCCCCCAGATTTATAACAACCCTGAAAATAGAACAAATTTTCTGTATTTCATCTTGGTCACTCAAAAAGAAGTGTATTCCCTTCTGGCATGTTGGAAAAGGGGAGAAAAGAGAGAGGGAGGATGTAGCACATGCCAAGGAATTGCTCCCAGACAGGGGCTGGTGGATTTGTGAGGCTCAGCTCAGCACACCGGGAAGCAGTGCTTCCTCTGTTGTTCCAAAAGCAAAATGAAAAGCAAAATGAAACAATAAAAAAAAGCCGAATTTCCCCCAAATAGAAAGAGTCTCTCGGGTGGAAAGGACAGTGGCATGTTTGGATGTCCAGTTTCCTTGGAATTTTAGGCAGTTTCTCTTGCGGCTAGTGCCCTCTTGAGGAAACCTCTCGTCTATTCCATTTTTACAGGGTTCCCCCCCCCACCCCCGCCAAATGAAATGATCTCCCGGCAGGGAGCAGGAGCAAAGTCAGGGGCTGCGATTCTCTCCAGGCCCAACACAGCCAGCGGCGCCGGGGACAGGCTCACGCCTTCCCAGCTGGATCCACCAGGAAGGAGGATGGCATCGGGATGTGGGATTGTAGCGCCGTGACACCCCGCCCCAGGAGACGAACCCTTCCCAAATCACCGTGTTCCCGGTGGCAATCCGGGATGCCGTGACCCCAGCCCTGGGGGAAGGGCTCCCGCCGGCATCATCACAAGCTGCCGCCCGCTTTGCTCCCCTCCTCGCCTCCCGAAAACAGGGGATAATTGGGAACGGGAGCAAAAGGTGAGGACAGTGCTCCTCTCAGATGTCCGAATGTCAAAGCGACGCTGGCACAGAGCTGGCGGCAACAAAGGGCCGTCGGGATCGATGCGACTGGCGGGGACGGGAGCAGGATGAGAGGTTGTTTGCCGGGAAAAGTGATGCCTGAGCCGGCGGAGCAGCAGTGCCATCGCCTGGAGCTCTCCTCCAAGATGCTGTGCCTTGGGCAAACCCCAAAGCGGGCACAAACACACGCTAGTGTTGTTTTTCCATAGCCAAGACCTCTCCCGGAGCACGGGGACTCCACGGCAAAGGGATCAGGATTTACACCACTCTTCATTTTCCCACCTCCAAAGTGCGGAGGACACACGAATTTTGCATCGAGGTGGTGCAGCTCTTGTGCACGGCTTGGGAAAACTCCTTACATGTAGAATAAATGGTTTTGGGAATGATTTTTAGGGCAGCGCTGGGGATGGAAGACGGTGGGAAGCACTGGGGTCAGGCTTCGTTCAAGGAATATGGGGCAGAGAATGCTGGTGGAAAGCAAATTCGTTGTATCGGAAAGCAAAGGTTTGCAGAATACGAGCCCCTCGGGTTAATTTTACCCAAAAAATATGCATTTACATCTGTGGCCCCGGTAATTACATAGATTTGGAGACAATCTTGCCATTCCCCATCACTTTCTATGCCTCGAATTGGGCTGCAAACACGTCCAACCGCACTCCAAGCCATAAACACGGCTCCTGAGGCTCATTCTGGGGAAAGGCGGGCAGGGCTGGGGGTCCTGGTGCTGGGTGGGACCTCACTGGGGATGGGGAGCCATGGAAAGGCCATGGCTGAGGGGTGATTCCACCTCCAAAATAGCACCTGTGCTGTTAAATGCCATTTTAGCATGTTGTGGGCTCTTTTACAGGATAGAAGCGCAGATACAGATGCTTCGCTGTATATATATTGAATATTTATTGTGTATATATTGGAGCTGTGTCAGGGGAGGTTTAGGCTGGATATTGGGAAAAGGGTGAGCTCTGAACAGGCTCCCCAGGGAATGGTCACATTCCCAAAGCTGCCAGAGCTCCAGGAGTGTTTGGACAACGCTCTCAGGGATGCACAGGGTGGGATTGCTGGAGTGTCTGTGCAGTGCCAGAGGTTGGACTCCACGATCCTTGTGGGTCCCTCCCAGCTCAGAATATTCCATGCCCTGTCTCCAGCAGCGCTGTTTGCTCTGCAAGCAGGGGATTTTATAGGGAACAAAGGTAAAGAAACCAAACTGCAAAACTGCTTTTAAAACCCACCAGAAACAGGCACAGAGCTGGAAAAACACTTCCTATCCCTTAAGAATATCCCTTATGTACGTGTAATGTGCAATAAGGGATGGACGGTGCCCGTCTCACGCACCCCGTAATATGCGACAAATACAGAGAGAAAACTGAACGCGGATCTCTGTATTGCACGCCAAACACACGCAGTTCTTTTTGACGGCGCGGGAATTCTGCTCATTACACAGAAAGAACGGGATTTAAAAGGGCTTCGATCACCGCGACCCTCAAAAACCGCGCGCCCCCCTCAGCCCCTCACGGCCCCTGGCCACGCCCCCTGCCCCTGGCCACGCCCCTGGCCAGGCCCGCCCCCCGCGGTCCTCCAGGAGCACAGAGAGGCGGGCGGGAGGTGCTGGGGAGGCTAGGGGCGGAAGTGACGTCAGAGCGCGGGCGCCTGATGCGGGCGGGCGGCGCCGTGAGGGGAAGATGCCGGTGGCGGTGATGGCCGAGAGCTCCGTGAGCTTCAGGCGGCTCCTGGAGCAGTGCGAGACGCAGGAGCTGGAGGTGCCGCGGGACGGAGGGGGGGGTCTGCGTGTGCGCGTCTGGGGTGGGGAGGGTCTGTGGGCGTGCGTGTGAGCGGGGCAGGGTTCAGTGTTTGAACTTGCCCCTTGGGCTCGCCAGAGAGAAACTCGCAGCCTGCAGATAAATATTTCCGTATAGTTATTCACGTCGTTTCGGAGGGAGTAAGAGGGGGTGGTTTGCGTGTTTCCGTCTTTCTCGTGGCTGAGGAAAGGAAAATATCGATTAGGGAAGTGGAGCTCTGAGCCAGGTTTGGGGAATTACGCTTGGATCGAGTTTTATTGTGGCAGCTCTCACTGGAAGCTTCCCCCGTGCTGTTTTACACTCTGCTGTTTGCTGGGTGTCCGAGCCTGGCTGCAGGCACCGTCAGGGAGATGTGCGGCACCGCGGTGGTGGTGAAAGCTCTGCCCAGGTGATATCCACACATTTCCAGTGCTTTCCTAAACGTGGAGCTCGCGCTTCCCACTGCAGTGATGCAAAAGCCCGGCAAACTGTGAATTTCCCTCTTCATGAGCTCCTGTGATCCTGATTTTAGGTGTTGCTGCCTTCATTGGCTTCCTGTGAGTGCTTGCTGCACGGCGCCTTGATAAAAGGCCTGAAGCCTTATCGGAAATCTTCCTCGCTTTTAAATTACTGCAGACTTTCAAAGCGTTGCAGCTTTTTTAATCACTCTTTTGTTTCCTCCTTGTGTGATTTGCGAGCTCTGCTGAAGTGTGGTGGGGGCCAAAGCTTAGCCTGGGGTTTTTAGGAGGGGCAGAGAAGCTTTTCTGCGGTGGAGTGGCCTGAGCCGAAAGTAAATGAAGTCAGGGGTGGTTTAATTTCATTTTCAAACCAGCTGCTTGTGAGGAGCTGCAAAGCCAACAGCTGCCACTCTCATGAGCATAAGAAAAGAGTAATGGAAGATGTAGCCTTACTTTTTTTGGAAAATTTGCTCAGGCCTGTTATGTGATGTGAAATAAAGAAGAAACCAGTCGTCGTGGAGTGTTCAGTTTGCATAAAACTCGGCTTCCTGCTGTGTTTTGTATCACGCCCCTGTTAAAATCCGTGACCCGCGAATCTGCGTTTGTTTTCAGGCCCCCGGAGGAATTGCCACGCCCCTTGTTTATGGCCAGCTCCTGGCGCTGTACCTGTTGCACAATGACATGTGAGTGGCTCGTCTCGGGCTGTGACACCGGGTTTGTCACCAGAGTGGTGGGAGTGGGCCGTGAGGTTAACAAAATGCTGGGATTAAGTCTCTTTCACCCCTTGATCTGACAGGAAAACTGTTCTCCTTTGCTTGCTCTTCCCCACCCTGTTGAACTGTGGGGAAATTTAGGAATAAAGTTCCTTAAGTAGGGAAATTGGCTCCACTGGGATGTGTTAAGCATGTCGGTGTTTTGTTTTGTAGCTGTTCGGGGCTGCATTTGTTTTGGGGTTGGATTTGAGGCTGCTCCCTGGCTTTGAATTCCAGCAGGATAACTCTGGACTGTCCATGTTAAAAATGAGGGACGCTGTTGGCTTGAAGGAGCTAAATCTGCAGGAAGCAGAGATCCTGGGAATTTGGTCTGGGGGGTTATTCCGTGCCCCTGTGTGAACTTGATGCACTAAACTTGGGGTTTTAGTGAGAAATTGCTTTCCCAATCTGGTGTTAGCTGGGGCAATTAATGAACTGTTTGTTGTGTTACAACAGCCCCGTGTTGTCTGCTGGAGACCACTCTGGTTTTCCACTTCAGTATCAAATATTCCTTCCTAGAAAGAATATTTTAAAGCACTGAGAGTGTTCATTGCAGCATCTGAACAAACCTTGTGGTGTCTCTTTGCAGCCTTTGGTGACTGAGAAGTATTTTTAACTTAATTTTTTTTTTTCATTTCTTTAGGAATAACGCACGTTATCTCTGGAAAAGAATCCCTCCTGCTATCAAATCTGTAAGTACTGGGCCAAATTTAACTCAGAAACCTGCTGTGTTTGTTGCACAGCAGTGTTCTCTGAAAATCTGGGGGTGGAAATGGGTTTATACATGTGGTCAGTGTAGAGAATATTCTTCTGGATTAACACTTCGGGGTTTTTTTTTGGTCGTGACAGGCAAATGCCGAACTTGGTGCGGTTTGGTCGGTGGGACAAAGGATCTGGCAGAGGGACTTCCCAGGAATCTACACAGCAATCAGTGCACATCAGTGGTCTGAGACTATCCAACCAATCATGGAAGCACTCAGAGGTACAAACTGAGCTTGCGTGGGGAGCAGGGAATTGCCTGGAATTACTTCTGTCTGCTCCAACACAAACAGACAGATTGTTAATTGTGAAACATCAGAAGGGGTCAGGAAAACTGTTGCCAGGTTTTTGTATCGGGTGTAAATAAAAAGCTCATTACAAAACCTCGTAGAAACAAATAAATTTGGTTTAGTAGGATTTTGTTTCTGTATATTCTTTGACACAGGAATTTCATAAACCTTGTGGTGTGTTCTGTACGAGCAAAACAGACCAAAAATTACCCTGTTTTATCAGACTTCTAACCAGCGATTCAGGGAACTTGGCTTGGCATTTCAGAACCTTGTAGCACTTACAAGAAGGTTTTCCTGTGAAATGTGACTTCAGACAAATGTTTTCTGTCATGTGTTATGGTAACATGCAAATTCTTGCTACTAGAGGGCAGTACAGGCTGCTAAAAAGAGGTCTTCTGCAGTAACAAATTCTCTGTAGCTTTAGAAACAACTGCTGTTTAGATGCCACTAATTATTAACTAATCAGATGCAGAGCTTCCTAACATGTTTTATGTCCTGGTGGTAGAGCCCAGGATGCTGCAAGCTGCGTTTGGAGGTTCCCTGTGGGCTCTGAGAGGTTTTGTCCTGGCAGAGAACAAGTTGTTGTCTCTTGCTGCTGACTGTGAACTGTGGGAAGGGAAGAGGGGGACTTCTGAAGTGCCCACTTGAAGGCTGGTAGTGATTTTCCAAAGGTGATAGAATTGAGGAAATGTTCTCAGATTTCCCAGCCATGGAGATGAGTCTCTTGTGTCCTGTGTTTCTCTTTCCCTAGATGCAACCAGGAGACGAGCCTTTGGACTGGTTTCCCAGGCTTACACATCAATAGTTGCAGATGATTTTGCAGCCTTTGTTGGCCTTCCTGTAGAAGAAGCTGTGAAAGGTACTTGGCATTATTCCCTGAGTAATTTTTATATTGATGATGAGATTAGAGAGCTCTAAGTGATGATTACTTAAAAATGTGTCTACAAATTCTGAGGCCGTTAAGTGATTGGGCAGTGATTAGAGAAAAAAAAATCTTGGTTCTGGATAATGCTTTGATTTTTTTTAAAGTTGCTTGCTACTAGTTATCATCATTTATTCTCCCCTTCTGTATCTTATAAATGCCCAAATGCCTTTCCAGGTGTGCTAGAACAGGGCTGGCAAGCAGACTTTGCAACTCGCATGGTGATGCCCAAAAAGCCAGGTAGGTGGAGCTGTTGTTTTATCAAACATTCAGCATTTTCTAGGAATTAGGTGTTAAGTTTTTAATTACAGCTTTGCCCAGGACTCTGTTAAGATATTTTTTGGACGCTCGTGCTGCTTATAAACATGGGGCATGTATAAAATGTGAGGAAGTACAAAGTCGTGGGTTTGGTTTGGACTTAGAAGTAGTTTGGATTAAGCTACATCCTCACATACACTTGATTAAACAAAAGCAGACAGGATATGCTGTGACTGCTCCCTCTTCTCCTCTGCTGCTGGCTCTGCCTCAGTGGAACATAAACTGGATGACCTCAAATTACATGGCTCAGTCTAATAAAGATGAGTGAAAAATAGACCATCTTGAGCCTGAGATTTTTTTTTTTTTCTTCAGGAGAATTAGAACTTCTTTTTAGGCAGGGATTTAGTGAATCTTTGTGTTCTGAGGAGCTCCAGTTGTTGGTATAATTTCCTTTGCTTTTAAAGTTTAAATCTTCTCGATCTTTTCTTCACTTTCATGGTGTTGATAACAGAATATCTGTTCCTGCAAAGCTTGGTCTGCAGAAATACTTGGTGCTGCTTTTTCTTTTTTTTTTCTTTTTTCTAAAGCTGTATCTGTGGCTGGCTGAGGCAAAAATAAATATTAAGCTTTAAAGCAGGGTGAAACAACTGCTCTTAAACTGCTCTGTGCAGCTCTGGCAGAAGGAGCCAAATTACAGCACATCCAAAAGGGCAAGATCTGTTAGACTCAGGAATGGCACTGTTCGTACGGGCAGAGGTTTTGGGTGTTCAGAGCCCATAACAAACAGATGTCAGGTGTTGAAATTTACCCCTAAGGGTACAAAGCCAACCAGAGCCCTGAGATTTTATATATGGTCAGGTGGGGTTTTTATGGACTGGTTGCAAAATACGCAGAGCCTAAAAAAACTGGGTATTACTTACATGTGGGTTTTTTTCCAAAAGTGACTGCAAGAACTACAGTTCAGGCAAAAGAAAGAGGCAGGAGGCTCTTTTGAAGCAGCTAAGCCTTGGGTGTTCTGCTTTTTAGTTATAAAGGAAGGTGTGATGAATAAACAGGTTTAATTTTAATTACCTTTTGATCTGTGGTTTGCTGCATAGAACTGTTTAAAACTGTTCTACTGGGCTAATTCCTTATTTTTTTTTCCAGGTGTGCTGGAAGCTTCCTTTAACAGATTCATTCCTTCATCAGGTATTTTTGTATATATATAATGGATTTAGCTAAACTTGCATAAACAGTGTCACCAGCACCACTGAGTGGGAATTGAGTCTTAGAGAAGTGAATGTACTCACTGGCTCCTCCAAAACAAAAAACAACAGCCCACCCCAATCAGGTGCTATGTAAACTTGCTTCTGCCTCTGTCTTCTCACTCCCTCATGTTTTAAGAAGTGCCTGAGAGATTCCTGAGGTTCCCACTTCCATAGCTGAAGTCGTGTGTGTTCTGGTCCTCAGATCACCCACTAGATTCGTTTGGGGTCTTCAGAATGGCAGCTTGCAAGGAAAGGAGCAACCAGAGAGCTCCAGGACCTTTTTTCTCAAGTCAGAATGCTGTCAGCCTTCATTATTCAGGCTCCAGTGTGTGCAGAGAAATTCTGGGGGCTGCTGGCAAGTGGAACTTGTTGCAGCAGTTTTTGTGGTTAGTCACTCTTGGACTACTGATAACAGAATGACAGAAGAATTATGTCAGCTGCAGCTGTAGGAGATGCAGTTAAGATCTGCCCCCAGAAGGCTGTTGAAAGTCAGAGGCATTTAAATTTTTTCCGTTACTGTTGTGATGGATGGTATTGGTGATGGGTTTGGATTTTAAATTTCATTAATGAGCCATTTGTTTTATCTTTATAGAATCTGCTCCGGTCCCACCAATTCCCAATGAACAGCAGTTGGCCAGATTGACTGACTATGTGGCTTTCCTGGAAAACTGATCACCCTGCTCCCGTGTTCAGAACAACTTGGGAATCCTGTGTACTGACAGTTTTAGATCTAAGGTTTATTTTATTCCGTATCTGTTAAATGTTGCAGCGTCCCCCACTCAAAAGTGTGAAGTATCCAGTGTATGTCAGCCCCACTCCTGTTTTGCCAAAGCCCAGCTAGCAGTGAAACAATCCTTTAACTCCTGCAATATTTATTCAGTAGGTACACAGCATACACAGCAGTATTACATAGTACTTTTTGTTTTTTTGACTCAAAGCAGAACCTTTTCAGGTGTGTTAGAAATGGAGAAGAAACAATTCTCTGGTGCGTAGTGCAGTGCTTATCACAGATCTATTGCATGTTGAACTAGAGGACAGAGAGTGGAAGACTGCCCAGCCTGTATCTACAGAGAGAAAATATTTTGATGAAAGTGAAAGAAAACAATTTTGCAGTAACTCTCTTGCAGGTATTTTTGTGGCATATTTATCAGTGATTTTTTTTTTCTTGTTCTTTCTGGATTGTTAAATCTTCTTGTTCTGATATGAGAAATTTCACATCGGGTATTTTTACAGCAGAGTAATTGTTTAACAAAGACAAATCGACACTTTGAGGAAGTATTTTGACTTTTGGAAGGTTTTATTTGAGTGACATAGGACACCAGATGTTTTTCTGGGTAACCCTACGCCTTGAGACCTGCCATGCCTTGCTCCATTTCAGTACACTGGGCCAGGATCAACAAGAAATAACAATTCTTACCCGTCTTTAAGCTTTCTGGGTTACTTTTGCAGTGATTGGAGAGGAATTTCAAGGTTAGAGTAGGAGCAGAGCCCAGCTGGGAGGAGGGCGATGCATTGTGCTGCAGTGTTAGTTTGAGGAATAATTCTCTCTGTCAGAGCACTGCTCTGTTAATCTTTGAGCTGAGAGTGGATTTTGGAAGCAAACATGAATTCCATTGCCATTTGTGTTCCGTTGGTAAAAAGGCTGTGGGGAAAGAGTGGTGCTTTAAAGGGCAGTGCATGTCTCCATTTACTTCTCCCCCCTTTCTGAAATCCTATCCAGAGGTTCCATGGAAGCTGGCGAGTGTGCCCTTGTGTTGTGATTGTTTTTCCAGTGTGCACTGCCTACTGTACATTCTCTTGGTGAGGGGGCGTTAGCAGGGAGGAATTACAAACTGTGCTCTGCTGCCTTGAGAGCTCCCTTGATATGTAAACACTTTCTCAAAATTATTATTTATTTGAAACCCACCTAAGACTTGGATTNAAAGAGGCAGGAGGCTCTTTTGAAGCAGCTAAGCCTTGGGTGTTCTGCTTTTTAGTTATAAAGGAAGGTGTGATGAATAAACAGGTTTAATTTTAATTACCTTTTGATCTGTGGTTTGCTGCATAGAACTGTTTAAAACTGTTCTACTGGGCTAATTCCTTATTTTTTTTTCCAGGTGTGCTGGAAGCTTCCTTTAACAGATTCATTCCTTCATCAGGTATTTTTGTATATATATAATGGATTTAGCTAAACTTGCATAAACAGTGTCACCAGCACCACTGAGTGGGAATTGAGTCTTAGAGAAGTGAATGTACTCACTGGCTCCTCCAAAACAAAAAACAACAGCCCACCCCAATCAGGTGCTATGTAAACTTGCTTCTGCCTCTGTCTTCTCACTCCCTCATGTTTTAAGAAGTGCCTGAGAGATTCCTGAGGTTCCCACTTCCATAGCTGAAGTCGTGTGTGTTCTGGTCCTCAGATCACCCACTAGATTCGTTTGGGGTCTTCAGAATGGCAGCTTGCAAGGAAAGGAGCAACCAGAGAGCTCCAGGACCTTTTTTCTCAAGTCAGAATGCTGTCAGCCTTCATTATTCAGGCTCCAGTGTGTGCAGAGAAATTCTGGGGGCTGCTGGCAAGTGGAACTTGTTGCAGCAGTTTTTGTGGTTAGTCACTCTTGGACTACTGATAACAGAATGACAGAAGAATTATGTCAGCTGCAGCTGTAGGAGATGCAGTTAAGATCTGCCCCCAGAAGGCTGTTGAAAGTCAGAGGCATTTAAATTTTTTCCGTTACTGTTGTGATGGATGGTATTGGTGATGGGTTTGGATTTTAAATTTCATTAATGAGCCATTTGTTTTATCTTTATAGAATCTGCTCCGGTCCCACCAATTCCCAATGAACAGCAGTTGGCCAGATTGACTGACTATGTGGCTTTCCTGGAAAACTGATCACCCTGCTCCCGTGTTCAGAACAACTTGGGAATCCTGTGTACTGACAGTTTTAGATCTAAGGTTTATTTTATTCCGTATCTGTTAAATGTTGCAGCGTCCCCCACTCAAAAGTGTGAAGTATCCAGTGTATGTCAGCCCCACTCCTGTTTTGCCAAAGCCCAGCTAGCAGTGAAACAATCCTTTAACTCCTGCAATATTTATTCAGTAGGTACACAGCATACACAGCAGTATTACATAGTACTTTTTGTTTTTTTGACTCAAAGCAGAACCTTTTCAGGTGTGTTAGAAATGGAGAAGAAACAATTCTCTGGTGCGTAGTGCAGTGCTTATCACAGATCTATTGCATGTTGAACTAGAGGACAGAGAGTGGAAGACTGCCCAGCCTGTATCTACAGAGAGAAAATATTTTGATGAAAGTGAAAGAAAACAATTTTGCAGTAACTCTCTTGCAGGTATTTTTGTGGCATATTTATCAGTGATTTTTTTTTTCTTGTTCTTTCTGGATTGTTAAATCTTCTTGTTCTGATATGAGAAATTTCACATCGGGTATTTTTACAGCAGAGTAATTGTTTAACAAAGACAAATCGACACTTTGAGGAAGTATTTTGACTTTTGGAAGGTTTTATTTGAGTGACATAGGACACCAGATGTTTTTCTGGGTAACCCTACGCCTTGAGACCTGCCATGCCTTGCTCCATTTCAGTACACTGGGCCAGGATCAACAAGAAATAACAATTCTTACCCGTCTTTAAGCTTTCTGGGTTACTTTTGCAGTGATTGGAGAGGAATTTCAAGGTTAGAGTAGGAGCAGAGCCCAGCTGGGAGGAGGGCGATGCATTGTGCTGCAGTGTTAGTTTGAGGAATAATTCTCTCTGTCAGAGCACTGCTCTGTTAATCTTTGAGCTGAGAGTGGATTTTGGAAGCAAACATGAATTCCATTGCCATTTGTGTTCCGTTGGTAAAAAGGCTGTGGGGAAAGAGTGGTGCTTTAAAGGGCAGTGCATGTCTCCATTTACTTCTCCCCCCTTTCTGAAATCCTATCCAGAGGTTCCATGGAAGCTGGCGAGTGTGCCCTTGTGTTGTGATTGTTTTTCCAGTGTGCACTGCCTACTGTACATTCTCTTGGTGAGGGGGCGTTAGCAGGGAGGAATTACAAACTGTGCTCTGCTGCCTTGAGAGCTCCCTTGATATGTAAACACTTTCTCAAAATTATTATTTATTTGAAACCCACCTAAGACTTGGATTGCTAAATTTATCTTCAGTGATATTAAAGAACATGTTTACACTGACCTTGTGCACTCAACTTTTTAAATTTTCTGCAGAATGCAGGTCTGGTTTGGTGAGTTTTTTTAATGAATTCTTACTGGCCTAATTTGGATAGGGCTAGTGAAGGATTATTGCAATATTTTATGCCTCGACAGCTTTGTGTGCAGCAATTGTATGATGTTGTATTAAAAAAAAACACTGGTACCCTCCAGATGTCTTGAAATATTCCTTGGTGTAAAGTATTTGAACAGCTGAGTGAAAATTTCCCTTCTGTGTTTGTATTTTGCATCTCTGCACTTGTTTGTATTGTGCATCTCAAGCACACAACCCTGCTTGGAGAAATGAGAATTAGCCATGATTAAAGGATTATTAGGTACCCAATGAATGGTAATAGGAGAGGAGCAATGTGAACACTGGTAATCTGTGTCTGTCTCAAATCTAGTATCGAATCTGTGCCAAATACAGTAAGTTTGCCTGCCCTGTTCTAACAAGTTGATAACACTGGGATTTCTGGTCTGCTGTAACATTTAAGCTGGCTTTTAGCTTTGGGTGAGGCATTAACTCATACCTTGCCTTGAATTCCCAGCCACACTTTGTGGCTTGTGCTGCTTTGGAATCCAAGCTGTTTCACGTGGATTTCATTCTCATTGCCCTTATCCTGGTTTTTGGTTCACAAATACCTGTCTTCAGATGAGCAGCTTTGTGCTTCTCTAGCCAGAGCCCTACCTTGTAAAACACTGTGTGAACTATATCCTAAAGTGACATCTTCAGGCATTTGAATCCTTACCTGGCCTGCACTAACCCTGTGCTTTCAACTCAACAAAGAGGAAGTATTTTTGTGCTTGTATTTGCTGTTTTAATTGAAGCAATTGGTGTGGGTTTTGGAGTTCTTCCCAGTGCTGAGTGGGAGGACCTTTGAGTTAAGAAACCATTAGTAATTCAGTTGGGAACAGAGGTTCGTGAAGGATTTGGAAAAAAGGAAATTTCAGTTTCAGTTTTCCATTTCATCTGCATCCCACATGTAATGGAACATTGTTTCTTGGCAGTTTATTATCTTCTCCTATATGGGTCAGCAGTGCTCATTTACCCACAGTTCCAGTCTCTGCAGGGAAAGCTACTCGAGCTCCAAGGTGGTTAAAACAGGAGAAATTGGGTGGAGGAAGCAGGACAGTTGAGTATCCCTGTTGAAGATCCACATGGAAACCTCCTGTGGGCTTTAATAACAAGTCCTGACAGACTTTCCAGTATCTCATCAGAGGTGCCAGTAATACAGTAAAGAAAATGAAAGCAGAATGCACATGTAGAAAAAAGTCTCAGCAGGCATCGCAGGAGAACAGTTTGGACGTTGCTGTAAGTCTGTGCTTCAGCCTGGGGTATGTGCAAGAAAACCCATCTAAGACAGTAGGGGACATCTGGAAGAAGTTCTTGGATGAGTGGTTGGTTTTCCCTGTGTCCTACCCTGCAGCAGTTGGCTGGGCCATCACCCAGACAGCTCATTGGTGTGTTCTCCTAGGAAGGACTATCTGGGCTGGCTGGCTTGGCAAAAAGCCAAACAATCCCAAAAAACCCCAAACGACAACAAGCTTTTGCCTCTGTTCAGTGTCAATTTTTTGTAATTGACTCTTAACGGACGATGTGAAGGCAAATGAGTTGCTGGTTTGAGATGGGAAGCAGATTTCCAAATAATTTATGTTCTTGGGTCATGCCAATTAACTTGGGAAGTTTGTAACTTTATTTTTAACTACTTGTGTTGAGCAGTGGGAAGTAATGTGCATTCCTGGTTTCCTGAATTTAGGATTATTAAATGCCAGATGCTTCTGTGCCTTCACAGCAAAGAACCTCACCTTTGAGATGCCCAGGCAGTGTGGCACAATTGGGTGTAAATAAAGTCAGAGAACAGGTTAAGCTTTAGGAATCAGGATGCTCCCAATCAATTCCAAAGCAGGAAATGTGGATACCTCTCTCTTGAATGTGTTCTCATGTAATCAAAGTACAAGACTGGGAAGGAAGGGAGGTTTTTAGCAGTAGGAACCACCCAATTTGGGTTTCCCATGTGAGCCTTTTGTTACACAAGTATAAATGACAGAAACAAACAGTGCTGAATCATGAACAGCATCTTACTTTGTGTTGTGTTGTAACCTCAAAGCTGAGGTTGGTGTAAAAGTATGCACTGAGAATCCACATGATGTGACAAGACTGGTAGATCAGTGACTGCACCGAGACCCAGATTTGGCCTCTGATCCACAAGGGAAGACACACTCCTGTAGGTGTTTGAGATCTGATGAATATTTGAGGTATGAAACATGTTTTACTGCTTTGTCTTTTTAAGCAGCGTTCAGCCTGTGTGTGGTAGAACATACCAGCTCTGAGAGCTGTCCTGAGCTTTACAGAGTAGGATGATGATGACGACACATTCTGCTTTCCTATGCTAATTGTGATCTATGTTTAGACTGAGTTTATGAATAAACATCTGGGACTTAAGTACCACACACAAGGAAAGCCTCCATAACTCAAACCTGCAGCAAACAAAAGGAATTGTATTTAGTTCAAATATTTTACTGAGTTCCCACTTGTCTGTTGCACTCTGAGCCTGGCACTGCAGCTGATACAGGGTAAATGAAGTACTGAGACTGCCTTGCCATTTAAAAGAGTTAATACTCAGAAACAACTGTCACCTTTAGTATTGCTATTTTCAAAAATTAGTTGGCTGCATAAATATTAATTGCTCCAAGGTATTTAATGCTTCATGCTGATTCTGTGATACATCACTGCAGCAAATGGGTTCAGCCTTGATCTGATGAATCAGCAGAACTGAAGAAGTAGCAGATGCTGAGTAAAAGCAGGGACTCCTCTGGCTGAGGTTCAAGGGTGGAGGGAAGCGCTTTGGTGCGTGCAGAGGAGATGGCCCGGTTCACAAGCTCAGGCTTTGCTGCTAGAGGATCCTGCTTTGCTCTTGCTGGAGGCCATTCCCTACCAATGCATGGCCCTCCATTGTTCCTGCATCAGCTCTGCTGCACTCATTCCAGGAAGGAGCAACA